>BLSH010380461.1:129954-168176 GCA_018402905.1 Glandirana rugosa
CTCGCTTGGGCCTGACATTGCAAGCCTAGGCATGGCTTGAAAGCCCACAGGCCCCGTGCCTGGGCCTGTAAAGTTTTTAGCAAGCCCAAGCCAGACCCCAAGACGATAAAATGAGGTGCACAACTCTTCGACGTCCCGTCGGTTAGTTGTTCGCAAAGTGACCAAACGGGAATCTTCGGTAGTGTCGGTACGGATGATTACCGGCTCTGCAACTCAAAGCAGCGGTATGTAAAATCTCTAATTTCTGCTATCTGTCCTCAGAGCAACAGCACAGACAGCAGTAGTAAAGTAATCTATCTCAGGATGCAGGATCAGGTCTTAAAATGTCTCAAATCTCTCCCTCACACTTTCAGCTTCCTTTCCCAACACTAACCCAAGGAGCATGTGACTGCAGCACTGTGACTCCAGCTGATAAAGAGGCTGGGTCACATGATGCATTGGCCAATCACAGCCATGCCATTAGTAGGCATGGCTGTGATGGCTTCTAAGGGCAAACCAGTGAAACGCTTGTTGATTGGCTGCCCTGCAGCTTCTCAACACGTGGAGTAAAATAGCAGAACCCCAGACCGAACCCGAACGATTTTTGAAATGTCCGGGTCCGTGCCCCGGACACCCGAAAGTTCGGTACGGATCCGAACGTTACAGTCCGGGTTCGCTCAACACTAGTTATCAACCAAAAATTTGAAGGTCCATGTTCCGTCTGCAAAGCTGGGCCAAAAGTTTGTAGGACAATTCAAGATTTCTGCTCAAATCAATCCAGTTACCTTTCAGTTAAAACTTCCTGACAGTATGACAATTCACCCTGTCTTTCACATATCACTACTTAAACCATTTCATGAAGATCCTTTTTCTGGAAGAATTCTTCCATCTCCTCCACCAGTTGAGGTACAGGGTGAAGACAAATTTGTGGTGGAGAAAATTCTTGATTCTAGGATCTATAGAAACAAGCTATAAATATCTGGTCCAATGGGAAGGATATGGGCCAAAAAAAAAATTCTTGGGACCCCGAGGAGAATGTTCATGTCCCTAGATTAACAAGAGAATTCCACCAGAGGTTTCCTCACAAACCCAGCCCTAAGACATCCAGAGGATGTCCTGAGAGGAGGGGAGTACTGTCAGGACCTGGGATCGAACCTGGTATCTATTCTGTGTCTGGCATTGATTCTGCTCACTGAGCTATCTGGGATGCTGGACAGCTCCCTACCTGATCTGTTGGATATTCTGCCTGATCCAGTGGACAACTCTGCCTTATGTCTTGATTGCTGTTGAACCTTGAAGTCCTTGCTCCTCCCATGAACTTCCTATATAAGCCTTATCTCTGTACTTCCTCTTTGCCAGGTTATTGTGCTTTCTCAGCCAGCGCCTTGCTCTTGTCTTCCCTGCTGCTGTCCGTATTTGCTACCATTCGTCATCGACCCTTGGCTTGTTCCTCGACTACTCTACTGCCAGATCCCAACCTGCAACTACTCGTTACCGACCTTTTAGCTTGTTTACTGACACGCTCCTGTTTGATCCTTATCTGCTCATCCGCTACTGGACCCCTAGCTTGCAATCCTGAGGACCGTGACCTGGTACTAACACACAGATAAATCCAACTCCACCATCAGGAGCTCTGGTGAACACTGGTTAGTACTTAGACTCCGCACCTCAGGTGAGCCTGTGTCATCTGCCAGGATGACTACCTGTGTACCTATCCTGCTGGTCAGTAGTAGTCCTGCAACTGCTATAGCAACTGGTCTTCGAGCCTGGTGCCTGATCGTGACAACAAGTGTGTCAAGCATGGTGGTGAGAGTGTCATGATCTGGGGCTGCATGAATGCTGCCGGAACTGGGGAGCTACAGTTCATTGAGGGAACCATGAATGCCAACATATTCTGTGACATACTGAAACAGAACATGATTTCCTCCCTTCGGAGACTTCGGGCCACAGGGCAGTATTCCGACATGATAATGACCCCAAACACACCTCCAAGATGACAACTGCCTTGCTAAAGAAGTGGAAGGTAAAGGTGATGGACTGACCAAGCATTTCTCCAGACCTAAACCCTATTGAGCATCTGTGGGGCATCCTCAAACGGAAGGTGGAGGAGCGCAAGGTATCTAATATCCACCAGCTCCATGATGTCGTCATGGAGGAGTGGTAGAGGACTCCAGTGACAACCTGTGAAGCTCTGGTGAACTCCATGCCAAGAGGGTTAAGGCAGTGCTAGAAAATAATGGTGGCCACACAAAATATTGACACTTTGGGCCCAATTTGGACATTTTCACTTAGGGGTGTACTCACTTTTGTTGCCAATGAGTGTACTACTCTACATTGTAGCAAAGTGTAATTTCTTCAGTGTTGTCACGTGAAAAGATAAAATACAATATTTACATTAATGTGAGGGGTGTACTCATTTTTGTGAGAGACTGTATATACACTGCATTCAATGTAGACTGTATGGACAGTGCATTCAATGGTGTACAGTATATAATCCACTTCAGGCAGTGTGTGAGATATATATATATATATATATATATATATATATATATACACACACACTGTATATACTCTGCATTCAGTGTAGACTATATATACAGTCAGTGTATTAATATATATATATATATATATATATATATATATATATATATACAGCCTAGCACTGTAAATATATCAGTTCAGAGTATATAGTGCAGTCAGTATAGTATATATAATGCAGTTGAGAGTATACAGTGCAGTCATTGTAGTGTATATATAATACAGTGGAGAATATATAGTATAGTCAGTGTAGTGTATATATAACACAGTGTATTGAAGTGGTTAAGGGGAACCCTGTGCCAATTTTTTTAAATGGTGTGGGGGTCCCCCCAAAATCCATACCAGGCCCTCAGGCGTGGTATGGGTTTTAAGGGGAACCTCACACCAAAATTTTAAAAAAAATGGTGTGGGGGTCCCCCCAAAATCCACACCAGACCCTTATCCAAGCATTCAGCCTGGTAGGTCAGGTTAGGGGGGATGAGCAAGCGCCCCCCTTCTGAACCATACCAGGCCACATGCCCTAAACATGGGGACAGCTCTTATATAGGCAAGGGTGGGGCCACCCGATGATGTAACCGTATGACCCTGCTGTTAGGAGAATACCTTTAATGAGTGGAGACCAATGGCCAACAATGTCAGACAAGCCCAGTCCTCTGGTCTGCTAGAGATAGGAAAGTCTGAATAGCTAGACCAATGATCAGTGTTTGAGGTCACAATCCAAGGTCAATGCAGGAGGAGAGTTTTGTAGTCGGGGTCACAAGCCAAGGTCATTTCCAAGCAGCAATAGAAATCGCACAGGTAGTAAGCAGGAACAGACCACAATAATCTGGCAACAGGAGGTGCAGAGGTAAGGTTTATATAGAAAGTTCACAGGAGGAGCAAGGAGTTCAAGGTTCAACAGCAATCAAGACACAAGGCAGGGTTTCCCAATAGATCAGGCAGGGTACTGTCCAGCATTCCAGATAGCTTAGCGAGAAGAATCAATGCCAGACACAGAAGAGGTCCCAGGTTCGAGCCAGGGTCCTGACAGTACTCACCTCCTCCCAGGACGTCTTAGGGCCAGGTTTTTGATGAAATCTCTGGTGAAATTCTCTTATTAGTCTAGAGGCATGAGCGTACGGGCGTCAAGAATTTTATCCAAAATGAATTCTTCTTCCCCCTTGCCCCTGGTGGGGGATGTGTACAACCAGAAAAATTATTATTTCTGAAGGGCTTTAAAAGAGCCGTATGAAAAATAGGATGGATCTTCATAGAAGGTGGTAGTTTAAGTTTGTAGGCCACAGGATTAATTTGTGCAATTACTTTGAAGGGTCCAATGAATTTAGGACCACGTTTCTGAGAAGGAAGTTAACGTTGTAAGTCTTTAGTGGATAGCCAAACCTTATCACCTAATGAATAGGGGGGAATTGTTCGTATTTGCAATTTCGTTATGGGATTGTTGAACTTAGTGTAAAGTTTTCTTCAGTAATTCCTGATTATTTTGTAAAGCAGATACCCTTGTGTTTACCGTTGGTAAAGATGACTCTACAGGAATTCCGGGGATAAAAGATGGATGACATCCATAATTGGCAAAGAATGGGCTTTGAGAAATGGAACTATGGCAGGAGTTAGCGTAAGCAAATTCTGCTAACGGTAGATATTTGGTCCAATCACCCTGAAGATGGCAGATGAAACAACAAAGATATTGTTCTAAAGTTTTATTCGTTCTCTCAGTCTGCCCATTTGATTGTGGATGAAAGGCGGTTGATAGGTTAACTTCAATTCCCAGAGTAGAACAGAATGTTTTCCATAGTTGTGATGTGAACTGGACTCCTTGATCTGATATTATTTCATCTGGGAGCCCATGCAGTCTGTAAATTTCTTGTATTAATATTTGAGCAGTTTTTTCTGCTGAAGGAATGCTTGTAATGGGCACAAAATGAGCCATCTTAGTTAAATGGTCCACCACCACCATGACAGTTGTAAATCCCTTGGAAGAGGGTAGGTTCACAATAAAATCCATGGAAATGGATCCCCATGGTCGTGATGGCACAAGGAGAGGCTGTAGCAGACCTACGGGGAGGGAGCGTTGTACTTTATGTCAGGCACAGGTTTCACATGAAAGAATGTCCTCCTTTGCATCTTTCCGATAAGAAGGCCACCATTCCATGGAAATGGATCCCCATGGTCGTGATGGCACAGAAAGAGGCTGTAGCAGACCTACGGGGAGGGAGCGTTGTACTTTATGTCAGGCACAGGTTTCACATGAGAGAACGTCCTCCTTTGCATCTTTCCGATAAGAAGGCCACCAAAAGGTACGAGCAAGGATGTCTACCATTTTCCTAATTCCAGGGTGACCAGCAGATTTTGAATCATGTACCAGCTGAAGGACTTTTAGTCGTGCCTCTTCAAGGACATACATTCTTTTTTCAAAGGTCCAGAGGCTCTCATGAAAGTCCATGTGCAAATTTCCTGATGATTTGTTAAACAGTGGGTCCCTATCAAAACTTTCTTTAATCTTTGGAAGAAGCTCTGCAGGGTACATTACTCCCAAAACGTGTCTGTGTTGTAAGATAGTAGTTACTGGTTCTAATTCGGTAGAAGAGTCACCAGACATTTTCGACAAAGCATCTGCTTTTCCATTTTTCCATCCCGGTCTGTAAGAAATGACAAAATTGAATCTTGAAAAAAAGAGTTCATCTTGCCTGCCGTGCATTGAATCTCCTTTGCAGATTTAATAAATTCAAGACTCTCATGGTCAGTAAGGACAGTTACGGGGTGTGTGGTGCCCTCCAGAAGGTGTCTCCATTCATTTTTATTGCTAAAAGTTCCTTGTTGTTGATATCACAGTTCTGAGAATCTGTTCAGCAGTTGTCATTTGTTTGGAATAAAATGCACATGGGTGTAAATAAAATTTTTTCACCAATTCTCTGAGAAAGAACTGCTCCGATGGCTGTATTGGAGGCATTTACTTCTACCATAAAGGGAAGTTCTGGGTTAGGATGTACCAGTACAGGTGCAGTGGTGAATAAGTTTTTCAGATGTGAGAAAGCCATTTCTGATTCTTTGGACCCCTGGAAGTGTATCTCCTTCCTTGCCACATAAGTAATGGGAGCCACAATTTTAGAAATGTTTTTAATAAATCTCTGGTAAACGTTTGAAAATCCCAAGAACTGTTGTACATCCTTTATGTTCTTGGGGGTAGGTTAGTCTACGATGGCTTGGATCTTGCTGGAATCCATGTTTAGCCCTTCAGGTGGGATGATGTAGCCCAAGAACTGTATATGAGTCTGTTCACAATCACATTTTTCCAATTTAATATATAATTTATTTTGTCGTAGTTGTTCTAAGACAGTACTGACATGATCCCGGTGCTCCTATAAATTGGTTGAAAAGATAAGTATATCATCCAGATAAGCCACCACAAATTGTACTAACAAGTCTCTGAAAACATAATTTATGAAATGTTGAAAGGTAGCTGGTGCATTACAAAGTGCAAAGGGCATTACTAGGGATTCATAATGCCCATATCTTGTCCGAAAGGCCATCTTCCTTTCATCTCCAGTTCGCATGCAAACAAGATTCTATGCACCCCACAGATGAAGCTTGGTAAAAATCTTTGCTGTTCTTAGTCTCTCAAATAGTTCTGGAATTAATGGAAGTGGGTAACGATTCTTGACGGTCATTTTATTTAATTCTCTGTAATCAATGCATGGGCGCAGGGTTCCATCTTTCTTTTAAACAAAAAACAGCGGGTTCCAGCAGGAGAATTTGAAGGGCGGATAAATCCCTTTGCCAGATTTTCTTGTAGAAAGTCCCTTAATGCTTTCAGTTCTGGCTCTGAAAGGTTGTATAGGTGACCAAAGGGAATTGGGGCACCTGGTACAAGCTCTATTGGGCAATCACAGGCTCATTGCGGTGGCAATTGGTCTGCATTTTTCCTATCACAAATGTCTTTAAAGTCTGGGGGAGTAATCTTTCCAGGTTAGTCAAAGTCACTCCGATAACAGTGGGTGAGATGTCCTTCTTTAGACAGTGTAACTGACAATGTTCAGTAGAAAAGACAAGGTTTCTGGCTTGCCAGTCAACATTGGGGCTATGAACTGATAGCCATGGTATTCCTAAAATAACAGGAAATTGAGGAGAAGAAATCAGGTTGAAAGATATTAGTTCTTAATGTCCAGGCTCGATACTTAACTGCAAAGGAACGGTCTCATGAGTGATTGATCCGGAAGTGAGTAGAGAGCCATCCACTGTCTCCATATGTACTGGGGATGATTTAGGTACAATTTTCTTCAGCAAACTTCAAATCCATAAAGTTACCACCAGCCCCGGATTCCAGCATTGCTGAGGTGGAGAATAACTGGTCTTTCTCTTTAAGGGTGACACTTAAAGTAAAATGTGGGTGATGACAGACAATTTCCTTGTGTTATGGAAGACAAGGGTTGTGTAATGGATCCCACTTGTTCCCTAGATGTGGAAAATTCTTTTTGACCGGCCGCTGCAATGGTTTGTCCTGATTTATTTGGACACCTGAGGGCGTAGTGATCTGACTGACCGCAATAGAGGCAAAGATTCACTTCACTTCTGCGTCTCTTTTCAGCAAAGCTGAGAGCTTCAATCTGCATAGGTATGGGGTTCAGGTTCATAGCTGAAACATATAAGAAAGATACGTCACCGGGTGGCCCCACACTTGCCTATATAAGAGCTGTCAAGCCAAAGACAGCCCATTCGACGAGTCACCTCTGAAAGAGGTGGATGCGTTTTTAATTTTTTTTTATTTTTCGGTCTGTCTGCGCCGTGATTGACGATGGGTGTACATTGCGGGACTTTTTTTTTTAATAAAGGAATTGTCCAAAACTGTCTCCAGTCGTTATTACTTTTTTAACACTTTTTTGGTGAATGGGTAGGGGTACAATGTACCCGAAACCCATTCACATGAGGGGGGAAGGGATCTTGGGGCCCCCTTGTTAACCACTTCCGGACTGCCCACCATCAAACGGCGGTCCTTTGAAGTGGAATACCGTTGTTATAGTAGCAGATAGCTACCATAACCCTGGTATTTTTTTTCTGCTGGTGATTCCTCGTTTGATATAAGTCCTAGATTCACCGCGAGATCACTTTTATCGGTGGCGGGAGAGTTGCCCCCACCATTTTCCCGTCATCTCTGCTGCTTGCCGGCGCCGCCAGTAGCAGTGGAGACAATCGGATTCGCTCCCCCCCTGCACCGGAGGATGCCGTCTATTCGGCTCCATAGCATTGGAGGACGAAAGCGACGTCACAAGTCACATTCGCCCATAGCTCTTAAAGGGGACATTTTTTTTTTATTGTCATTTTTCTTTTTTTTTTCTTTTTTTTTTTTCTATTGCGTTTGAGTGTAAATATGAGATCTGGGGTCTTTTTGATCCCAGATCTCATATTTAAGAGGTCCTGGCATGCTTTTTTCTATTACAAGGAATGTTTACATTTCTTGTAATAGGAATAAAAGTGATCATTTTTTTTTTTTTTTTAAAGGACAGTGCAAAAAAAAAAAGGAAAATAAATAAGAAAAAAAAAAATTAAAGCACCCGTCCACGCAAGCTCGCGCTCAGAAGTGAACGCGTACGTAAGTCCCATCTGCATATGAAAACTGTGTTCAAACCACACATCTGTGGTATCGCCGTGATCGTTAGAGTGAGAGCAATCATTTTAGAACTAGACCTGCTCTGTCACTCAAAACTGGTAACCTGTAGAAATTTTTAAACGTTGCCAATGGAGATTTTTTAAGTTGCAAAGCTTGTCACCATTCCGCAAGTGGGGACAATTTTGAAGCATGACATCTTGGGTGTCAATTTACTTGGCGTAACATTATCTTTCACAATATGGAAAAATTGGGCTAACTTTACTGTTGTCTTATTTTTTTAACTCCAAAAAGTGCATTTTTAAAAAAAAAAATCACGCATGTAAGACCGCTGCACAAATACGGTGTGACATAAAGTTTTGCAACAACCGCCATTTTATTCTCTAGGGTGTTAGAAAAAAATATATAATGTTTGGGGGTTTTAAGTAATTTTATAGCAAAAAAAAAATGGTTTTAACTTGTAAACACGGAACTCCAAAAAGAGGCTCGGTCTGGAAGTGGTTAAAGGGGGCTTCCAGATTACAACAAGCCTCCCACTCTCAGACCCCGCCCCAAAGCACCCCTCCATGTTGAGGGCATGTGGCCTGTTACGATTCAGGAGGGGGGGCGCTCGCTCCCCCCATCCTGCTCGGCCAGGCTCATTTTTGCATGGAGTTCCCCTTAAAATCCATACCAGACCCAAAGGGCTTGGTATGGACTGGGGGGATGGGGCCCTACACTACTTTTTCCCTAGATTTTTTAACTACAGTATCTCACAAAAGTGAATACACCCCTCACATTTTTGTAAATATTTTATTGTATCTTTTCATTTGACTACATTGTAGCAAAGTGTAATTTCTTCAGTGTTAAGTACTGAGTGTACAGCTTGTATAACAGTGTAAATGTGCTGTCCCCTCAAAAAAACTTAACACACAGCCATTAATGTCTAAACTGCTGACAACAAACGTGAGTACACCCCTAAGTAAGAATTTCCAAATGGGGCCCAAAGTGTCAATATGTTGTGTGGCCACCATTATTTTCCAGCACTGCCTTAACCCTCTTGGGCATAAAGTTCACCAGAGCTTCACAGGTTGCCACTGGAGTCCTCTTCTACTCCTCCATGACGACATCACAGAGCTGGTGGATGTTAGAGACCTTGCGCTCCTCCACCTTCCGCTTGAGGATGCCCCACAGATGCTCAATATGGTTTAGGTCTGGAGACATGCTTGGTCAGTCCATCACCTTTACCCTTGGCTTCTTTAGCAAGGCAGTGGTCATCTTGGAGGTGTATTTGTGGTCGTTATGTTGGAATACTGCCCTGCGGCCCACTCTCCAAAGGGAGGGAATCATGCTGTGCTTCAGTATGTCACAGTACATGTTGACATTCATGGTTCCCTCAATGAACTGTAGCTCCCCAGTGCTGGCAGCACTCATGCAGTCCCAGACCATAACACTCCCTCCACCATGCTTGACTATAGGCAAGACACACTTGTCTTTGTACATCTCACATGGTTGCCACCACACACGCTTGACACCATCTGAACCAAATACGTTTATCTTGGTCTCATCAGACCACAGGACATGGTCCCAGGAATCCATGTCCTTAGTCTGCTTGTCTTCTGCAAACTGTTTGCGGGCTTTCTTGTGCATCATCTTTAGAAGAGGCATCCTTCTTGGATGATAGCCATGCAGACTAGTTTGATGCAGTGTGCGGCGTATGGTCTGAGCACTGGCAGGCTGACGGGAGTAGCAATGATGGCAGCACTCATACGTCTATTTCCCAAAGACAACCTCTGGATATGACACTGAGCATGTGCACTCAACTTCTTTAGTTGACCATGCCGAGACCTGTTCTGAGTGGAACCTGTCCTGTTGAACCACTGTATGGTCTTGGCCACCGTGCTGTAGCTCAGTTTCAGGGTACTTGCAATCTTCTTATAGCCTAGGCCATCTTTATGTAGAGAAAAAACTATTTTTTTTCAGATCCTCAGAGAGTTCTTTGCCACGAGGTGTCATGTTGAACTTCCAGTGATCAGTATGAGAGAGTGAGAGCAATAACAACAAATTTAACACACCTGCTCCCCATTCAAACCTCAGACTGCAAGCTGCACACTCACTACTTTACATTGTAACAAAGTGTAATTTCTTCAGTGTTATCACATGAAAAGATGTAATAAAATATTTACAAAAATGTGAGGGGTGTACCCACTTATGTGAGATACTGTATATTGCCGGGAGATGGCAATACATTACAGCCGCGAGCAAGTTTAAATTACTTTTTTTCTTTAGAAATGTCATTTTGCTGCAGCACTGTTATAAACATCACACAGATGAGCAACTTTACAGGCAGACTAAAGGGACCCCTCAGGCACGATATAAAAGGAATATTTCATTTTTATGGTTTCACTTTAAGCATTATTAAAATCACTGCTCCTGAAAAAACGATTGTTTAAAAATGTTTTTTTGCATTGATACATGTCCTCTAGGGCAGTACCCGAGCCCCCATACACTTTTTATGGCTATAGCTTGCATATAAGCCTTAAAAATTAGCACTTTTGATTTTTCATGTTCATGTCCCATAGACTTTAATAGGGTTTGCATGTTTGCACAAATCTTTTGCCTGTTTGCGGTGTTCTGGTGCACACCGGGGGGTGTGAACCAGGGGGTGTTTGACCCATCCCTACTTTCTGCAATCTACAAGATGTCATTTGTATCGAATCACTCTCTTATAAGGTACTGAGACTGTAAGTTAAGTTATCTCACTACAACTGGATCAGTTATAAAGATCACACTTTCAGTGCTTAGATTGCATTCTCCTCCTGCTCCTCAAGGGCCCATAGTAGCCATTTTTACAGACTCATAATGTAGCCTTTTCCTCCCTCTCCTTTCCCTCTTCAAGATCACATTAACAGCCAACATGACATATAGGGGTTGATTTACTAAAGCTGGAGAGTGCAAAAACTAGTGCAGCTTTGCATGCTAGCCAATCAGCTTCTAACCTCAGCTTGTTCAATCAAGCTTTGGCAATAAAACCGTGAAGCTGATTGGTTTCTGTGTGGAGCTGCACCAAATTTTGCACTTTCATGCTTTAGTAAATCAACCCCATAGTGCTATGTGTAATCCTGGACTCTGAGCACTCCTTCAGCCCAGCATCTAGTCACTGTCCAAATCCTGCCACCTTAACTTCTGTAACATTGTGTAAATAGAGATGACCATGAAGCTACTAAATCATTTGACATCAACTTGACATTTGCAACTCCCTTCTTGTGGGACTACCTTTACACAGCCTATCCTCCATTCAGTCTATCATTATTGCTGCTGCCAGGGCCGGTGCTCCTGCTAGGTGAACTATGCAGCTGCCTAGAGTGCACTGCTGCCTAGGGGGTGCAGCCATGGCTGCTGACTTCCCCTCTAGCCTGACCAGGGAACATGAGGGGCTGAAGAATGTCCAGCTGGAACATCTGGGGATCCGGAGGACAGTGGGAAGAAGATCATGGGGAGCTGGATGAGGCGGGCACAGATGGGGAGGCGAAGGACAGCAAGGAGAGGGACACGGGGAGCTGGACACAGCTGAGGAGGTGGAAGAGTAGAGCGGGGAGATGATCATGGGAGTCAGACGAGGCGAGCACAGCAGGGGAGGCAGAGGACAGCGAGGATAGGGTCATGGGCAGCCAGACAAGGTGGGCACAGCTGGGGAGGCGGAGGACACGGGAAGAGGATCATGGGGAGCCGGGCACAGCTGAAGACAGCAGGAGAGGATCATGGGGAGCCGGACACAGCTGAGGACAGCAGGGAGAAGATCATGGGGAGCCGGACACAGCCAAGGACAGTGGGAAGAGGATCATGGGAAGCCGGACGAGGCAAGCACAGCTGAGGGAACAGAGGAGGACAGCGCGGAGAGGATCATGGGGAGCCTTACACAGCTAAGAACAGTGGGGAGAGGATCATGGGGAGCCAGACAAGGCGGGCACAGCTGGGGAGGCAAGCACCACCAGGTCTCCGGTCATGGACAAAACTATCCTACCTGGTGAGTCTGCTCTGATCCTGTTACCTGTTTTAGTCACTCGCACCCTAGGCAAGACTAGCACCTCCCTGCAGAGAACAGCTAAGGAGGTGGAGGACAGTGGGGAGAGGATCATGGGGAGCCAGACGAGACCGGCACAGCTGCGGAGTCAGAGGACATCGAGGAGAGGATCATGGGCAGCCGGACAAGGCGGGCACAGCTGAGGAGGTTGAGGACAGTGGGAAGAGGATCATGGGGAGCCGGACGAGGCAAGCACAGCTGAGGGAACAGAGGAGGACAGCGTGGAGAGGATCATGGGGAGCCTGACACAGCTAAGGACAGCGGGGGGAGGATCATGGGGAGCCGGACACAGCTAAGGACAGCAGTAAGAGGATCATGGGGAGCCGGACGAGGCAAGCACAGCTGAGGGAACAGAGGAGGACAGCGCAGAGAGGATCATGGGGAGCCAGACATAGCTAAGGATGGTGGGAGAGGATCATTGGGAGCCAGACACATCTAAGGACAGTGGGGAGAGGATCATGGGGAACCGGACAAGGCAGGCATAGCTGGGGAGGCAGGCACCATCAGGTCTCCGGTCATGGACAAAACTATCCTACCTGGTGAGTCTGCATCGGATCCTGTTACCTGTTCTAGTCACTGGCATCGACACATTTGACCGTTAGGCCTGCTCAGACTCCCGGACAAATCACCATCTTCATCCTGGGCAGCACATGTGGGCCTTTGTCATGATGGTCGATGTTTTATGTCAAATCCTCTTTTATTTATATATTTTTTCATTGGACTATACACGCAACTGCTATTGGTGGAGTGTATCCCCTTTGGGTACACATACCGATACTTTGTTTTAATACATCTCAATAAATTTATGTTTTAACCTATGGTTTAACATGGTTGTCATTTTTCTTCACTTGGGATTAGTGGGCAGCCGTTAAAGTACTTCCTTTTCTCTTTTTCCTTTTTTTTGTTGTAGTCACTCGCACCCTAGGCAAGACTAGCACCTCCTTGTGTTAGTCCTGCCTAGGGCGCGAAATAGTTAAGCACTGGCCCTGGCTGCTGCTAGATTTATCCACTATACCCACCATTCACTGCCCACTGCCCCCTTCTGTCAAACCCTGGCTTTCAAAATATAACCAAAAGCATTTACTCGGTCCATCCAAGGACCTCCTGTTCTCAAACTACTTTGTCACCTCGCCCCATGCTTGCCTCCATAGCTTCTCCAGAACCTTTCCCATTTGCTGAAACTCTCTTTCTCAATCTGTCTGGCTATTACCTACTCTGTCTGCCCTTAGGTGATTCCTGGAAACTTGGTTGGAAGGAGACAAGCGGCACCCCACTAAGTATAGCATGAGGTTAAAAACAATTCCATCTATTACAATTGCACTCATAACATGATGAAGAAAACAGGCATATCTGGATGCTAGGAGTCCTTCGGTTTCTGGATCCCTCTGACAGGAGCGCTGGGGGTCCCACCAGCACACGTGGCCGGCAGCGTCGGAGACTCCAGACTTGTGGGCGTCTAAATAATAAAATAAATAAAACATTTTAATAATGATATGCTAAGAGTGGGCTATAGTTAAATAGTGGAGTATGTGGGAAATGGTTTTGGAGAAGGAGGTTTCTGTGTATGTTGGAGAAATAGGATTACTATGAATATAGTTGGTGGTAGTTATAGCTGAACTGGAGGGAGGGGGGGGGGCAGGTGAACAATGGGTCCCAGCGTACTAAGTGTGCGTGGGATAGTCATATAGATATGTTGATCAGCTAAGGGGATATTGGGGGGGGGGGGAGGGGTTATTTTAAGGGATGTGGGGGGATACTGGTAGGATGGGCAAATTAAATAAAAGTGTGGTGAGGGCTTATATGGTGATGTATGGGGAACACTATAGAATATTTTATGTTATTATTATTGGACACTGTACTATATAATACTACATGTAGGATACCACTATAAATGAAGGAAGATCTAGAAATCCAATCCATCCTCTAATTCCGAATCTCCAATATCTTACATCCCCATCACACTCCTACCAAACTCAATTCTTCTGCCGCATGATATATTCACATAACTACCCCACACATACTTGGTATAAAGCTCAAGCAATCCACTTACCTTTGCATGCCGTATTATGACCCAATTGAAGTTCTACCTATCACCCATAACTCTGTACCAGGAAAGTCTTATATTTCTAATTACTCTACTATATACTATATATGCCATGGTATACAAATTCTTATTGTGTACCTATTCCTTCATAGGACCGTTATGGTCATTCATAGTCCAAGAACCATCTATCAATGAGTATCATATACGCTCTCATACCATATAGTCTCATTTATAGTGGTATCCTACTTGTAGTATTATACAGTACAGTGTCCAATAATAATAACATAAAATATTTTATAGTGTTCCTCAAACATCCCCATATAAGCCCTCACAACACTTTTATTTAATTTGCCCATCCTATCATTATCCCCCCACATGCCTTAAATTAAACCCCCCCCCCCAATATCTCCCTTAGCTGATCAACACATCTACTGTATATGACTATCCCTCGCACACTTAGTGCGCTGGGACCCATTGTTCCTTCCACTGGATACAGCCTGGTGCTGTTTGCATTTCCCCCCCTTGCTGCCAGAACATTAGCTATCAGCTGGACACCTACAAGACCTGCATACCCTCACCATTGATTCCTGGAAACTCATCTCTTCAGGAAAACCTCCACCTAACACTGTACTTTCTCCATCAACTCATCCCTCAGGTTATTTCCTTTCATACCATTTGCCCCCCCTCTTTTGGCTTGAAGCCCCCAAGAGCAGGGCCCTCCTAACCCCCTTGTGTTAAATTATTTTGTAACTGTACAGTCATATTTTACTTTGTAAAGCACTGCTCAAACTGTTGGCACTATTATATCCTGTATAATAACAATAATAATATACAATTCAGCTCGATTTATATTGGATAGGTGCCTGATTCAATCTGACTGTTGAGAAAAGCATGATATGGCACTCTGTGCTATAGTAAATAACTACCGCAATGCAATCAATACATATTTCATTCTTCAATAATGACTGTTTATGCAAAATTGATATTTTACTGTTGAAATGTTAATTTATGAATATTTTTTCTCCCTAAAGACTAAAAGAAAGATGTGCAGAGATGATGAAACAAAGGACAGTTGCTACCCCACACACCTTGTCTTTGCAGCCGCCATTAGACTGATTTTTTTTACTCATTTATTTTATGTTGCAGATAAAGTGATATGCTCCTGAATGTACAAAGCACAATTTTGCTTTAAGGCATAATGTATAACCCTTGTATCATTTAAAATTACATGTTATATTGACGAAAGGGTGCTTTTACATGTCTCAAGAGTTCTTATCTTGAGGAGAAAGGATCAGTGCTTCCAATCCACCAGTGTCCAGTTTTAAACGACATATTAGTCTTGGTAGAATTAGTCTTTTAAGAGAAAATTTGGGTCAAAATTTAGGATTTGAACCTGCCTCCATTTTTGAAGATGATTTATCAGTTTAGTTCAACTGCATGAATATATCACGTAAAAAAGTTTTGGTTTTATTTTATGGTAATAGATTATCTAAGAAAAGCAGTCCTGTTGTCATGGAAATGCAGCTCTTCTAGTTTGAATGATAGCATTTTAGTGTCAACCAGTCATAAAATACTGGCATTGCAGTACTAGTAGTTGTGATACTTTATTGTGAAAAATGGCAAAACTATATACATGCTTATGAAAGTAGCATTTTATTTCTGAGTATAATGCCCAGCATAATTTGCAAATAAGTACCAGTATAAAACAAAACGTTTTAACCACTTCAGCCCCGGAAGGAGTTACCCCCTTCCTGACCAGAGCACTTTTTGCGATTCGGCACTGCAACGCTTTAACTGACAATTGTGTGGTCGTGCAACATTGTACACAAGCAAAATTGACGTCCTTTTTACTCACAAATAGAGCTTTGTTTTGATGGTATTTGATCACCTCTGTGGTTTTTATTTTTTGTGCTATAAACAAAAAAAGGAGCGACAATTTTGAAAAAAAAAAAACAATATTCTTTACTTTTTGCCATAATACATATCCAAAAAAAATATAAAAAACAAATGTATTCCTCAGTTTAGGCCAAAATGTATTCTTCTACATATTTTGGTAAAAAGAAATTGCAATAGGCGTATATTGTTTGGTTTGCGCAAAAGTTGCAGCGTTTCTAAACTATGAGTCTTGATTTATGGCGTTTTTGCAATTTTTTTTTTACTAGTAATGGAAGCGATCTGAGATTCTTATCGGTACTGCGACATTGCCACGGACAGATCAAACATTTTTGACACTTTTTTGGGACCAATGACATTTATACAGCGATCAGATCTAAAAAAACGCCACTGATTACTGTATAAATTACACTGGCAGGGAAGGGGGTAACCTGTAGGGGATAACTATGTTCCCTCACTGTGTTCTAACTGTATGGGGCCTGGCTGCCAGGGGCATGACAGATCTAACTAATCCCAATCACAGGGATCAGTAGATCACTGTCATGCCGCCTGTCAGACCGGGGAACCGCCGTGTTTACATCGGTGGTTCCCCGTTCTCCCTCTCTAACAGGCGATTGTGGGTCACCGGTGGACATCGAGTCCGGCCGACCCGTGGCCCCACTCACAGAGCGCACGGCGGGCACGAGAGCGTGGCGCCGTCAGTGCATGCCCGCCCACAACTGTGGCTGCGCGGGCCACAGTTTATAGGCAGAGCCACTTTGTCGCAGTCTTTCTATGCGAGGCGGTCGGCAAGTGGTTAAATACATCATAATTAGGAACACTGATATTTGTGTTACATAACTATCCCAAAGAATCAGCAGGGAATCCATGAGCAGATCCTCTGATGAATCAGAGCTGAAAGGGACGAATGTCAGTGTTTTTTACATCCGTGCCCGTTCAGTTTTGGCCCAGCGGACCCATGACAGATGTAGTGGCCCCTTTGGCTTCAAGTACTTTTATTCCTTTCCTTCAAAGGTGTGCAGCAAGGTTGAACACCACAGAGGTAAATACTTTTAACTCTTTAAGCACCTTAAGCACCATAATCCATAAGCACTGTGAAAACTGTAAAAATGACATACAATACATTGTTTACAGAGATCACCAAAAAGGGGTTACAACAAAATTACAAATGTGGAGTTCAGTTATACACACACACATCTAAATTACATTAAACATCTAAATAAACATGACTATTTGTTCAAAGGATTTGGATGTTTATAGCATATCTTTAACTAACAGCATAGACTCAATTTATGCCCCAAAAAACATATATATTTTTATAGAGAATGCACCTTAGATTCATACCTCGCTTCACTTGCCAAAAGTGCAAACTTTAAACTTTAGGAAACTTTAATAACCATCACCTTCCATGAGGAGCTGCTGACTGGCTTGGCTTATGGATGCTGAATGACAGAATGCCCTTAACAAAAAACTATAGGAAGCAGGAGGGGTGTGACAATTAAAACATTCCCCTGGCAAACAGATGTAAGGCATAAAGGTTCCACCTGACAGTCAGTGCTGAACAAGGATATAAAGTGACAAGCGGACAGTTACACTCCCACCAAATTATGTTATGACGAATATAACTTAAAGTCATACATAATTTACAGAAACTGACTACTGTATGCGTAGTGGTATGCTAGTGTATCACTAAAACTGATAACTCATTTACTTTCTATGAGAACTACTATATGAATAGGACGTTCAATAATTGAGGGTTTTGATACATGATACTTCTTATCTTGCAATCTTCTGTCACCCATTAACACCTTGACTCAAAGAACTAGACCACCCTTTGGGAGGATGACTGGGTGTTTTGTTTCTTGACTAAGGGTTGATCTCGACAGCCTTCCACCAACACGAAGAAGTCCTTGAACTAGAATGGGGTCAAAGTAACTAAGAGGGCTTGAACTTGGAAGACTATCTCCACTTTGAAGAAGTTTTAGCTCTTGGGGAAAAGCTTGTTGTTGAACTAAACCTATCACTACCTCCCCAGCCTTCTTTCGTTCCTCCACAGTTACAAGACTGCTGCAGTGATGGGTCTTCCATCGTATTCTCTTGATTCTTGCAATCACCTTAACGAGCGTAACCAACTGGAAAACTTGTTCAGATGATTTAGAATATCAGTTTGTTCACTGACTTGTGATGCAAGGATTGTAATGGGTTTCGACTTCGGGGTCGCCTACAATCAATTCTGCTGGAGAGCATGGAGATACGAGCACTTCAGATTTCCATAGGAAACTAGGGCTGGATAACCAGCTTGAGGAGGAAATATCTGCTACGTGAAGACCCCTGGATGCATGGTCAGCAGGGTTTTGTGCTGTATCCACACAATGCCACTGGGTTGGATCTGTAATCTCTCTTATGAGTTGAACACGATTGGCTACAAACACATGAAATCTTCTCGCTTCATTATTGATATAGGCCAAAACTACCTGACAGTCTGTCCAGAAGAATTCTTCATCAATTTCTATTTCAAGTTCTGCCTTCAACATGACACTCAACCATGACACTCAACCTTGCTGCGGTGACTGCCACTGAGAGTTCAAGCCTTGGGATGCTCACAATCTTTGTTGGCGCAACTCTTGCTTTAGCCATTACAAAGCTGCAATGGACTTGATTTCTGTCATTTTTGTTCCTAAGATATGAACAGGCACCATACCTATGTTGCTGGCATCTGAAAAGTGGTATAGTTCCACCTTCACCCTGTTACCGAAATCTGGAGGATGGTAGCATCTGGGTATCTTGATTTCCCTTAAAGCTTGCAGACTACTCTTCCAGGCCTCCTACCGTGGGCTTAAGCTCTCAGGGAGTGTTTCATCCCAACTGATGCCCTTGCGACAAAGCTCTTGTAGAATGTACTTGCCACTCAGTATGTAGGGAGCTATGAAGCCTAGAGGATCATAAAGAGAGGCTACAACTGACAGGATACCATGATGAGTTGAGGGTTTATCCTTTATGTCAACACTGAAGCTGAAGGTGTCGTTTTCAATTGACCACTGAATGCCAAGTATTTGTCCTTCTGATGTAGAGTCTGGGTTACGTTTGAGAGGTTCACTAGATGTTGCTCTTTCTGCTGGGGCTACACAAGACAGGATGTCCCTTTTGAGTTGAACTTGTGCAGTCTTAAGCTTGCATCTTTACATAATCCTTGCGCGTCACATATCACAGCAACTGCTTCCTTCCTGAAGTTACAGAGGACTACCACTAGAGAATTTATCAGGTTTAATAAGATGTAGTTTAGGGAGATGCCTTGGAACTTCGCTGAACAATCAAAGACGACTCTAAACTTGTGTGGCTTCTTGGGGTGATAAACCCCATGATGTGGGATGTACCACAATGTTTCTTCCTCTGATTAATGAAGGGGCTGGTTCTGCGTCACCTTTTCTGATCATTTCTTACATGAATGCAGTGTAGTGTTCGTAGTACTGTTTATTGCCATTTAACTTTTTTTTAGATGCTGAAGTCGAATAATGGCCAGCCTCTTATTATTTGGTAGTGCCAGTTGATGGTTGTCTTTGAAGGGTAACGGCATCTCATAGTGTCCATCTTTCCCTTTCATTATGGTTTCAGAGAGAAACTGCACAAAATGAAAGTCACCTTGGGAGACGTACTTATCCTCATAATTTCTTTCAGAGAAGTCCATTTCTAAAGCCTTTAACACATCAGTGACCGGGGGCATTGGCATTTCTTTTACTGTGACTCTGTGTTCAAAGCTCTGGCTACCTTGTCTGTCAAGATGTGGATATGCTGATCCTATGATGCTCCAGCCGAGTATAGTGTTTTGAGCGAAGGGTTCATCTTCGGAGCCGGTAACAACCTCCAAGGGACTGTTATCTACAAATCAGCGCCTACCCTCTGTGAAGTGTTACAAATAAACAAAATGTGAAATACGTGATATAAATCAAAATATATTAAATTACAAAGTATGATCACTTGTGTAAATAAATAAACATATAACCACTGGTGTTTTATAACAAACTGCTGGGGGCTGCTATACTCAGGTAAAAACCTGCAATGATTATACAAACAAAAAGGTAAGCGCCAGTCCCAGAATTATTGTGACAATAAACTAGTCCATAATTAAAGTGATGCGTGCTTCAAATAAAGTGCAAATCCGTGCTCCAATGAAACTTTCAAGTGCAGTGAGGTGACACACATTGATTGGTGACCCCCTATGTGCCCACACTCACCAGAGGTCGTGGACTCACTGCTTTTCAGTCAGTGAGTCATACAGGCAAAGTTCTGGTGTGGGCTCAGAATCCCGGATGTCACTGAAATCCTAAGGGTGTGTATCCTTCAACTGACGTGATATCCAGGGGCACTCAGAGAATAAACATAGAGAAAACCATAGTGTGTACTGTATAGCAGGTGTTTTATTGCGCAAATATAAAAGTCCTACTTACAGAATCAAGCTAGGTCTTCAGCATGGTAAGCATATAATTCCGTCAATCGCATGAAGTAGCGGTGATGGCGTGCGTTCCACTGTAAACCACCACGATAACCGGAAGTGACGTATGTCGGCTGTGACAGGCCGGAAGTGACGTCAACGCGTTTCGCTCGTCAAATGAGCGTCATCACGGACAATACTTCAGTCCCTCACAAGCGCCTTTATATACTGTGTCTTGAATCGGCAAATTGCAGAGCATTCAAGACAGAGCTGGTGTTAGCCTTCCTTGACGTCCCTCACAGCCAGCAAACGCCCACCTCCGCCATCTAGTGGTCCAGAAGCGGAAGGCACATATACATAAAAAATCATGAACATATTTATTGAAATAACATCAAAACATAAAAATCAAATAAAAACATTATAATTAAATATTGACTAGTGCTGAAGACACAATGGAACTATCATAAAAACAACTTCGCATAATAAGGAGATGTTGATTTTAATTAAAATGGGAAGACATATTATATTGTGTGTCTATACTAAAATAAGTATATGTGGATGTAGTAGAGTATGAATGAGCTCTGATGTGACTGGCCCAATGAGTGTCCATGTATAGAGTATGAATCATGTGATTTTGTATGATCCAAAAAGTGGTCAATTTAAAGAATTGAAACTGAAACAAAGTAACAAAGTATGAAGCAGTACTGGAACAAGTGTCCCGGTATCGGCCAGTGACCTGGGCTCCTGATCCAGCACTGCTCCACCCCCCAATTGGTTATGGTTTTGGTTTGACAAAAGATTCTTTAAACAAACCAGGGGCGTGGCAATGGGAGCAAAGTATGCCCCATCAGTAGCCAACTTAGTTATGAGTTGGTGGGAAGAAACAGCTATATTCCAAAATCCTCCCCCAGAACTTAAAATATTCAAGAGGTATATCGATGATATCCTAATTGTCTGGACCGGCACCAAAGAACTCCTTTTAGAGTTCTTACAAAAAATGGGTCACAATCCGCTAGGTATCTCCTTTACAGAACATATAGGACAACAAACCATTAATGCTCTGCAATTTGCCGATTCAAGACACAGTATATAAAGGCGCTTGTGAGGGACTGAAGCATCGTCCGTGATGACACTCATTTGACGAGCGAAACGCGTTGACGTCACTTCCGGTCCGTCACAGCCGACATACGTCACTTCCGGTTATCGTGGTGGTTTACAGTGGAACGCACGCCATCACCGCTACTTCATGCGATTGACGGAATTATATGCTTACCATGCTGAAGACCTAGCTTGATTCTGTAAGTAGGACTTTTATATTTGCGCAATAAAACACCTGCTATACAGTACACACTATGTTTATTCTCTGAGTGCCCCTGGATATCACGTCAGTTGAAGGATACACACCCTTAGGATTTCAGTGACATCCGGGATTCTGAGCCCACACCAGGACTTTGCCTGTATGACTCACTGACTGAAAAGCAGTGAGTCCACGACCTCTGGTGAGTGTGGGCACATAGGGGGTCACCAATCAATGTGTGTCACCTCACTGCACTTGAAAGTTTCCTTGGAGCACGGATTTGCACTTTATTTGAAGCACGCATCACTTTAATTATGGACTAGTTTATCGTCACAATAATTCTGGGACTGGCGCTTACCTTTTTGTTTGTATAACCTCCAAGGGAGCCAATGCTGATGGGCAATCAGAACCGATCAGCAGTCTGACTTTGCAGTCTTGAAGTGGCTGTAACTTGTTTGCCAAGTGCTTGAGGTGTGACCACTGAAGTGCAGTCTACTTAGTGGGGATGTGAGACTTATCTACTGGAATGAAATCTCTTGTATAGGCTTGACGGAGTTGAACTAGGGCTTTAGAGTTGAAGCCACGCACTTGCAGACCATGAGCAATTTGGCTTGATATAACTGTATCAACAGCTGTCACGGTGCTGAGCTTTAGCTGTAACGGCTTGGTGCTTACACGTAGCTTAGATACCAGGTCTGCCAAAATAAAGGTTGAATCACTCTGTGTGTCAAGTAAGGCATAAGTGAGGATTGCTCTCTGAGGCTCCGCTGCAGCTGACAACAGAACTGGAACAATGCAGGATGTGGCGGGAGTGTGCTTTGTCAAGGGATGGGACATAACTTTGGGAACATTGTCGTTTACCTTTTCTCCTGTAGCTACTGGATCATCGTTTGGTACTTTAACAGGTTCAGTGTTTCGCTGTATGTGTAAACAGGTTGGATGACGTCGACTACATATGCTACACGTGTGTATTCCTTTGCAGTTTTTTGCAGCGTGGCTCTTTCTTAAGAAACCAAAGCAGAGGTAGTTTTCATAAATGAAGGCCTTCCTTTCATCGATGGTCTTTTGCTGCAAAAGTTGGACATTTAGTGACACTGTGAGTTTTGTCTTTGCACACTAGGCAAGGTGGTTTCGGTCTTGAAGCTGAGATCTCTGGGATGCTGCAGGTGGAGGGTTTCATTTGAGTGCTTGTGTGGAGCTCCTTGGCTCTTTTGGGAAGTCTCTCATCTGTGGTCTTGGTACTGAGGAGGAAGGGGCTGGCAATGTGGTTGCATGCTATCTTAGCTTCCTTTTGCAGGAACTCTGTGAAACAAGCAAAGGTTGGGTATTCTTGAAACTTGTCTAATTCGTCCACAACAATGCGACTCCATCTGAGCATGACCCATTCAGGCAGTTTCTTGAGAAGATTGTGGTTTTCTTCACAATCATTTAGAATAGCTAGGCCTTTAACATGAGGAATGACCTCCACACAACTTTGAAGGAAATCTGCAAACTCTCTTAATGCTACAGCGTCGTTTGCTGATAACTTTGGCCATTTAGTCAGCCTTTCTCTGAAAGCTCTTTGCACTATGAATGGACCTCCATACCTGTCCTGTAGGAGTCCCCAGGCACCTAGATAAGCGTCTTCTGAGTTTCGGTAGAAAAAACCTTCCACTGCCTTATGAGCTTCACCACCGAGATACTTCTTTAAGTACAGCATTTTTTTGTACACAGGGAGTGGTTTTTGATCAATCAATGCCATAAAAGATGTGCCGATCACATGCGATCTCTGAGCAGTGTGAGTTCAGCCATACAGCTGTATGGCTGAACTCGCGTTAGATTTGTACAAAAAAAGGTGCAGGGACTTTTTTCCTGCTGTGGAATCGTACTGCATGGGTGTTCTCACGCGCGATTCATGTGTGAGTTCACAGTTCGCACTGCGATCTGTGAACAAAACTGGGGGTGTCATTAACTTTGTAATGACACCCGCAGTGGTTCGCAGAAGGCAGTGTGAACTGCCTACGGGAGTGATGCGATGCAGGAACCAGCTCTGTAATTGCGCCGGTTCCCACATCGCAGAAGTGGCTCAAGCTCAAAGTTATAGGGTCTGCAAGCTTTAGTGCCAATCATTGAAAATTGATCACACCTGATGTACTGATGGCCTATGTCATTTCTTGAGGACCTAACATGCCAAAATAGTACAAATATCACCCTTTTTGGAAAGTAGACCTTCCAAGTTTAGTAGTTTAGTTTAGTATTTAGTAAGAGGCATGGCAATTTTTGTGATGTTTTTCCCACAATTCTTTGGAAAATTAATTGTAGCCGTATTAGTGCAATTGTGCCAGAGAAAATTACAGGAAGCAAAAAAAAATTCCAAAAGCTACACAAAGAACAGACTTTTTGGATACAACCTAAACAACATAAAACAAACACTACTTTCATAACTCCTGCTATCAGTGCCATGGAACCCAATCCCAAATGCCCAGTTATTCCTTGTGTAAATGCTGACCTGACTGAAAATGTGGATATAACAGAGGAACTTGGAATCATAAATTTGTCAAATCATGAACTTTCCGCACCAGAAGTAACAGTTCTCTCCAAAGGCCTCACATTCTGCCCAACCACCAAATTGGATAATTCACAGGTTTGGTCAGATATGGAGGAATTCTTTAGGAGACTAAGGCTCAAAGAATACGTTCACAGTAAAGAAAGCAATCCAGGGACAATAGGAGGCGACAAAAAGAAAAAGAACAGCAACTTCACACCTCCACAAGGACACAACCCCAAACTGGACACCTATATTGACAGCTTCAGGCTGTGAGTCACATCCCTGATATCTACCCAGCAAAAGAAAATATTATACAACCTTTCACCACTGGAGCGAAGAGTTGTACACGATCTGTGCAATAATCAGGCCATAACCATCAAACCAGCAGATAAAGGAGGAGCAGTCGTTGTGATGGATACAGACAAATATATACAAGAGGGCCAGAGGCAGCTGGCAAATACTACTTACTACAAAAAAACTGGACTATGATCTGACCCAGGATTTTACTAAGCAATTAAAAGGTCTCATTAAAACAATGCCAAGTCACCAACACTCAGAAGTTATTAATGTGATTCTCAATAACCCAGAAATTGGAGACTTCTACATGCTACCCAAGATTCATAAACCAGGAAATCCAGGCAGACCCATCATAACAGGTATGAATACACTCACTGAACATATCTCAGGCCTTGTTGAAAATATGTTAAAACTGTTAGTCATGAACACTGCAAGTTTCCTGCAAGACACCACAGATTTTCTTAACAAGTTCAACAATATACAACAGTTACCACCTAATACACTTCTGGTCACTATGGATGTAGAATCTCTGTACAGTAACATCCCTCACAAGGATGGCTGCATGTCACAGATTCTTATCATCCTCACTAAACCACAAATACACTGCTGAGTCTGTTACACAGCTCATTGAACTCATTCTTACACACAAATACTGCACTTTCAACAATGACATCTATCTCCAGTGTATGGGTACTGCTATGGGAAGTAAAATGGCACCCCAATATGCAAATGTATTTATGGCTGACCTGGAGGAAAAATTCCTGAACAGCTTACAACATAAGCCATACAGATATTATCGTTATATTGATGATATATTTATAATATGGACTGAAGGTGAAGAAAATTTTAAAAAGTTTGGCTCATTGATCAACGCCTTTCACCCATCTATCAAACTAAAAATAGTTTATTCAAACACACATGTCAACTTCCTAGACAGTACAGTATACATCAGGGATGGCAAGCTTCACACTTCGATATACAGAAAACCGACTGACCGATGCAGCTATCTCCATAGTTCCAGTTTTCACCCCCAACACACTAAACGGCCCATCATACACAGCCAGGCCATCAGATACCACCGAATATGTTCAGATCCAGAGGACAGAGATAAACATGTCAGAACACTGTCAGACTCCTTCCATAAGAAAGGGTACAAAGACAAAACCATAAACAACAGCATAAACACAGCCTTGAAAACCCGAAGAGAAAATCTACTCCAATACAAAGAGAAAAAAACAAATAACCGTGTCCCTCTAGTCACTACATACAACCCAGCACTAGAAGGGATAAAAAAGATAATCAAAGATTTACAACCCATTATAACAGAAGATGATACTCTGAAAGAAATATTCCAACAACCCCCAATATTGGCTTTCAGGCAACCACCCAATCTCAGACAAAAACTAATCAGCAGGAAACTTCACTCTGATTATGAAGTCACCAATAATGGAAGCAAACCCTGCAATAAAAATGTTGCAAACTGTGCAACCAGATCAATCTATCCAAAAGTGTCACACACACAAATGGGACCTTCAATATCAATGGATCATGCAGCTGTACCTCTAGTAATGTGGTATATCTCATTCAATGCAGTAGGTGCAACAAAGGATGTTATGTTGGGGAAACAGGACAGAAATTGCAAACAAGGATGAATTTACACAGACATTCCATTAAGAATCATAAAGAAGATGATTTCTGCACACCGGTGGGACATCATTTTTCACAGCTTTATTGAAAACCTTAACGTTTTAGTTCTTAAATGGGATTTCAGAACCATGCAGGAAAGGAAAACATTTGAACTAAGAATGATTCTTCTTTTTGACACAAAAAATAATGGCTTAAATTTGAATATAGGTTTTCTCACTTACTATTCTAAAGTTTTACGACTCCCTCTGTGACTGTCACCCCTCTCCCCCACAGTCTATAACTCTACCTGTCTTATCTCTACAGCTAGTTTCATTACCATGGCCTTATACATTGATTTGTATTTGTTTGTTTTTCCTCTTTCTCCTTTACTTAAGAGTTTTTTTTTCTTTTATCTTTTTTTTTTAACATTTGGCATTCAGTACCGCTTGGACCTTGAAGAAAGGGAGATACCCCGAAAGCTTGTCCTGAAAAAAATTTTTATGTTAGTGCAAATAAAAAAAGTATCATGGACATTACTCAATTTTCTTTGGAAAAATAAGAAATTAAATACTTTTTTTTCTCAAAAATGCCATATTAACTAATTCAGCCCTGGAAGGATTTACCCCCTTCCTGACTAGAGCACATTTTGTGATACGGCACTGCGTCATTTAAAATGACAATTGCGTTGTCATGCAATGTTGTACCCAAACAAAACTGACGTTGTTTTTTTTCCACAAATAGAGCTTTCTTTTGGTGATATTTGATCACCTCTGTGTTTTTTATTTTTTGCGTTATATACAAAAAATGCCTAAATTTTGAAAAAACAATATTTTTTACTTTTTGCTATAATGTATATCCAAAAAAAAATATAAAGAAAAAAATGTATTCATCAGTTTAAGCCAATATATATTCTTCTACATATTTTTGGTAAAAAAAATCACAATGAGCGTATATTGATTGGTTTGCGCAAAAGTTATCGCGTCTACAAACTATGAAAATTGATTTATGGCGTTTTTGTTATTAATTATTTTTTTTACTAGTAATGGCGATGATCTGCAATTTTTATCGGCACTGCAATATTGCGGCGGTGTTGACACTTTTTTGGGACCATTGGCATTTATACAGCTATCAGTGCTATGAAAATGCCACGGATTACTGTGTAAATGTCCCTGGCAGGGAAGGGGTTAACACTAGGGGGCGATCAAAGGGTAATATGTGTTCCCTGTCACAGTGTTCTAACTGTATGGGGGCTGGGATGACTGGGGGATGAGAGAGATCGCTGCTCCCATGTACTGGGAACATACGATCACTCTCCTCTCCCCTGTCATAACTGGCATCTGCTTGTTTACATTCACGGATCCCTGTTCTGTCACTGCGGGGGAGTGTTTGCGTGTAGCGGGCAGACATCGAGTCCACCTCACTCGCTAATTGGCTCCCCTGCTAGCCAGTGAGCACATGAATGTGCCTCCGGTGGCGCGTGCGCACCCACAATACACACTCTTGCGCTCGTCTTCAGGTGATAGCCATTTGCGCAGGAGAGCCATGTTGCCGCCACCAATCCACAGCGGACAGGCAGCAACTGGTTAACAAGTTATTTCTCCCACACGGCATAGGCATATATGAAACAAGGCAAAAGGATTTCGGATTGTACAAGCCACACATGGAGCAACACTTTATATTGAAAAATCATGACATTTTTTGAATAACAAATCTTTAAAAATGTTCATACAATGTGTGAACCTATAGACAATCAAATACAATAATAGTGCTAGTGAAGCACTATATATTTAACCCATAAATGAATGCTGATGAGTGTAGGTCCTAATATCCCGACGCATTTTCCCAACTTTTGCTTCATCAGGGCTCATGAAAACTATACAGCACTCATCTAGGAAAAAACAACAACATTTTCATAGTATTTGTGCATTTACATAATGTTCAAGTACATCAACATCCTCTAAAGTAATGCATTTATTGTGTGGATCCCACCCCGGCAAGGAAAACCACGAGCATAATATGTCCCTCAGTATAGAGTCAAGCACAAGGAGTCACTAGATATTAGAAAAATATTAGATGTGACATCCATCCTATCGATATGAATCTGTAGGGAATATTGTATAGATTGGAGGTACATAGGAGGGGGACAGGGGTTCTTGGTGTCTAGGGACAAAAGAAATAAAGGAAAAAATAGGACAAGAGTAGTATGCTAATGAACTAATCCATCATTAAAGCAATAACTTTAATTTACTATAATATCATATAATATCATATGTGTCAGCCCATGGGGACATATTGGCATGATATCCTACCTCATATAAGCACACTATCCATATGTATATCGACCATCCATATAGAAGGATTGGAATCAAACCCAAATGCAATTAATGAAACACTGGATCAGTGAACCTGCAATACATTTTATGTATAATAACCAAACCATATCTCTATTCCAACACTGACAACCACACATAAATGTTTAAGCTTCCCTCTGGATAAGTATGAGTATATAAACTTATTAAGTTCTCCCTCTGGATATCCACAAATCCTCAAATGGATGCGGTCATTCACACACATGCCCAGATAAATAAAAGGGTTCCCTTCAGCAAGAGCTGGTAACAAACACATAGCCTAGACCATGGTGTCATTAGGTGTGTCCAGATAAATCTACATGTGTCCATGGCAGACACAAAGCCACTAAAGTATATTGGTACATACCACATTCCGGATAGGTCCTGGCATCCAGGTAGCCCGTTGGTCTAGCAGCATATGCCGCCGCCATCCCTTAAATGTTCCCACCACCCGGCGTCATCCCACCCATCGCCAAAAGGGCATGTGAAACAGCAACGCCAGGAGGTGCGGCCCGCATCATTGGGTACACATCAGCATCTTCACTAAGCCTTTATTAGCAATATATCACACAGAACTGGCAGGTAGTGTGTGAGTCAGTGCTCACTGGCAGCTACTGTACAAGGTGGACCAGAAGGGGGGAGGAAAAAAAAATAGATATACTCAAAGCAAATTAGATAAGAATTAGTCCACACAGTCCATAGTAGCAAGGACTATCAAGGAGAAGTCCGCAGGAGGGATGGATCCACAGATGGAAGGAGATAGCATACAGAGTCTCCGGCAGCTCCTCAGCAGGAAATGGTAATTCCCTCAGACACAAACAAAAACAGCAGAAAGAGGGTGCCTGGGTCAGTGCAGTGTGATTAATAAAAACAAGTAACACTTTATTCTGATACACTTACATAAAAGTATCTTGCAAGCTGCACACAGCGTGGATGTGGATCACAAATCAAGCAGCCAGCCATATGGAGATATATAGCCAGCAGCGTCTCCAGCTCTCACACCCGTTTTCACAGAGCTAGCAAGAGACCTAATCAGGATCGCGGCGGGCCACAATGCGTTTCTGATGCACCAGCTCCTTCTTCAGGCAAACCTGCCCCCCTCTAGAGGGGAAATTTTATACTGTCTGGTCAGAATAAAGTAAAAATCAGTATGGAGACTGGGTGAGGCTAGTCACCTGATCAACAGGGCAATACTGGCCGGCTTTTTGAAGCTGAAATCCAATCTTCAACATGTATAAGTGTCATAGTAAGTGTTACCAGTTTAGAATTACACAGGAGGTCTGGTGCTAGAGTTATTACTCTCAGTCTGATGTTCGTGGTGCGATCGCCGTTTATGTATGCAAACCAACACGTGCGTTCGCCTTTGCGCGCAAGCATGGGGACGGGTGCACTTTAGATGTTTTATTTATTTATTGGTGGGACACTGGTACACTGAAAGATGTTTTTGTACACTTGTACACTGTGACAGATGTTGATCGTCCACCAGCAGACACTGGCATATGTTGATGTTGCAATAGAACACTATTGCACTATTGCAGATGTTTTTGTGCACCAGTACAGATGTTGATGGGACATGTACCCTCTGACAGATGTTTTGTACACTGGTACAGATGTTAATGGGACACTGGGTGATCTGTGACAGCTCTCTGTGTAAAATCATCACTTACACAGAGAGCTGTCAACACAGGCTACAGCATCCCCCCCCGAACTGAGCTCTCACTGAGCTCAGCGGGGATTGTCGAGACGGAGACACATGTCTCTGTTTACACTGTGAAGGCTGTAATTGGACACAGCCATAACGTGATCGGGAATGCCAATCCCGGCACCCATATCCCGATCTGTGATGGGCTGTTTTGAAAGATCACAGCCATCACAGGATTGGGCCGTGCGCGGGCACCCGTTCTAAGGGATGTATGGGTACGTCCACTCAGAACAGTGAAGCCCACCCGGCTGTTTATGGACACTGGCTGGGTGGGAAGCAGTTAACAAGGGGGCCCCCAGATACTACGCCCTCCCTATCTGATTGAGCACATAGTACCCCTACTCATTCACAAAAAAAGGTGTAGTGTAAAAAATGACAGTAGGCAGTTTATGACAAGTCCTTTATCTAAAAAATAAAAAGCAATATCCCCCCCCTATATAGAGCCATCGTCAATCGCGATGCCCGCCACAGATCCGGAAAAAAAATGGTCTGCTTCCACCATCTAACAATTCCTAAATAACTAAGGGGCATGTTGGGCTGATGACATCACAAAGGGGTGGAGCCACAAAGTGATATCTGCTGGTGATACCCGCCCCTTCGTTATTATAAACTGTCAGACAGCGGGAGCCTTCGGCGGAATTGATGAGGGAGTTGGAAGAAGTACCAAGATGCAATGGGGGAACGCAGTCCTCTGACAGTCCTGAAAGTGTCAAATGCTGAAGAAAGTGGCAGGGGCTGCCATGATGGAGGGCAGATAGAACACACAGGCTACCAGCAAGGGTAGTATAGGAAAGATTTCCTCCCAGAGCACCATTATTTGAATTATATATTCTCCTGACAGGGTCACTTTAAGTAATTTAGGTAACATAATAAGTTAGTCTGAACCTATAGGGTGAATGGGATAATATGCTTACTATTCTTTACTTTTTGCATGTTTGTTTTGTTTTTTAAGTTTTCCAAATGCTTATTATAGTATTATAATAAATTAGTGTGCTAGCTAGGCTATTCGGTAACTACTTTTATTTGTATCTCTAAGTAAATGAGCATGCACCAAATAGTATAGAAGTGTTTTATCTGATTTTTCATTTACAAAACAGAATAGGTGGAAGTTCACCAAGAGAAGTAACAGCTGCAGCAGCATGTGGCACAGTTCTGAAATTACGTACGTGTTTTATAGTTAAGCCCCGTACACACGGGATGACGATCGCACGTACGACCGTGTCGAATCGTACGTTGGCTGTTGTATGTAGCATACTGACATGCACCCAACGGTCGTACAAACAACATGCGGCCGGCCGAACGTAATGACGTGAATGAACGTATAAAGAGGAAGTGTTGGTATCATGGCGCCACCCTTTGGGCTCCTTCATCTAATTTTGTGTTAGTTGAAGTTTGGTGTGTGTTGATTCGCGACTTTCAAATCGTTCTTCAGATCGTTCTTTGGATCGCTCTTTGGCTTGTTTCTGGACGCTCGTTCGTCAACGATGTTGCCTTCTCGAGAGAAAAATCTCGCTACTGTTGGCCTAGGAGTTCTGGCTTGGACCCAAAACCAACGTAGGAGAAGGAGGGAGAGGAGTTGTTGGACCAAAAATTGGTTACTTAACCGTGATCAATTTGGTCATATGTAGAGTTGAGCGAACTTCTGGAAGTTCGGTTCTGCTGGTTCGGCCGAACTTCTGGACAAAGTCCGGGTTCGGGTCCGGACAGAACCCGAACTTTGACCCGGACCCCGAACCCCATTGAAATCAATGGGGACCCGAACTTTTAGGCACAAAGTCCTAGAGGTCTGCAAAAGTAAGGAAAATGGGGGTAAGGGTCGGACAAGTGCCCTACAAAGAAATGGGGATAGGGAAATAACTTTAAATAATTAAAAAAAAAAATAACATAAAAAAATCAAAAATGGAGGTGGATGTGGACTATCTTAAAACTGTGTGAGAAAAGTATAAATTAGCGGGGAGAAGCCATATCACTGTTCTATAAACAGTGATATGGCTTCTCCCAGCTAATTTATACTTTTATCACACAGTTTTAAGATGATTGTACATTCTACAATCATCTTAAAATTCTGTTAGAAAAGTATACATTAGCCGAGAGAAGCCATATCCCTGTTCTTAGAGCATCTGCAAACTGTGTGTGAAAACTATCACTTAGCGGTGAGAAGCCAGATCACCGTTCTAAGAACAGTGATATGGCTTTTCCAGGCTAATTTATACTTTTATCACACAGTTTTAAGATGATTCTACATTCTACAATCATCTTAAAACTCTGTGAGAAAAGTATACATTAGCCGGGAGAAACCATATCCCTGTTCTTAGAACATCTGCAAACTGTGTGTGAAAACTATCAATTTGCGGGGAGAAGCCAGATCACTGTTCTAAGAACAGTGATATCTCATATCACTGTTCTTAGAACAGTGATCTGGCTTCTCCCCGCGAATTGATAGTTTTCACACACAGTTAGAAGATAATTGTAGAACAGTGATATCATATCACTGTTCTACAATTATTATATTAAAATTATTACATTTCTTTGTAGGGCACTTATCCGACCCTTACCCCCATTTTCCTTCCTTTTGCAGACCTCTAGGACTTTCCAGGACTTTTTTACAGCACTTTTCAGAACTTTTAGTAAAATTACCAGAACCCCGGACCCGAACCCGGACTTTTTTTGAAAAGTCCGGGTTCGGGTTCGGGTCCCGGACACCCAAAAGTTTGGTACGGACCCGAACTTTACAGTTCGGGTTCGCTCAACACTAGTCATATGGCTTTGGTCAGGGAGCTCCAGGATAATAATCCTGATGATTTCAGGAATTATCTCCGGATGACGGACCCCTGCTTTAGCCACCTCTTGGCACTGGTGTCCCCCTATATCCAGAAGGAGGACACATGCATGCGCCTTGCTATCACCCCTGAGCAAAGGCTCATTGCTACCTTGCGCTACCTGGCGACAGGAAGGAGCCTGCAGGACCTGAAGTTCACCACAGGCATCTCCCCCCAGGCTCTTGGAGTGATTATTCCTGAGACAAGCTCAGCCATCATACAGGTGCTGCAGAAGGACTATATTAAGGTATGTTTCATGTTAATACCACATTTTATGTGTTTATGTTTGATAATATAGTATTTACCCTTTTTGCCAATACCTAATTAGTAACATTACAATATGCTGTGAATGTCTTCTTTGGCCTCATGCATGCTCTAAGCTTTTTTCACCTCCTTTTTTTCCTCTACATGCCTCCCCAGCATGTTGTCCAGTGTCCATACACACTCAGAGGGTAGGGTTGCCACATCATCCCTTTAATCCAGGACACATATGAATTACACAGGTTTTGAGGCTGATTTAATGCAGATAAGGCACCTTAATCAGCCACAGAATCTGTGCAATTAGTATGTGTCCTGGATTAAAGGGATGATGTGGCCGCCATCAGGGGGTACAGGCAGTACTGTTGTAAGGGGCCCCAGTGTCTCAAGGGGTCCTTACAACAAGTAGCAGTCTTTAACATTGGAGTCTATGGGAGGGGGGCGTCCAGTTTGGGGAGACCATTCTCTTGAACTCTAGGCGACAAAAATAACAAACTTTGCCCACAAGGAGAGGACCCCCTGGACCCCAACTGGTTCAAGTTTGGGACCTGCAGCACATATGCTTTGGCACAAGGTCTTATTGCAAGCATTGAGTGAGGCTGTGTTGCCTGTGCACTGCTTTTTGAAGCCCTTGGATTTCACACTAGCATGCATTGCACACTTCGCTGGGTCATGCTTGGCAGGCTACATCTCTCAAGTGGGACAGGGTGTATTGTTCCTACTGGGGCTGCAACATGTGTACACCCCTGGCCAGTGGGCAGATGTGGTGGAATGGCCCAGTGTGAAGGTCCTGGGTAAGGTTGGTGGTCAGAAGGGGGACAGGTTTAAAGCTGTGTAAGGGGCTCCCAAATTTATGATGGCTGCACTGCCCACTCAGCCTGGTAATGCCACAATTATTTATGTCAGATGCAGTTTAGGCGTCCCCCCCCTCCCAAAACTAACACTTTTGCCACATTATTTTTGGCTTTTCAACCAGGCAGAGTGCTTGAGGTGTTCTTATTATGTGAAACCTAAGCCCCATGCTCCCAAAAAGTTACATCAGTTAAAACTACTGTATCTCTTGAAATGTAATCTCCTATACACACTCCCCATCTTTTGCTGGTGACATTTCCCTACTATTTCCCCAAAACATGTAGTGCATGTAGTGCAAGGGCCTGCTTGATTTCCTACTTATTTTACCTCATGTGATCTCTTTTGTTTGAATATGGTTGGAAAAGTGTAATTAGCCAAGTCTATTTTCTGTAGGTTGTGCTTCTCCCATGTCTTTACATCTTGACTGAGCTGGGAATGGAAGTGTAGCCTTATGTTGCCCTTGCATTTGTATGGTGAATAACATTTTTGTTTGGCAAAGTCTAATTTATTTATTTATTTTTTTTATCTACAGTTTCCTTCAAATCCCCTGCAGTGGCAGGAAGTTGCTGCACAGTTTATACAGCAATAGGATTTTCCTAACTGCGGGGGTGCCATTGATGGCAAACATGTGAGGATTGTACCACCACCCAACTCGGGCTCTTATTACTACAACTATAAGGGGTTTTGCAGCATTGTGATGCTGGCCATAGTGTCTGCAAACGACAAATTCCTGTACCTGGATGTGGGGAAGAATGGCTGCAGCTCTGATGGAGGCGTCATCATGCAGACGGAGTTTTATAGGTGGCTTCAGAATGGCACCCTCAACCTGCCACCTGCAGACCAAAATGTGGAGGGTCTGAACTTTGTATTCATTGCAGATGAAGCGTTTGGGCTTGGGGAACATGTCATGAAGCCGTTTCCGCAACGAAACCTGACCCCTGACCAGCGGATTTTTAATTACAGACTATTGCGCGCTCGAAGAGTGGTGGAAAACGCGTTTGGGATTTTGGCCAACGGGTTCCATCTGTTTTTAACACCCATAAACTTGGCCTTATATAAAATAAACCATGTGGTACTGTGCTGCTGCATTCTTCATAATTTTTTGCGCAGGAATGCAACAAATTTTCTACAAACTGGACCCACTGACCCTGATGCAGCCCTGCCAGGCCCAAGTACATCTACATCCACTGAAGGCCGTCTTTCGGATGCAATGGCAGACCTTCAAAGTCGATGTGCTACCTTGGCCACCCAGAACGCCAGAGATTTGAGAAACAAATACATGGAGTATTTTGTGGGGAGAGGGGCTGTGTCCTGGCAAAACATGATTACAGATCTTTAATCTTACCCTTATAAATGAATCCTTCAGTTTAACTACTCTTGTCTGTGTTTTTTTCATTTGGAAAAGAGATGTTCTATGTGTGCTTTATTTTTGCTCTTGCTCCAAGAGAGAAATCTAACCTTCATTTCTCCATGAGATCCAAATTTCACCTTCTGAAATGTATTTTGGTGTGCAGGGGTTGTGCTACATATACACAAACACAAAATGTTGTTGGTGTTCACGTGTTCCATGCATGAAGACCAAAAACATGATGCATTAACAACTGTTTTAAATGTTAAGAGATGAACTACATCTGTGTTGACCACATAGAAGAGCACATTTGCTGTGTAAAGACCTAAACTTTATGGAACTCACAGGCATACATAAAGTAAATAAGAAGCCACACACTGTTAGTATCAAATATATATTTATATTGTTTGCACATTCTGAGGTGCTTAGCAACATTTTAAAACCAGATATAAAACATATAAAACATGTTAGGCTACAAACAAAATCGTGTAAACATGTACTCCATCTCATCAGGGGTTGTCAAGTGTCATCTTTCTGTGTGGGTAAACCCCCCTTCTTCCAAACTGGAGTTTCTTGGAGAAAGGGGTGTTGCATCTGAGAAATGTGTGAGTTGATCCCATCATGGGTTCTGAGCTGACACGTTTTGGGGGTGGACACCTTTAAGCAAACTCCACTATCTTGGATAAAGGGGGGCAACTCTCAAACGTGTCAGCTTGGAACCACTGATGTGGTGCACTCACACATTTCTCAGATGCAACACCCCTTTCTCCAAGAAACTCCAGTTTGGAGGAAGGGGGGTTTGCCCACACAGAAAGATGACACTTGACAACCCCTGATGAGATGGAGTACATGTTTACACGCTTTTTCCGGAGCCCCTTTAAACTGGGCAACATGTCCTAAAATGGGGTCCACCAAACCAGCCCAATTGCAAGAAGAATTGCCTTAAAATTTGGCCAGCATGTCCCCAACATCCCTCAGTCGCTGCTGGAGGTTCTGCACTGCCCTCTACTGTTCCTGGGCAACCCTCTGCAGTTCCTGTGCTGCCCTCTGGATGTTCTCGAGCTCCACACGGCACCATTGGATGTCCCTGCTGAGTTGGCCAATTGTGCAGTGTGGAAGCTCATGAGCTGTAAGCAGAGGAAAATGCATAAGGTCAATGATGTGCAGCATAATAGCTGATTATGGCTTGGATGGACCTATTTTTTGGGAATTGTTCGGGGGGGAGGGGATGCACTTTCCAAACACTTTAACCACTTCCCAACCACCTGCCGTGTTTTCACAGCAGCAGTCGGGTTGCTGTGCGTGAATCGCCGTCAAAAGACGGCGATCTGTGAATGGCCGCTAGGGGGCGCGCGCCCACCACACTCCAATGTCCGCTGGCAAGCCGGGATGAGCGGCCACAGGCAAAGTCATTGGTCCCCAAAAAGTGTCAAAATTGTAATTTAAAGCGACGCAGTGCCAAATCGCAAAAAGTGCTCTGGTCCTAAAGCTGGAAAACCTTCCGGTTGGTAAGTGGTTAAAGGCAACAATAATAAAGGCTATGGCCATACTAGAAAAAAGTAAAAAAGGTGTGTTGGTTTATTAACTGCTGTCTGCTGTCCCATGTACCAATAGGCATGTCAATACACAAGAAACAATAATAGAACAGTACTTACAAGGGCAAACAACAGGTTCCCTCGGGGACTGGGGATGTTGGGGCAGCTCCTGGCAATCTGGTTCCTCTACAAAAAGAATAAAATGCATTCATTGAGCATCCCACAGTCACTACAGGTTCAACACATACATTGTGGGATATGTTTCAAGTGTACCAACCTTGCAATTGGGCTGGGCTGCCCACATCTGGTGGACTTGCACCACCTGCTTGGGGGGCCTCTGGAGTAGTTTCTGAAACAAAACAACAACAAATGGACAATGATGCCATTTGCCACAGCCAAAATACTTGACAAGTGGCAACATTCGTCAACTCCTACAGCTGACCCCCCCTTCGCTCCTATGGGATGTGGGCTGTCTGCTATCCATCATATGCATTTGTGTTGGAATATAGGTGAAAAAAAACCCCCAGATGACGTATCTTTTATACGAAACATGCCGGGAACCTGCTGCCCTGATTTGCTGCGTTTTTGTGTTTGAAAAAGACTTTTAAGAAACGTTTTACCTTATGCCTGATTGATAGGTTTTTTAACCTCATTTGTAATAAACGTCCATTTTGCAAAGAATTTTCAGAAAAAGTTTGTGTTTTTGCGTCGTTTAGTCCCGTCGTCCAAGGGCCGTACAAAGCATATTTTCTATGCAGTAGACCCCCAAAAAAAAGTGGATATAAGGTTGTGTTTACGTATACTACCTATCGTCTGTCGGGTGTAGGGTATCCTCGCTTCCCCCCCAGTCGACATCCTCAACTGCTTACAACGGTGAACAGTTCATAAAACCGACACCGTTTACCGTAGTAACAGGTAAACAACAACAAAACAAAGTCTTTGATGAGGTCTCCGGGGGGTTCGTCCACCACGTTCAGGTGGTCTACACCCGTCGGGTCGGGTTAACGTTCCAACCATGTGAACTTTGTATAGGGTGTTACATACACAACTTGGACATCACTGACACCC
>BLSH010380461.1:208969-222923 GCA_018402905.1 Glandirana rugosa
TATTTTCCCTATCCCCATTTATTTGTAGGGCACTTGCCCTAGTTTGAAGATGATTTTAGAACAGTTATATGGCTTCTACCGTTAATTAATACTTTTCAGACACAGTTTGAAGATGATCCACATTCACCTCCATTTTTGCTTTTTTTATGTTTTTATTTTTTTAAAAATATTTACAGTTATTTCCCTGTCCCCATTTTTTTGTAGGGCACTTGCCCTACCCTTACCCCCATTTTACTTCCTTTTGCAGCCCTCTGGGGCTTTCCAGGACTTTCCTACAGCCATTTTTGTGCCTAAAAGTTCGGGTCCCCATTGATTTCAATGGGGTTCGTTGTCCGTGCGATCGTTCGGGTTCCGTCCGGACCCGGACCCGGACTTTGTCCCGAAGTTCGGACGGACCAGCAGAACCCGAACTTCCAGGTGTTCGCTCAACTCTAGTGATTGCAGGTGCTGAAACATATTTGATTGCCACACCCACAACCACCTGCAATAGTGTGAACCAGGCCTTATAAAGGATGTTTGTTACTGGCCAGATCACCAGATGAAAACAGAAGTAAAAAAGCCTAAAAAAATAAAACTAATGCAGCCACCAGACCTAATGATAGGTAAGCTGCAATATATAACATTTTTGGTTTTGGGTTTAATACCACTTTAATTTATTCTTTAAAGCAGACCTTGCATCAAAATTGAGGGTCCCACATCCCCATGAAAAAGTTGCACTCCACGTAAAAAAATAAAATAAACTAAAGAGAAAAATCACACATATACATACCTTATACTACAACATCTCCTCATGGTGCCTAGGCAAGCGTGTAGTCAAAAACCAAGCAGTGGGATCCTATACACTGAAGAACCCACATTTCACAACGGTGTCATTTTGGTGAGACAGACAAAGCACATTCGTTTTCCTTTTTGCTTCAGCATTGGTCCATTGGTGAGCTGCTTCGGGCAGTTGTGAATCAGATGTCATGTTTGGAAGCTATTTGTGGGAGGATATGTATGGTCTTCAATGCAGGAGGTACCATTTATGTGACGTTTAGTTTTGTTTTCATACATAGAAGATTCCTCATGCAATTTGCAGGTTGGGATTTTTGCTTATTCTATCTTTAGAACCTTCAGTACCCTTCCCTGTTTGTTCTCTGGTGCGGCTGGAAAGCTGTGGTCTACATATGGAGATGATTATAAACCAGAAACCCTCTAGAGTGGGATTTTATGGAGGCACAAAAAACATATGGAGATGACAACAAGTCTATAAGAACAGACCATCCAATAATAGTGTTTGGCGTGAATCCTGAAGAAGCAAATTGCGAAACCCATTCATCTTAGGCGCCATACATATACAAATATGATGTATTTTATTATGGAATCTACCACATATTTAGTCATAGTTGTGGAGTGTGCAATATGTTCATTTATCTTTTATCAATATTAAAAAAAGGTGTTATTGTTTTTAATATATGCATTTAACCTTTCTCTGTGTGGCACAATAAACGTCAACATTTTTATATGTACCCTCATGCTGTGCAGTTTGGATTGAAGGGTTGAGATGCTTGATTAAATTTAGTGATGGTGCCTACAGAGCATTATAATAATATATAATATGCACCTGCCCTTAATCAACCAACATGATTTAGGGATTACAAATACCCCCTTCTCCCTGCATTCAGGGTAAAGACGTATATTACATGAAAAAATGGAGAGACAGAGAGAAGAAATATGTACCTGTATTAAAAAAAAAAAAAAAAAAAAACAAATAAAAATCCATCTGTTAACTGTGCTGTATAAAATATAATGACAAGCATAAAGAACACAATTAACAAACATAAAATTAAAAAATGCAACACATCTCATCGGATATTATTATCAGATCAGCATGAAAGTGTTATACTTAATCTAGTTAAATTCATAATTGTCCTAATACAATTAAAGCAATACGTGGTGATAAAAAAGAGCCAGAATACAAATGCATGAGTGGAATAATATTAAATGCATCTGAGTTGGGAGAGATTGTAGAAGTTAAGCATATGTAGCCCTCTTTGTTTTGGGGGGGGGGGGGTGAAATGACTCTCCCCAAACAGGATATTGCACTAAACATGTAAGTAAATAAGAGTACCAGAACCTTTGCTAAGTGGAAGAGTGGGTTTGATAATAAAGTTGGCAGTGCCTCCACCCAGGACAGGGTCTCTGAACAGAGGGGATTCTCTTCCTGGGAAAATAACCAGTAATCTAAACAAAGTAATTGCGAGCAAAGGAACTACCGCAACCAGCATATAACATTGATCATTAGCATATAAGGAAACAATTAAAGCTTTATATAAGTGTAGCCAGGAGTCCAAAAGTGCTCCTCTAACATAGAGACATTATTGCCTATGAATGCTATGAAGTTTCCCCCTAGTGCTGAGATTGTTAAATGTAAAGCTCATGTGTGAAATGCTGCCTTGTGGGATTTGTAGTGTCACAGAGGAAACTTGCCATCGGACCCTGCAAAGGAAGTGTGCAATGCTGCAGTAAAGGCTCTTGGGAGGAACAATGCTTTGTGGGAGAAACTATTTAAGTGAAGGGAGGAGTTACCTCCAGTCTCTTGGGAGTGCGTGATCGATCAAGGGAGACCTGTGTGCCTTGTCAGCCGGATTGCAGCTTGCGGCCTACATCTAGTGATCCAGCTGGCTGAATTTATATGACCCAGCGCATTGCTGTAATACTGAGTTCCAGTGAGTCCAGCATATCAACATCTGACGCTGTTCCAGCGGCAGCAGCAGCACCAACAGCAATCAATCGGTGAGAGCTGCAGGGAGAGCAGTGGAAGTCATTTTCCCCAAAGAGCAAGCGGATATCATCAGTTTCAGCGCTTTCAGCATCTTCTGAGCAGGCAGACCACTTCTGTGTTCCTCCATCAGGGTGGTGAACAGGCATAAGCCTTTACATTATAGTACATATTTGTCTATACCATTTAAAGACAGAAAGGCCCAACTCATCCATACTGTGGATTACAATTGTCATTAAGTGCACAGATTTGCTGTCAGATAACAAATCACCTTTAAGTCAGTGATCTAACAAAAAGGCATTGCATTAATTCAGTGAAGTCTGCCATCTTGGTGCCTTCTCTAAAGGATTATTGCATACAGTAATTCAGGTACCTACTTCCTAATTGAACTAAGCCAGCAGAAGATCAACTGAGCATTGTAGCAGGACTACTACTATTGCAGCTACTACTTTTGACATGACCTTGTTCTCTTAAAGAACTCTCTGAATCAGAGCAGGAGAATTTATTTAGTCCCATTAATGTTGTTGGTTCATGTATGAGAATATAACTGAATTGCTATAGAGTTATATTAAGTTTGTATACACCCCATTGCGTGGTATCAATATACCCAGGAGTTACACACACACATATATATATATATATATATATATATATATATATATATATATATATATATATACAGTATCTCACAAAAGCGAGTACACCCCTTGCATTTTTGTTAATATTTTATTATATCTTTTCATGTGACAGCACTGAAGAAATGACACTTTGCTACAATGTAAAGTAGAGAGTGTACAGCTTTTATAACAGTGTACATTTGCTGTCCCCTCAAAATAATTCAACACACAGCTATTAATGTCTAAACCACTGGCAACAAAAGTGAGTGCATCCCTAAGTGAAAATGTCCAAATTGGGCCCAATTAGCCATTTTCTCTCATCGGTGTCATGTGACTCAATAGTGTTACAAGGTCTCAGGTGTGAATGGGGAGCAGGTGTGTTAAATTTGGTGTTATCACTCTCACTCTCTCATACTGGTCACTGGAAGTTCAACAATACACCTCATGGCAAAGAACTCTCTGAGGATCTACAAAAAAGAATTGTTGCTCTACATGAAGATGGCCTAGGCTATAAGAATATTGCCAAGACCCTGAAACTGAGCTGCAGCACGGTGGCCAAGACTATACAGCGGTTTAACAGGACAGGTTCCACTCAGAACAGGCCTATCCATGGTCGACCAACGAAGTTGAGTGCATGTGCTCAGCATCATATCTAGAGGTTGTTTTTGGGAAATAGACGTATGAGTGCTGCCAGCATTGCTGCAGAGGTTGAAGGGGTGGGGGGGTCAGACTGTCAGTGCTCAGACCTTACCCCACACACTGCATCAAATTGGTCTGCATGGCTGTCGTCCCAGAAGGAAGCCTCTTCTAAAGATGATGCACAAAAAAGCCAGCAAACAGTTTGCTGAAGACAAGCAGACTAAGGATATGGATTACTGGAACCATGTCCTGTGGTCTGATGAGACCAAGATAAACTTATTTGGTTATGATGGTGTCAAGCCTGTGTGGAGGCAACCAGGTGAGGAGTACAAAAATTAATGTGTCTTGCCTACAGTCAAGCATGGTGGTGGGAGTGTCATGGTCTGGGGTTGCATGAGAGCTGCCGGCACTGGGGAGCTACAGTTCATTGAGGGAACCATGAATGCCCACATGTACTCTGACATTCTGAAGCAGAGCATGATCCCCTCCTTTTCGGGGACTGGCCCGCAGGTCAGTATTCCAACATAACGACCACAAACACACCCCCAAGACAATCACTGCCTTGCTAAAAAAGCTGAGGTTAAAGGTGATGGACTGGCCAAGCATATCTCCAGACCTAAACCCTATTGAGCATCTGTGGGGCACCCTCAAATAAAAGGTGGAGGAGCGCAAGGTCTCTAAAATCCACCAGCTCTGTGATGTTGTCATGGAGGAGTGGCAGAGGACTCCAGTGGCAACCTGTGAAGCTCTGATGAACTCCATGCCCAAGAGGGTTAAGGCAGTGCTGGAAAATAATGGTGGTCACACAAAATATTGACACTTTGGGTCCTATTTGGACATTTTCACTTAGGGTGTACTCGCTTTTGTTGCTAGAAGTTTAGACATTAATGGCTGTTATACAAGCTGTACACTGACAACTTTACATTGTAGCAAAGTGTCATTTCTTCAGTGTCTTCACATGAAAAGATGAAAAATTGGAGGGGGCTACTCACTTTTGTGAGATACTGTGTATATATATATATATATATATATATATATATATATATATATATATATATATACTGATATCTGAATACAGAAAACTCATCAATATATATATATATATTACTACAACTCGTAAATACTACTTATATTCTGCACCTTCTCTGACTGCAGGATATTTGATTAAGCTCAATGGGAAGATTGTTGATGTACATGGGATATAATTGTTAAAGAAAGTTTAAAGGAAAAAGTGAATATTCTTATACATTAATTACTATTATCTATATTTCAATCTGAGTTTAAACTTTATGATCCTTCATTGTGACTCTAACTGTTATTGTCTTTAAAGCAGTGAGTTCTTATGCCAAAGCTTTTTTATCTCTTGCAAATAAGTAAACATCTTGAACTTAGAAGTTGGTGTGGTCTCAAGTAATATATAATTGTGAACTAACAATAACCTTGTAAAATGAGTGAACCCAGAGTGTCAGTGGTGGTGGAGGACTCTCAGAGTGTTTGAGACCAAGGGGGAATTAATTTCTTAAGAAACCTTCAAGGGGGCAGCGCTACATTTGGGGGCTCATCTGGGATTCCCCCTACGGTGAACCTCAGGAGGTCTGCAGAAACCCCTCAAGGTCAGATGGACTGTATTGCTGTTACCAAGTGGGCACAAGAAGAAGAAAGTCGATTAGAGTTGCCCAGTGTATTGAAGTTACCTGGAGTGGGATGGACTGAAAAGGATGTGCGAATGATGTTGAAAGGGGCTTTTCCTTCGCAAGGGTCCAATGTTGTGGATTTGAAAACTTAATATGAAGAAGATAAAACCTATGCTCTAGTAGAAGGGCGAGAAAGTGTTCCAACGAGTCTTTGGGAAGAAGCTGTGACATTGACGGAAGGATTGGAGGTTCAGGTTATACCATTTCAGATGGAAGAAGGATCAGAAGTAGAAGTTCTATGCACCTCCATGAAAACTGACCTAGAGGAAATAGGAGCTAGAGCTACTATAAAGGGCTTGCCCCCTGCCTCGTTTTACATGGACATGAGTAGACTAGTAGAAAGCCTGATTAAGAGCAACAACATCACCGCTCATCAGGGCTACTGAAAACTACAGTTTTTTCTCGAGTCGCACACCCACTCCTGAAGGAGAAGAAGATTTTGATAGCTGGATGGATCAGGATATTCAAGCAGTAGAAGACTGGGATGTGCCTGAAGCTGTGAAAAGACAGTGAATAAGTGAGAGTCTGCAAAGTCCAGGAAAACCAGAGTGCATCACTGTGGAATATATATAAGTTCTGTGCGCAACATATGGAAGAGTGGAAAAAATCCCAGACTTGATGTATAAGTTTGAACATACCCATCAGTCAAGAAGAGAAAAGTTATCTGCATATGTTGTTCAAGTTGATAGGGGTTTGCACCAAATTTTTCTAAATAAAGGAATTGAGCCCAAGGAAGCTGATAAAGTGAGATGGGAAAGAATTTTACAAGGAGCAAGACCTAACCATCCTATTGTTTTACAACTGTTGTTGAAGGGAATTCCGGTTGTGCCTACTTATCCATAATTGATGAAGATGGTTAGAGAAGAAGAAGCTTTGCTGGACGAAAAGAATCAGGGAACTCCCAGAGCGGCTAATGTTACTTTAAAGGCTGGGAAAGTGACAGCTCAACAAGTGCAGATCAATTCGGGAATGCTGGAAGCTGACAGTGATGATGGCTCAGAATGGGGAGAGAGTACTAGAATTCCTGTACTTTCCACAACCCCTGAAGAATCTCCAGTTAAGTTGCTAACCCAAGTAGTTCAAGATCAATTGCAGCAAACTTTGTCAAGGGTTATGGAAGCTTAAGTTACTATTCAGACTGACAGGATTGATTCAAGGAAATGCTTTAAGTGTGGAGAGTTTAATAATTTCAGGAGACAATGCCCTAAAAGAGACGAGGACTTCAATTTCATGGCCGAGCTACTGAAAGCATTATAACAAATTCTAGCAACTCAGAAGGCGGGAAACTTCAAAGGGTCTCAGTGAAGGAGCCAATTTAGAACCCAAAGAATCTGAGCTCCATAAAGTCAAACAAGCATAGGACCAGTACAAAAAGAGGAGTCCTAAGAAGGAGAGAGTATCTAACCCGTCACCAGGGTCTGAGTACCTTGCCCAGGGAGTCAATATTGAGATAATTTCTAAGGCTAGAGTTAGATCCTCACAAAGCGGTTTGATAAGTAATTCCAATGTCCAAAGAAAAATAAGTCTTCTCCCAGAAAAGTTAGTGGGGCCTTCTCCCATTGTTTCAGTGCAAGTAGAAGGTATCTAGACTCATGCTTTGTTAGATACTGGGGCTTAGGTTACCATTTTTTATAGAGACTTCTACAATCAGTATCTAAAGCATATACCTCTGAACAAGCTGGAAGATTTGGAAATCTGGGGACTTGGGAGCAATCGATTTCCCTATGATGGATATATTCCGATCAGAATCTCTTTTGGGCTGGCAGCTACTGGCAAGGTAGAAATGTTTGACACTGGCTGTGGTGTGTGCCAGACCGGCAGGAGCTGAAAACCATTCTATGATAATTGGGACTAACACTGAATTGGTCCGAAGATTGTTGGAGAAGGTAGTAGGTGAAAATGAAGTGATACCTGAGGAGATCCACCCTGCTTTGTACCAAGCTTGTCAGCATGTGATCCAGGAGAAGAAGGCCCCATTCAAGGGGTAGGTCGATTGTGGAAGCTGGATATGAGAGAGACTGTGCTTCAGCCGGGAGAAGTCACCTGTTTGAAGGCTACTGTGAAACTGACTTGGGATCATCCTGGGCCTTTTGTAGTGTTAGAAACAGATGCTCAAGCTGAAGCTGCTGGCCTGACCATGGTGCCTGAGATAGTACCCACGGAAGCTTTGTTGTGGAATAAGAACAAAATACCTATCAGCTTGCAAAACATATCTGATCGCCCTGTGATTCTGAAGGCAAGGATGTAAGTGGGTCAAGTGAGTGCAGCTACTCCTGTAACACCTGAAGATAATCAAGAAGGAAAAAGACTGCAGAATATGAAGAAGGAAATGGAAGAATGTGCTGCTGGTCTGCCTCCTGCCTGGGGAGAGAGAATGAAGTCTCAACTGCAACAATGGAGGAAAATATTTGCTAGTGATGATTTTGATGTGGGATGTGCTAAAACTGCCCATCATAGGATTCACTTACAGGAAGAAAATCTGTTTAGGGAAAGGACTCGGGGGAACCCTCTTAGATTTGGAAGATTTGAGGGAGCAGTTGGCAGAGTTTAAGAGGCCTGGAGTGATCCAAGAGTCTAGAAGTCCATATGCCTCTCCAATCATAGTAGTTCAGAAGAAGAATGGAACATTGAGAATGTGTATAGATTACCGAACTCTCGATCGAACGGAGAACCATCCCTGACCAGTATACTACTCCAACAATCGAAGATGCATTACAGTTCTTGGCAGGAGCTAAGTGGTTTAGCGTGCTGGATATGAAGAGTGGGTACTATCAAGTACCTATGTGTGCCGAGGATAAAGAGAAGACTGCTTTCATCTGAACTTTGGGATTCTATGAATTCAACTGAATGCCACAAGGACTAGCTGGAGATCCAGCTAGCTTTCAAAGATTGATGGAGAGAACATTAGGAGACATGAATCTGGTGGAAGTCCTGGTGTATCTTGATGATATCATAGTGTTTTGGAAAACTTTGGTAGAGCATGAGGCACGATTAGAAAAGGTGTTTTAGAGGCTTCATGAGTAAGACCTGAAGTTATCCTTGGAGGAGTTCAAATTCTATCGTACTTTGGTTACCTACTTGGGGCATGTGGTGTCTGCTAAGGGAGTCGTGACTGACCCGAAAAAAGCTGGAAGCCATCACTGCATGGCCATGACTGGAAACTGTGACAGAGTTTGAATGAATGAATGAATGAACTTTATTGCCAGGTATGTTCACACATACGAGGGATTTGTTTTCGTGACAGAAGCTTCACAGTGCAACAAAATGACAGCGACAGAACAAAAACACAAAATGGAATAAAAAATTTAAAAAATTTAAAAATTAAAAATTTAAAATTTTTTTTAAAAAGTTGAGTTGAGGTCTTTCTTAGGATTTTGCTTGTATTTTCAAAGATTTGTGGCTAATTTTTCCAGAATAGCTAAGCCTTTGAATGAATTGTAGCAGGTGGCCTCTGGGGAAGAGAATGAGAAGAGACCAGAGAATAAAACAGGCTGAAGAGGGAAGATGGAGTCCATTTGCTGACAATGGGACCACTTGTGTGAAGAAGCTTATCAGCGACTAAAACAAGCTTGACGAAGGCCCCAGTCTTAGCTTATGCTGACCCCTCCAAGCCGTATGAGCTTCATGTGGATGCCAGTAGAGATGGATTGGATGGAATACTTTATCAAGAGCAAGACGGTCAACTCAGACCGGTGGCATATGTAAGCAGAAGTCTTATTCCCCCTGAAAGGAGTTACCTGGCTCATAATTTGGAATTTTTGGCTTGGAAATGGACAGTTGTGGATAAGTTGAAGGACTGTCTATATGGAGCACAATTCATTGTCAATACCGACAACAGTCCATTGACCTATTTGTTGATGACCGCAAAATTGGATGCTACTGGGCATAGATGGTTGGCTGCATTGACTGGATTCCAGTTCAGTCTTAAATATTGTTCTGGTGCCAGAAACAGAGATTCTAATACTTTGTCACGTCGACCATATCGTTCAGATAAGAAGTCTCAAGAATGGACTTTAGTTCCTGCTAATGGAGTACAAGTTTTATGTAAAGGATTGGTTCATCGTTTGAGGGCAGGAATAGGGGCCAAATTAATAGGAGTTTCGCCAGCAGGGATTCCTCTATCCTACTGTGGACTGACTCAAGTGAGACGTGAACGACTCCCCCGACTGACTAAGAAAGAAATTAAGATTGACCAGGAACAAGATCCTTTGGTTCATGTGGCTTTATCGGCTTTAATACAGCAAATCCCTGCACTGCTTTTCAGAGTACTGTCAAGCAGTCTAGAATACTGCATCATGAATAGAACTGGTTACAGTTAAAAGATGGAATACTCTATTGGCGAGGTCCTAGTGAGGAAACAGAGGAAACCTGGCAGTTATATCTACCTGAGAAACACATAAATACTGTCTTGATGTCCTTACATGAAGCGCATGGGCATTTAGGAATAGAAAGAACTTTTCAGTTAATCAGAGCTAGATTTTACTGGCCAAACATGAGAAGAGAAGTAGAGAGTTATTGCCGCTCTTGCATTTCCTGTATTCAAAGGAAGACCCTTCCAACTCGTGCTGCTCCTATGGAACATTTACAAAGTCAAGGCCCTATAGATTTAGTATGTATTGACTTCCTGTGCTTGGAGCCAGATACAGGTGGAAGAAGTAACATTTTGGTGGTAACTGATCACTTTACCAGATATGCACAAGCTTACCCTACTAGCACGCTATCACAGTAGCTAAGGTGTTGGTGGAGAAGTCCTTCATGCATTATGGATTGCCTGGATTGGTATCCACTCTGATCAAGGGAGGGATTTTGAGAGTAAACGTATTCATCATCTGTGCAAGTCTTTAGGTATCAAGAAGTCCCTTATCACCTTCAAGGAGATCCCCAGTGTGAACGCTTCAATCGAACTTTATTAGATATGCCAGGTATTTACCTTCTGAGATAAACAGACTTGGAAAATCATCTTGCTACATTAGTACATGCCTACAACAGCACTGTAAGTGATGCAACTGGATATTCCCCATAACGTCTCATGTTTGGGCGAGAAGCTAGATTGCCACTTGACTTTGGAACCTCTGCTGATGACACCTCATTAACATCTCATCGAGGCTATGTAGATCGACTAGGAAAGAATCTAAAGCAAGCATATGAAGTTGCCAGACAGCATGCTACAACTGGGGAGGCAAGAAATAAAAGGAACTTCGATCTTTGTGTGAAAGTCCAAGAGCTTCAACCAGGGGACAGAGTATTGCTGAAGAATTTGGGTGTGGCTGGGAAACATAAAATAGCTGATTGATGGAGGCCTCATCCTTACGTTGTCTGCAAGCAACTCCCTGGATTGCCTTTGTATCAGATTAGACCTGAGGGTCAAGATGGTCCTTTGAAGATGTGGAGTCGAGATCATTTACTTCCCCTTTCTGACGCAGTTAGAATGCCTCTTCTCTTGGATGTTTCTCTGGAAATTTAAGCCCTCCTAAGACAAGGTCTCGAAAGAAACCTCCAGCTAAGATTACTAAGCCAGTCTCTGATGATAGTGAAGATGATGAAGTCATACCATCCTGGATGTGGGATTCTGTTAGTGTTCCTGATCAAGAAGTTCAATCTGGAGGCTGTAGGCTCACATTTTCTCCTGAAGTTAGCAGACCACCGATGATCTTCAGGCTACGACGAACCATCCCTTAATTGTCATCAGGAAAACAGGCCTCTTCAGACTCCCAAATTACAGCAGTACCTAAAGTCTTACCTCCTTCCATGAAATCTCATATTCGGCCATCTGAGAATAATCGTTCTGCCTTATTGGATAAGTCTCCTTGTCAAGGAATGTAAGCTGGACATAAACTTAACAGTGAACTCTTTACTACAGGGGGACAACAAGATTTAATTAGCTTTTCAGAAGACTGTATCTCTGTGTCAGTAGGTATTGAGGGATTATATGAACACTCCACCAGCAAAGTGTTAAACGGAATGGATTCTGTTTTAGAGGGTCATACACCCTTTCGAGATGTTCCTGCCGAGGAGAGTATTTTGGGAGTGCAAATAGAAAAGGGAGTTGATCAGTTAAAGGTTTCCCCCTGTACACCGGAGAAAGAAAGTGCTTTTACTTCTGACTCAAAGACTGTTATTCACCCTGAAATAGGGGTTAATAAATCTTCCTCATTCCTGAGTAATCATCAAGAGGGTACTGCTCCTCATGTGGGCCCTAGTTCTCCTATTCGTCTTCGAAGGAACATCCATCCACCCCGAAGATTGAATTATGACACACTTGGAGAAAGTACGGATAGAATGATTCCTACCATTCAGAGAGTTCACTCTGCACCAGCTTTCGCTGTGTCTAATCCCTTTAAGAGTGTGTCTTCCATAGCTCCTGACACTACTGGGTGGGACACGGCTATTGCCCTGTCCTATAAGAAAACGAATTATGAACTCACTGAAAATGTGTATAGGTAGTTCCAACAAAACCCTGAAGTGTGCCAATATTTGTTGATTCTTGTTGAAAGTTAGGTTGAAATGATTTTATGTTTATGTATTTGGGGACCAAATAATTTAAGTGGGGGGAGAGTGTAGCCAGGAGTCGAAAAGTGCTCCTTTAACATAGAGACATTATTGCCTATGAATGCTATGAAGCTTCCCACTAGTGCTGAGATTGTTAAATGTAAAGGTAATGTGTGAAATGCTGCCTTGTAGGATTTGTAGTGTCACAGAGGAAACTTGGCTTCAGACATTGCAGAGGAAGGGCTCAATTTCACAGTGTGCAATACTTCAGTAAAGGCTCTTGGGAGGAACAATGCTTTGTGGGAGAAACTATTTAAGTGAAGGGAGGAGTTAGCTCCAGTCTCTTGGGACGGTGTGATTGATTGAGGGAGACCTGTGTGCCTTGGCAGCCGGATTGCAGCCTGCGGCCTACATCCAGTGATCCAACTGCCTGAATTTATACAGTGACTCTGCCATCATACTGAGTTCCAGAGTGATCTGAGGGACCAGCGTATCAACATCTGACTCTGTTCCAGTGACAGCAGCAGCGCCAACAGTGATCGATCAGTGAGAGCTGCAGGGAGTGCAGTGGAAGTCGTTTTCCCCAAAGAGCAAGCAGATATCATCAGTTCCAGCGTTTTCAGCATCTTCTGAGCATATATGTCTATACTGATATCTGAATACAGAAAACTCCTCAATATATATTTTACTACAACTCGTAAATACTTCTTATATTCTGTACCTTCTTTGACTGCAGGATATTTGATTAAGCTCAATGGGAAGATTGATGATGTATATGGGATATAATTGTTAAAGAAAGATTGAAAGAAAAAGTGAACATTCTTATTCATTATTTCCTATTATCTAATCCAATATTTCAATCTCTAACTCTGATTGTCTTTAAAGAAGTGAGTTCTTATGCCAAAGCATTTTTATCTTTTGCAAATAAGTAAACATCTTGAGCTTAGATGTTGGTGTGGTTTTAATTAATATATAATTGTGAACTAACAATAACATTGCAAAATGAGTGAACCCAGAGTGTCAGGAGTGGTCAGGGGTGGTGGAGGACTCTCAGAGTGTTTGAGACCAAGGGGGAATTAATTTCTTAAGCAACCCTTAAGAGGGCAGTGCTACATAAGAAAAGATTATTAATAGTACATATGTCCAATATACAAACAGATATTCTCAGCAAAGGGTCCAACAAGAGTCCTGGTGGAATTGTGCACATATACACGGGTATATACAGTTATTGATAAAGATACCTCCAGATTAGAGTTGAGCGAACCCGGACTGTAAAGTTCGGGTCCGTACCGAACTTTGGGGTGTCCGGGACCCGGACCCGGACCCGAACTTTTCAAAAAAAGTCCGGGTTCAAAGTAATTTTAATGGTCTTGGGGCCTGGGCTTGGGCCTGAAAAAAACTTTTCAAGCCCAGGCCCAGGCCCAGGGCCTGTGGGGTTTCAAGCCATGCCTGGGCTTGAAATGTCAGGCCCAAGCGAGTTGAGATTAGACCTCCATAGAAATAGTTATTGACATATATGGGCACATATACACGTGTTAAGGTGGTCCTGAGAACAACCTGGGAAACGACTCTTATAGACAAACATATAACCTGTATACATGATAATTATTAGAAAAGAATACATCGTGACGGGAGAATTCCCAACGAATTCTTTAATTAAGGGGGAACCAGAGTTTGTGAGACTCTCAGGAGGTGGTGGGGACTGGTGAGGACTGTGAGACCCAAGTGAGTAAAACGTTACAATAACAATCAAG
>BLSH010380461.1:230490-248199 GCA_018402905.1 Glandirana rugosa
GGACTTGAAAATCCGTGATTTTACCGTTTTCCTTCCTTTTGCAGACCTCTAGGACTTTCCAGGACTTTGTTACAGCCATTTTAGTGCCTAAAAGTTCAGGTCCCCATTGATTTCAATGGGGTTCGGGGTCCGAGTCAAAGTTCGGGTTCTGTCCCGAAGTTCGGCCGAACCAGCAGAACCCGAACTTCCAGAGGTTCGATCAACTCTAGTCAGGAATTGGTAGAAAGCCGTATTAGCAGCTGGAGTTATTGTAGGTTTTTTTTTTGTTTTTATTTTTATTCAGGTGGAAAAAAAATCCAAAATGTTTAGGTTTTGTCCACCTGAAAGGAGAGTTAGTGCGGTTAGGTCTTGAGTAACAGCTACATGCATATTTTTTTGTTGTTGTTTTTTTTGCTTTTAAAATGAGAATTGTTGGAAAACAGCATTTTTTTTCTCATCATGGGGATATATTTTAGCCCTGGTTCACATTGATGCTACTTTGAAATTGCTGCTACTTCACTTGAAGCAGCGCAATTTCAAATTAGCAAGGTCAGCACTATTTCAGGTGCTTACAAAATGGTGCATTGTTGCAAAATCGGTGTCACACCGATTGGAACAGTGCCATTGCCGCCAATAGGCTGAGACTTGTCATGCGATTTGATCTCTCTCAAATTGCTCCAATGTGAACCTGGGCTAAGAGAGGGTTCAGCCTATAGATATTATGGTTGTTTTGATAATTTGTCCAGAGTTGTAGAAGCCTGGGTGCCAAGGGAGGTTCTATAACAAAACGTGCAAGTGAATATATATTGTGGATAAGAATTTGATTCTGCTCTTGTTTTTCATTTCCAGAGTCCTGGTGGAGCGAGAGATTAGACAGGCCTCTGGAACATGGATGAAAGTTGTTCATCTGGTTGGCAGTTTGTCTTTGCCATGCTACATCACAAATTTGTTCTGGCAAACTTTCAGGGGAGAAGGGACAAACAAAAGGTTCAGATTAATACTTGCAATATAAAGTTTCTTTTCCTTATGTACAATTTAGTGTTAATGCTGCATCTGAAAGACTTTGCCTATCAACAAGACTTGTGGAACATTTTGCCGGAGTATCTCCATCCTGTCATTTATGAATGTAAATGTAGCCATGTGCTCCCTTGAGAGTGGCTTGTAGTTGTGGTTCACCTAATAGCTGACCTCAATCACACCATATGCACACATCCGGAGACACTGTCCAGGCCGGTTCTTGTTTTTGTTGTTTTATTTGGGGGAAATAACTTGGATGGGAATAAAGGGTAACTGTGGGATGCCCAAAGAATTATGGTACAAAGTTTCCATATACACGCCTGTATATGCTCACTTCACCGCAGACTCTCCCTCTGCAGACTATTGCTCCTCTCAACACTCCAGCACTTCACTTGCTGACCGTTACTTTTACAGTTCTCTCACTACATAGAACTCACAGCTTTCCACTCCTTTGCCTCTCTCCAGCTCAGAACTTATTTTCCAGCCTGAAAGGAAATTTATCAGGCTTCTCTATACCTTTCCCTTCACCGCAGTTAGCACATGGTGAGGCCTACCCTGTTGCAGCAGAACCTCAGAACACCCATTATAGGCCAGAGATCACGGGCCCCTGAATGTGCAGTAAAATACTTCAGTGCTAACTGGGTCTTTGACGGACTACAACTCTCAGCCCATCCTCTTCCAGGTCCCATCGACCTGCTGTCTGATAGTGACTCTCCTTTCCCTTGACTGACTCCCAAGGCTCCCACAGACTGTGCACCATTCCTCTCCCAGCCTGCTCCAGCAATTTCCCCTTCAGTCCCTGAGACCGTCACTCACCGCAACGGTGGATACTTTAAAGTCTCTCATTCCTCCTGTAGCACCTCCGCTGTTCTCCTGTTCCTCCAGTACTGCTCCAGGCATCACTATACCTCCTGGCTGCACCCGAACACCCAGGCCCCAAGGTCACCCTCCCCAGACTGGGGGCGACCTCCCGGGTAGGGGCCTGCACCACAGCGCCTCTGTTACATCTCCAGACTTCCACCCGACACTACTCCTCCCAGATTGGGCTGACTCTGAGTAATTAAGGAGGCCTGCCAACCCAGCTCCTGTATTGGTCAGGGCTCCCCAGAACACTCCAGATGGCTCCACCCACCTCCCAGCTTTTTGACCAGAAGACCTTCTCCAGGTTTCTAGAAAGAAGTGGGAGGTTCTGGTGACCTCATCTGTTAAGTCCTCCCAATCCTACCTGAGCTTCTCCTCCCAACCCAGATCAAAACATTCAGGCCTGCACATTAGTCAGGCCTGACTAAATTTACCTCTCCTAGCCAAAAATCCTGCTAGAAAACACACCTATACTATGGGGGCACTACACTAACATACTGTGAATACAAGTGCAATGGGTTGGAGGTTAGGGAAGGAATATAACCTATCCAATCCTGAATCCAGAACAAGAAATGATGCCAGTGTCGACTCACAAAAGCATGCTCCGTTAGAGAAAGAGGAACCACAAATAGATCTAAGCCCTTCCCAAATGCTGGCCACCAGGGTACAGTATGCCTTCACCACATGGCACTTCAATGTGGTTCTGAGGAGCAACCAAAGAGGAGGGATGTGTTCAGCACTATATTGGGGGGAATAGGAGCAGGGATGGGTGTTATTAATTAAGTTGATCTCAGTATCCTGAGGAACAAACTCTCAGCCATAGCCTCAGACATTAACCACTTCAGCCCCGGAAGGATTTGCCCCCTTCCTGACTAGAGTCCTTTTTGCGATTCACGCTGCGTCGCTTTAACTGACAATTGCGCGGTCGTGCGACGTTGTACCCAAACAAAATTTGCGTCCTTTTTTTCCCACAAATAGAGCTTTCTTTTGGTGGTATTTGATCACCGCTGCGTCATTTCTGATTGCCGCTATAAACAAAAGAAGAGCGACAATTTTGAAAAAAAACCCAAATTTCTTACTTTTTGCTAAAATACAAATTAAAAAAAAATATATAAAAAAACATTTTTTTTCATCGGTTTTGGCCGATTTATATTCTTCCTCATATTTGTGATAAAAAAAATCGCAATCGGCGTTCATTGATTGGTTTGCGCAAAAGTGGCCGCGTTTACGGACAATGAGAATTCATTTCTGGGGTTTTTTATTTTTTTATTTTTTACTAGTAATGGCGGCGATCTGCGATTTTTAGCGGTACTGTGATATTGCAACGGGCATGAAGGAACATTTTGACACTTTTTTGGGACCATTGGCATTTATACAGCGATCAGTGCTATAAAAATGCACTGATTACTGTGTAAATGCCATTGGCAGTGAAGGGGTTAAGCTGCAGGGGGCGCTCTAAGGGTTAACTATGTTCCCTAGGCGTGTTCTAACTGTCTTAGTGTTTGACTGGCAGGGGGAGGGGAGTGATCACAGCTTCCATGTAGAGGAAGGCTGTGATCACTCCCTTCCCCCTCTAACAGAACGGAGGTCCGTGTGTTTACTTACACGGGCCTCTGTTCTTTTACTCGGGGGGGCATCGCGGGTAGCCGGCGGAGATCGAGTCCGCCGCACCCGCTCCCTGGCCCTCCCCGGACACAGTGCGCAATCTGGCAGCCGCCGTCAGATGACAGCGGTTTGCCCAGGAGAGCTACCTTGTTGCCGGTCGGCAAGTGGTTAAGCAGGGCTTTATTAGTCAGAGAGAGATTAATGACAGCCTTAATAACATTCAACAAAGTAATATAAATACCCAGGTTAAAGTGGCTCAAGATTTTATCTTCCATTTCAAGAGGCAAAAATGTGTTATCAGGGCTGGCCCAAGATATTGTGCTGCCTGGGTCCAAGAATGAAATGCTGCCCCCCCCACACCCACCCCCCAAAAAAAATCATGCCCACCAGAAGGCCCCCACATCCATTATTTTATATCATGATAATTAAAACTAAAATTAAATTGATCATTTACTCAGATTTACATGCAACAGCACCTTGTCTATATGCTAAATTATATGACATACCATTATGTTCAATTCCAAGGGGAGGGCTAGGGCAGTATAGGGGAGGGCTAGGGTAGTATATAGACAGGGTAGGGTAGTATATAGACAGGCTAAGGCAGTATATAGCCAGACTAGGGTAGTATAAAGACAGGCTAGGGTAGTAAATGGGCACGCTAGAGTAGTATATGGACAGGCTAAGACAGTATAGGGACAGGCTAGGGTAGTATAGGGGCAGGCTGGGGTAGTATATGGACAGACTAGGGTAGTATATGGACACACTAGGGTAGTATATGGACAGGCTCAGCTAGTATATGGACAGGCTAGGGTAGCATAGGGGCAGGCTGGGGTAGTATATGGACAGACTAGGGTAGTGTATGGACAGGCTCAGGTAGTATATGGACAGGCTTGGGTAGTATATGGAATATATGGAAAAGCTAGGGCAGTATAGGGGCAAGCTGGGGTAGTATATAGACAGGCTAGGGTTGTATAAGTGTGGGCAGTATAGGGACAGGAGGAGCAGATGGGGGCAGTTGTCATCATGACACAGAAAAATACTGGAAAAAAAACCTTGGTCATAAATTTGCTGGGTAAATAGAAGAGAAGGAGAGGCAGACGTGGTTTAGTTTGCTGCCCCCTCAAAGTGCTGCCTGGGTCCAATGGACCCACTCGGACCCATGGTAGGGCTGGCCCTGTGGGTCATGGGCTCTGGTGTGCACGCAGGGGCAGGCGGAATTATCAACCAACATCAAGCTGATTACAGTTTCTGTATGAGGATCAGTGGCCTTATGAGTTAGCTTCACAGCTCAGTAAGATAGTGTTTGGCTGAAGCCATTTATTATCATTCAACTGTGTTTACTCTTTTTAAATCATAATGACAACAGAAACTACCCAAATGACCCTGATCAAAAGTTTCCATACCCTGGTGATTTTGGCCTGATAACATGCACGCAAGTTGATACAAAGGGGTTTGAATGGCTATTAAAGGTAACCATCCTCACCTGTGATCTGTTTGCATGTGATTGGTGTGTGTGTATAAAAGGTCAATGAGTTTCTGGAGTACTGACAGACTCTTGCATCTTTCATCCAGTGCTACACTGACATTTCTAGATTCTGAGTCATGGGGAAAGCAAAAGAATTCTCAAAGGATCTGCGGGAAAAGGTAGTTGAACTGTATTAAACAGGAAAGGGATATAAAAAGATATCCAATGAATTAATGAATTGAGAATGCCAATCAGCAGTATCCAAACTCAAATCAAGAAGTGTAAAATGAGGGGTTCTGTTGAAACCAAACCACGTTCAGGTAGACCAACTAAAATTTCAGCCACAATTGCCAGGAAAATTGTTTGGGATGCAATGAAAAACTTACAAATAACTTCAGGACTCTCTGAAAACATGTGGTGTGGCTGTTTCAAGATGCACAATAAGGATGCACTTGAAGAAAGATGGACTGAATGGTCGAGTTGCCAGAAGAAAGCCATTACTACGCAAATGCCACAAAGTATTCTGCTTACAATACGCCAAACAGCACAGAGACAAGCCTCAAACCTTCTGGCACAAAGTCACTTGGAGTGATGAGACCAAAATTGAGCTTTTGGTCACAACCATAAACCCTACATTTGGAGAGGAGCCAACAAGGCCTGTGAAACAAACAGATGGATGTTTTGGGGATGTGTGAGCTACAAAGGTACAGGAAATTTGATCAAAATTCATGGTAAGATGAATGCAGTATGCAAAAAATACTGGAGGAACATTTGCATTCATCAGCCAGGAAACTGCACATGGGACGTACTTGGACATTCCAACATGAAAATGATCCAAAATACAAGGCCAAGTCGACCTGTTATTGGCTACAGTAGAATAAAGTGAAGGTTCTGGAGTGGCCATCTCAGTCTCCTGACCTCAATATCATTGAGCCACTCTGGAAAGATCTCAAACGTGCAGTTCATGCAAGATAGCCCAAGAATTTCCAGGAACTGGAGGCTTTTTGCCAAGAGGAATGGGCAGCTTTACCACCTGAGAAGATAAAGAGCCTCATCCACAAATACCACAAAAGACTTCAAGCTTTCATTGATGTTAAAGGGGGCAATACACGGTATTAAGAACTGGGGTATGTAAACTTTTGATCAGGGTCATTTGGGTAGTTTCTGTTGTCATTATGATTTTAAAAAAGTAAACACAGCTGATTAATAATAAATGGCTTCAGCCAAACACTAACCATGAGTGAAAGAAACGTTTTAGTGTTCTCATTTAAATTCTCTGAAAAATGGCCAAGAAATCATAAATTTTGACAATTTATTGTTTATAACAGTGGCGCCCCCCCCCCCTTTCTAAACCTTAATTTAACCCAATCAAAGAAGACCTTACAACAGTGTCACATCCTGCTTGCTGGAATAAAATGTTTATTTAATAAATGGTTTCCTGAGAAATGCATTGAGACTAATGTGGCCTATCCAATACTGTTTATTGTACCTAAATGGACACTAAATCTTAGCAATATCCAATCCCTATACTTGAAGTTATATTGAGCGATACAGCAATCATTTGTCAATCAGTTAATACACTGATTTATGATTTTTATTTGTAATGTTTTATTTCCACTGTTGTATAAATAAAAAATATATATTTTTAATTAAATACGTTTTTGTGTCAATGAAGTGCCTCAAATGTCTGACCCCTTCTCAAGCCTTTATTCAACACTAAACCCATTGATTTAACAGTTTTAAAAAAAGTCACATTCCCAGCTCATGTCAGTAATATAACTGTCACATTGGATGTGCTCTCAACCAAACTGTCAAACCATCAAATAGCTGGTGCAATAATTGATCACGCGTGCAGCACCATGACAGTTGAAGATAAAATAGAGGCCAAGATGGTAGCTTATTTGGTTGAAAGCGATAGGAGGGTTTAGTTCTGATTTAATTGCAAGGACGTTGCACCATAGGGTCAGCCAATCATGGCATTGTTTAACCACTTCAGATCCGCGCTATTGCCGAAGTACGGCTCCAGCGTGGATCTGAAATGCCGGGACGACGTCCATGGACGTCGTCCCTTGTGCACGCTCCTCGCGCGCCCCCTGGTGGCAGCGGCGGCGCGCACCGCACGGACCCGCCGATCTCTTTCAGGAGCCTCAGAACGGGGAATCACCGTTGTAAACACGGCGGTTCTCCGTTCTGTGACAGGGGACATAGCAGATCTACTGATCCCTGTCACTGGGATCAGTTAGATCTGTTATGTCCCGACCAGCCCCTCCCCCCCACAGTTAGAACACATCCAGGGAACATATTTAACCCCTTCACTGCCCCTGCTGGTTAACCCCTTCAATGACAATGACATTTACACAGTAATCAGTGGATATTTAAATTTCTGATCGCTGTATAAATGTCATTGGTCCCAAAAATGTGTAAAAAATGTCCGACATGTCCGCTGCAATATCGCAGTCCCGATAAAAATCGCAGATCGCCGCCATTACTAGTAAAAAAAAATAAATAAATAAAAACAACGCCATAAATCAATTCCCAGTTTGTAGACGCGATAACTTTTGCGCAAACCAATAAATATACGCCAATTGCGATTTTTTTTTTTTACCAAAAATATGTAGAAGAATATATATCGGCCAAAACTGATGAATATTTTTTTTAATGGATTTGTACTTTAGCAAAAAGTAAAAAATATTGTTCTTTTTTGCAAAATTGTCGCTCATTTTTTGTTTATAGCGGCGATCAGAAATAACGCAGCAGTGATCAAATACCACCAAAAGAAAGCTCTATTTGTGGGAAAAAAAGGACACAAATTTTATTTGGGTACAACATCGCACGACCGCGCAATTGTCATTCAAAATGCGACAGCGCTGAAAGCCAAAAATTGGTCTGGGCAGGAGGGGGGTTTAAGTGCCCAGTAAGGAAGGGGTTAAATAGTTTACTTAATGTATGTCTGAGGAATCAGTAACAAAAAGAGTTACACTGTCTTTTTTGGCTTTACAGTTACAGTGGTTTGGGGGATGAAGGTGAGGGCCCCATTCACACTATGCTCAAAAAAGTATATATGCATTTTTAAAGCATATTCAGGTATTTTTAGACCCATAGATTTCAGTAGTAACAAGTGTTTTTATGCCTGAAGAACTCTTCTCCTGTAAAACTGCTCTTCCTCTCATTGCCCAGGAAACAAACTCCTGAAACTTAAAATATGTACAAAATGCTTGTAAAACATCTTAAAAAGAACACTTCAAAATCACCATAAAAACGCTCTGCTCAAGTGTGAATGCAGGCTTAAAGTGGTTGTAAATCTCAATTATGAAATATAAACAAAGCGCATCCTTCTATAGAGTGTACTGTATATGTCTCAAAGCGGTTGTAAACAGCAGATGTTGCAAACAAACAAAAACCCTGCAAGGCAATGGCATAATGTGCTAGTATGCATCGCATACTAGCACATTATGAAATACTCACCTTGAAACAAAGCCCTCCAGCACTATAATGCCACCACTGAGAGGGCTGACATGTTTCCCCTGTCTTTATTCCGGCTTTGCACAGCTATGTGATTGACCCGGGCAATGATGTCACTCCCACGTGTGGGAGCCTTCGGTTCCAGCACAAAGCTCTGAAGTTCTGGAAAAATATGTCGGACCTTCAGTGGCTGCATACAGGGTGAATAACTCCTAAACAGTGCAGGTTTAGGAGATATTCATTTTACCTATAGGTAAGCCTTACAGGGTTTACAACCGATTTAAGAGCACTAGGAGTCATTTCTGTTTGCTGCTATGTTCCTCTGCTAACAGCATGAGTCACATCTGGCAAGTTTTCCTGACACCAAAAAAAAAAAAAGAAAAAGCTCTAGTTGATTGACAGCTCTATTTCTGTGTGAAGGGGGGGGGGGTCCCTTCCCTCCAATCAGCTCTCAGAGCTCTTCCCTGCTCAGAGTGTAATTTCAGCTCCTCATCCCTTTTTTCTGACAGCTCAGAAAAGCTTTTTTAAATTCTGCACATTGAATGGAAAAGAAGACTGCGTTAAATAGGTACAACTTATGTAGGAGGATTTGTTTATACTGTGTGTACCACTTGAGGCCGGTCACTTCACTGGGTATATGGAAGGGTTTACAAACATATTTAGGATCAGATTCCCGAGAGCCTGTTCTCACTAAAAATGCTTCCAAGCATTTTTTAACTATTTGAATCTCTTAGAAAATGTTTTGACATACACAATGAGCTTTGAAACCATCCAAAAATGGCCATACATAAATGTAAATCATTCCTGGGATTTTCAGGTGCTACTGGTAGGGCAGTCCTGAATAGAAAAAAAAGCACTTTGGGTCATTTCACCAGTTGATATTCATTAAATATGGTATCAGTTTTGGGTGGATTGACCTTTAAATAAAGCTCAACACATCCATGAAATCATAATCAGAGAACACATTGTTCTTTCCCCATGAAATCGTAACCTTCGATACTTGAGGTATAAGATTTAGAGCTGGAGAAAATCCAGTATACTTTTGTTAAACCAGATATGTCTGTAGAAAAGGATGAAGTAGAATATTATTCCTGCTTGTTGGAAAAAGCAACAGTATGTAATGTACTGTCTATGTCTATATATATATATATATATATATATATATATATATATATATATACATAATACCCATCTATACCAGCAGGTGGCACTGCAATATTATAGTGTATAGTTCAGGTTTTCTATGTTATGATAGGAAGTACCCTCTGTACCTAAGTATGCACTTGTTTGTTATTAAGTGCCTGTGTTTTCTTGTTCCATGATAAAGATATCCTCCATGAAAGTAAAGTATTCCCCGCAACCAAGAAGCTTCTAGCGCATAATTTATTACCCTGACAATAGGTTATGGGCCCAGCACACGCACCAGACACCCAGAGGCACTAGAAAGAGAATTCCGCAACTCAGTGAGTACAGTGACTCTGTGAGTATTGTATGCAAACATGGCAAATGGTTCAAATGTGAAGCGTGCAATTGCAAAGCTGAACAATGCCATTTACCAGCTGCAGAAATTCAAGCTACAAATGCTTGTTAGCAAGGATTTACACACAATATATACAACCAGTGTCAGTGCAGATCATCTATAAGTCCACAGTAAAAGGGCAGTCCATAAGAAAGGTATCAACCAAATGCACTGGAGTGTTGCATCTCTCCTGACGTCCACTGGGTGGTGGACTAGATCTGTGACAAAAACAAAAGGAGGAAAGAGTGCACACCACCCCAAAGTAATAAAGTTTATTAAAAGGATTTAAAACCAATACAAGTTGCACTCACTGCAGGGAGATGGAAAATTTGCCTTGTATGTACCAGCAGAGGTGTTCCTTTCCCATGGCCTGTCCCTCCAGGGTATTCCAAGCCAGGGATCCCTCTCCAATTTTTCAATATGGTTGGTTGCTATACATGCAAAGCCATTAAATGTAAAGCCTTAAATTTGTTTGTCATGGCTAGAAGAACTTTGAAGGTCGGGATGGACGAAAATTCCCCATTAAGGAGTTCGCTGCAGTACCCAGTTTGTTACGGATTATGGTGCCCCTGTGGGCTCATATATGTAGGTCGCACAGTGCGTGCTATGAGAACCCATTTTGGAGAGCACTGTAGATTCATGGAAGGTAATGGGGACAAACATAGTGTCCCGCGTCACTTCACACAAGTGCATGGGCAGCGGTGTATCTAGGGTATGGCAGTTATGGCACGTTCCATGGGCACCATGGGGGGAGAGCTCCAGGGATCTGCAAGGTGTCCGCTCCCGGACAACAGTTTCTTCACCACTGCGCTGCTTGTTGATTGTCCCCCTCAGACATTTTTTTTATTATTATATCTCTCCTCTGCTCTGACCAGCCTGCCACTTGACTCGGATCTGTCTCCAGACAGACTCCGACCCCTCCTAGGCATATGGTACGGCCGGCTGGGCGTGCAGTGCTGCCCATTCCTCCTCCTGAGTCATCTCTGACTCTAAGCCTGAGAGAAGGACTGGCTAGAGGAGACGTCATGTCACTGACTGACCTCACTGTCACTGTGAGTGAGAAGTGTGCCAGGAGTGAGCGCAGGCGGTGGGACTCATGACTCGTGGTGACAGACTGGCAATGGCACTATGTGACTGGCAGTGGTAGGAGAGAACAGAAGGACCTGACCGGTCAAACAGATGCATAGTGGTGTCGGTGAGTGAGTAATGGACACGACACTGTCTGTGATGTGACTGCCTGGTGGTGACTGCACTGACTGGTGAGATACTCTGTAGAGATGTGGAATGTCACTCTCTGTGGGCCAAGCACAGTCGGTGGATCATGAAGAAGTTCTCTAACAGCAGTTGCCCCCACTGCCCCAGGGCAGGCCCAGGGGACCCCAGGCAGGGCCCAGTCCCACTCCCAGGCAGGCCCAGGGGCCCCCAGTTCCAGGCAGGGCCCAGCCAGCCCAGTCCCTCTCCCAGGCAGGCCCAGGGGCCCCCAGGCAGGGCCCAGCCAGCCCAGTCCCTCTCCCAGGCAGGCTCAGGGGCCCCCAGTTCCAGGCAGGGCCCAGCCAACCCAGTCCCACTCCCAAGCAGGCCCAGGGGCCCCCAGACAGAGCCAGCAAGCCCAGTCCCACTCACAGGCAGGCAGGCAGGCCCAGGGACCCCCAGTTCCAGGCAGGGCCCGGCCAGCCAAGTCCCACTCCCAGGCAGGCCCAGGCCCCCCAGCCACAGCCAGCCCCAGCCCAGAGTATTATTTGAAATCAGTGGCCTTCTAATGACAGCCCCGGGGCAGCATGATGTCTTTTACTTGTCTATATCTGTCCCATGGAGAATTTCTCCTCTCGCTAATGCAAAACACTATTCTTCCCACTCACATCAATGATGGGACTCTATTCCTCCCACTTGTACCAATGATGGGGCATTATTCCTCCCACTGACATAATGATGGGACACTATTCCTCCCACTTGTACCAATGATGGGGCACTATTCCTCCCACTGACACCAATGATGGGGCACTATTCCTCCAACTGACACCAATGATGGGGCACTATTCCTCCCACTGACACCAATGATGGGGCACTATTCCTCCCACTGACACCAATGATGGGGCACTATTCCTCCTACTGACACCAATGATGGGGCACTATTCCTCCCACTGATACCAATGATGGGGCACTATTCCTCCCACTGACACCAATGCCAAAGATGAACTATTTACTCCCACTGTTGCTAAAACAATTTCTACTACCAATGGCCACTATCTGAAAATGGGTTTCAAATATCTTGACGAGGCGCTGTTTCAGTGCTTGCCATATGCGCAGTTTTCACTAGATATGCCTCTGGGTATGTGACAGGAAGACGGGAAAATCTATGAGTTGTGTCCAGGATGGAAGATATATTTGTCATAGGTTGTAGTGAGCCTGTTTGGTGCCATTTTCAATAGATTTGCCTCTGTGCATGGCGGTAATACCACGGGTCTCATACTCTTTGGCATTGAATCTATCTTGATGTTACTCCCTGAAGAAGAAAGATTTGTGAAAATTGTGTGAACATGAGTCCTTTTGGATATTCACCCTAAATACCATGGCGCTGGAGTGGTTAAATGAAGAGCTAGAAATAGGCCCTTTGAGTTGATACCCGGACAGATATGTGGATTTTTTATGCAAAAATATATTTGGGTATATGGGTTATGGTCACTCCCAGAGATGGGTTCCTCTTATTGAACAATACTTGTAACAATTTTAACTTGGTAATTATTGTAATCGTATGCATAGGGTCGCAATATGGGTCAGGTGTGTGACCTAAAGGATATGGAATATACAGAAACAATGGAGCTTTCTCTGTGGTTATTACTATGGGTGGAAGTGTGTATGTGCATGTATTTGATTATTCATTATATCTATTGCGTGTATGTACACAGGCCGTATACCTAACATCAGTAATCTAATAAAATAATTTAGTTTTTCTAATTGGGCATATATATATATATATATATATATATATATATATATATATATATATACTGTACATATACATACATAGCGATAATATTAAAGAATTATCCAGTTTTTAGTAATTCCATTTAGTTTTAGTTTTAATGAATGCATTTATCATTATTTATTTATTTAGACATTGCTTGTTATTAGATTTGGTATCAATCAATTATTAATCTTGAATTGTGGGTTGCCTGGGGATTTCCTCCCCCCCCCCACCCTCCCCTTATCGTAAATGGGTCAGAGACCACGTTGAAAGTGTACACTTGGGCTGAAGGGACTGAGTATAGCGCCGAGATTGCAGTGAGAATGGGGCCTCTGAAACCAAATTTCATTAGGGTTGCCTGGAGATACCCCCAGTGGACCCTATCAAAGGCCTTCTCAGCATCTAGTGCTAAGAAGGCTGCTTTGGCTCTCTTTTGCTCTAATTTTGTGAGGAGTCCAATCATTCTCCTGGTACCATCTGAGGCTTGTCGGCCTTTTACAAACCCCACTTGGTCCATGTTGATGAGCAACGGTGTTATTTCCTTTAGCCTATTTGCTAGTATTTTTGGAAAATATTTTAAGGTCAGTGTTTAGAAGTGAAATCGGGTGGAAGTTCTGTGGGGAAGTTGGGTCTTTTCATGGCTTTGGTAGTGTAACTATGATGGCTTTGAGCATTTCAGCTGGGAGTTTACCTGTGGTCATAATTTCGTTGAAAAGAGGCAGCAGACAAGGGGTAAGAATGGACTGGAAGGCTTTATAGTATTCTGAGGAAAGGCCAACTGCACCTGGTAAATTATTGTTGGGAAGGGAATTAATCACTTTCAAAATTTCTTGTGTGGATATAGGGGAATTTGGTTCCTCTAATTTCTCTCCCGCTATGGTAGGTAGGTTTAAAGAGGCCAAGTATTGGTCAATGACACCCTGATCTGGCTTATCGGAGGTGTGGTCCCCGTGTAGGTTGTATAACCCTTGGTAGTAATGTTTAAAGGAGTTTGCGATTTCCTTTGGGTGAGTTATTTTTCCTTGGGATCTCTGTATTTGTAGGAATACTATGGAGCTTTTTGTTTTTCGGTTCCTTAGTTGGGAGTAGAGTTGAGTGAGCCTGATCTGTAAAGTTCGGGTTCGGAACTTCATTTCATTTGAGAAAAAGTCTGGGTTCGGGTATTTTTTCATGCTTTTTTCGTGCCTGTTGAATAGCTGCAGGGCAGCCAATCAACAAGCGTTTCACTCGTTTGCCCTTAGAAGCCATCACAGCCATGCCTACTAATGGCATGGCTGTGATTGGCCAGTGCATCATGTGACCCAGCCTCGATATGAGCTGGAGTCATGTAGCGTTGTATGTCACATGTTCTCAGACTAGTGTAGGGAGAGGATGCTGCCACCGCTGTGAGGGACGGATTACCGTTATAAAATCATCTCATACTGGTATAGGGAGAGGTTCCTGCCGCTGATGTGAAGGATAGATTACCATTATAAATCATCTCATACTGGTATAGGGAGAGGTACCTGCCGCTGGTGTGAGGGATAGATTACCATTATAAATCATCTCATACTAGTATAGGGAGAGGTTCCTGCTGCGGGTGTGAGGGATAGATTAGCGTTATAAAATCATCTCATACTAGTATAGGGAGAGGTTCCTGCTGCTGCTGCTGCTGTGAGGGACAGATTACCGTTATAAAATCATCTCATACTAGTATAGGGAGAGGTTCCTGCTGCTGGTGTGAGGGACAGATTACCGTGATAAAATCATCTCATACTGGTATAGGGAGAGGTTCCTGCCACTGATGTGAGGGATAGATTACCATTATAAATCATCTCATACTGGTATAGGGAGAGGTACCTGCCGCTGGTGTGAGGGATAGATTACCATTATAAATCATCTCATACTAGTATAGGGAGAGGTTCCTGCTGCGGGTGTGAGGGATAGATTAGCGTTATAAAATCATCTCATACTAGTATAGGGAGAGGTTCCTGCTGCTGCTGCTGCTGTGAGGGACAGATTACCGTTATAAAATCATCTCATACTAGTATAGGGAGAGGTTCCTGTTGCTGGTGTGAGGGACAGATTAGCGTTATAAAATCCTCTCATACTAGTAGAGGGAGAGGTTCCTGCTGCTGGTGTGAGGGACAGATTAGCATTATAAAAAATAATCTAAATTTGTTCTAACTAGTACATTTGCATCCAGAATGAGGAGAGCATCAAATAAGGGACGTGGTCGTGGTGCTACTGGTGTTGGTGGTGTTGGTGAAGGGACAAAAAACAAAACAGAAAGGGAGGCGCACGCACCTAGTGCATTACCATAAAAATTTATTAGAATTGTCAAAAAGTTTAAAAATGAGTACTCACAAAACCACAATGTGGTATCACAAAGCCATAAAACCAAAGCGAGATGATGCAAATGGGTAGGTGAAAGAGCACAAGGTGGGGGTAACAACTGACACGTTTCGGGGGCGCACCCCCTTCCTCAGAGCTGTGCTAGTCTGGACTGCCAGACCGAGTGGTATATATACATAAAATGACCAGGAGAGACTGAAAGTTCAATCACCTTGCAAATTGGTCAGTTACCAATCATTCACTTGACCAATTAGTTTGGGGAGGGTGCACAGAAATACACAGGAGCAACACACAAGAAAAAAAAAATCATAAAAAATTATTATTAAAAAATTGTATATTAAATAGGTATTGATTGAATTAAAAGGAGAACTCTTTCTCATATGTAAAGTATCTTGCCCAAAACATGTACACCAAAAGGAAAGAATACTCACTTTTTCAGGTGTGTGACTACCATCCACTCTGTGGCAAATCCCTTGCATGGAGATACGAAACTAGGAAAACCCCCTGAGTGGGACTTTAATAGGCAGCAATACACCATGCACGAAACAATTTATAACAAAAGTCGTATTTATTAAAAATATTTTGGTCACTCTGAAATAGAGGGACGCATGTTATGTATAAAAAGTATATAAATTCTCTATACACGGATCAAGTACATATAGTTCATCACAGGATTAACTGTGGGTGTATGGATACATAGCTTGGATGATGACATAGGCAGTCCGTTGTCCAAGGATGGAAAGGGATGATGTTCAATGTCCCAATACCCAACGTTAAACGTTTCGGGTCCAAATAAGGCCCTTCATCAGGGGAAATGCCAACGGAGTCAACCATCTGCTGTAAGACGTTTGAGTGTATGGTTTGATCCGTTTCTGATAGCAAACAGACAAAAACAAGGAGGAGTATACCACGAATAAAACAAGCAAAAAACCAAGGGTAGGGCAGGGAGAGGGGAGGGGAAGGAGGTGGGGAAGGTAAAAAAGGGAAAGAGGACAACAAAATTCATAATTACAGGCAGAAACCATGTATGGAGACACAGGAAATGGGGGGGGGGGTGCGGAAGTGCTGGGATCGCTCCCGTCCCGAAGGTAAAACTGCAACAAGACTCCATAGCAGGGAATAAGGCATCCCTCATCTCGGTCCCCCTCATAGTGTCTCCTCATAATGGGGCAGTTAAAACGGCTAACATAGCAATGTACAGATTGTTCCAGGGGCAATGCAGGTGATGTCAGATCCGCCGGAAATTGCATCACCTGCATGCTGTCTGTGCACCCAAAAAAGGCATCCTCATGGAAACAAGGGGATTGAACAAACTGGCCGTCAGTCTGGAAGTACCAAGACAAGTTAAACAAACATCTGGCAGATGTGTGTCAAAACAAATACAATATGTATAAAAAATATGCAATATATAAAAATACAATATATAAAAATGTAGGGGTGGATAATATATAATATATAGATATATGATATATAAAATGAACAATTCCTAAGAAATATTTGGATGTTGAACAGCAAAGCAAATTGAACTACAAAAATAAACAGACATTCAATGGATAATCAATAAACAACAACAAATTAATTGCAATACTTCAGGAAAAAAAAAAAATAAATAAGAAAAAAATAAAAAAATAATATGAATAACAAAAATATAACTACTAATACGGATGCAATTCAATAAATTGTTAGAAATTGTTAACTACAGTTGGGCGGTAATAAAAACCGCCACGCTTATATATGTACATGCGTGTAAACTCTTTCTTCTTAGATATATATAAACACAAAAAATAATAATAATAATAAAAACAACAACAATAATAATAATAATGATTGCAAAAAAAAAAAAGGATGAATAAACATGTGCAAATAAATTCCTTGCAGTACATATTAGAACGAATGTAGTTTGGTTTAGAATTATTCTTTAATTGTTCATCTATTGACCTTATTCCAAAGAAATGATGAGGACCAAGTAAATCGGTACACTCAAAAGGTTAGCTCCTGTTACCAGGGAAACCACAACAAGGAAGAGCCAGGTAGAAGTTGGGTAAGGGAATCCCTGTTAGGCCAGGGCAGGGAGGTGGGCAAGCCCTACTGACAACTCACTGTCTGCCCTACCCACTCAGGGATTAAAGGACTATTACCAAGGAGATAACCAAGAGGAAACAACAGGGAGCATACCTGGTGGGTATAACCCAAGGGCTCTAAAATGGGTGTGGGCCATAGGGGCCATACAAGCGGCACTGGAGGGAAGCCCTATTACAGGCATATCTGGGTCATGTGCCCCTTCGGACCACAACTCCTCGAGTATTGCCAATGCTCCACAGTCTTGATCCTCACTGGTAGACTCTGGGGGGTCTGAAGCTCATAGAGGAACCATTATCAGGAAATTAGGGACTCACCCATCCCGTCTGTCACTCAACAGTCATCCCGAACGGGTGGAGGGACGGGACCGGATTGTCCCTAAGGGAATGGGTTGAAGATGGACCGAGAAGGAACAACACCAAA
>BLSH010380461.1:258038-268999 GCA_018402905.1 Glandirana rugosa
GCAGAGCTTGATCTGCAACTCAAAGCAGCGGTATGTGAAATCTCTAATTTCTGCTATCTGTCCTCAGAGCAACAGCACAGACAGCAGTAGTAAAGTAATCTATCTCAGGATGCAGGATCAGGTCTTAAAATGGCTAAAATCTGTCCCTCACGCCGTCAGCTACCTTTCCCTATACTAACCCAAGGAGCATGTGACTGCAGCACTGTGACTCCAGCTTATAAAGAGGCTGGGTCACATGATGCACCGGCCAATCACAGCCATGCCATTAGTAGGCATGGCTGTGATGGCTTCTAAGGGCAAACCAGTGAAACGCTTGTTGATTGGCTGCCCTGCAGCTTCTCAACACGTGGAGTAAAATAGCAGAACCCCGGACCGAACCCGAACGATTTTTGAAATGTCCGGGTCCGGGTCCGTGCCACGGACACCCTAAAGTTCGGTACGGACCCGAACGTTACAGTCCGGGTTCGCTCAACACTAGTAACTGACCAATTTGCAAGGTGATTGAACTTTCAGTCTGTCCTGGTCATTTTATGTATATATCCACTCGGTCTGGCATTCCAGACTAGCACAGCTCTGAGGAAGGTGGTGCGCCCTCGAAACGCGTCAGTTGTTACCCCACCTTGTGCTCTTTCACCTACCCATTTGCATCATCTCACTTTGGTTTTATGGCTTTGTGATACCACATTGTGGTTTTGTGAGTATTCCTTTTTAAACTTTTTTGCAATTCTAATAAATTTTTATGGTAATGCACTAGGTGCGTGCGCCTCCCTTTCTGTTTTGTTTTTTAGTATCTTTCTGATCACCCTGTCCGAGGGGGGCAGGGACAGATTAGCATTATAAAATCATCTCATACTGGTATAGGGAGAGGTTCCTGCTGCTGGTGTGGGGGACAGATTACCGTTATAAAATCACCTCATACTAGCATAGGGAGAGGTTCCTGCCGCTGGTGTGAGGGACAGATTAGCGTTATAAAATCATCTCATACTGGTGTAGGGAGAGGTTCCTGCTGCTGGTGTGAGGGTCAGATTACCGTTATAAAATCATCTCACACTGGTGTAGGGAGAGGTTCCTGCTGCTGGTGTGAGGGACAGATTAGCATTATAAAAAATAATCTAAATTTGTTCTAACTAGTACATTTGCGTCCAGAATGAGGAGAGCGTCAAATAAGGGACGTGGTCGTGGTGCTACTGGTGTTGGTGGTGTTGGTGAAGCTCTTGTTGCAAAGAGAGGACGTGGTCGATCTGTGCCAGCTACACGCACAAGTGAAACACCTTCCTCATGTGCGAGTAGCCGACAGAACCTTCAATGTTATATGGTAGGCCCAAATGCCGTTCAACAAATGGTGAGGCCAGAACAAGTACAGGCGATAGTAGATTGGGTGGCTGACAATGCCTCCAGTTCCTTCACATTGTCTCCCACCCGGTCCCTTGCTGAAAGCTCAGAGTTGGCACCTGAACACCATGGCAATCTGTTTTTCACCTCAGCCCCTTGTAAATCAGCCAAGCAGTCTGAGCCCCAAGTCATGCAGCAGTCTCTTATGCTGATAGATACGCTGCTGAGGGCATTCCCAAATGACACGGGGGCTCAGTGGAAGCACAAGGCGGAGGCAGAGGAGGAAGAGGTCGCCAACGCAGCTGTGGCACCACCAGCACCTCAGAAGGCAGGGTTAGCATGGCTGAAATGTGGAAAAGTTTTGTCAGCAGCATGCCACAACAGCACCACCAGCTGATAGGCAACGTCTTAGCAGGAGGCAGCATTTCAGCAACATGGTGGAACAGTATGTGTGCACACGCCTACATGTACTGACTGATGGGTCTGCCCCATTCAACTTCTGGGTCTCCAAATTGGGCACATGGCCTGAGCTTGCCCTTTATGTCTTGGAGGTGCTGGCCTGCCCTGCAGCCAGTGTATTGTCTGAATGTGTGTTTAGCACGCCTGTCCACAGCCAACGTGGACAAGCTAACGTTTATTAAAATGAACCAGGCATGGATCCCACAAGACTTGTCTGTACCTTGTGCAGAATAGACATTTATACCAGCCTCACAAAGCCATTGGTATACTTAAGTGAACGTATTCTTTTTTTTTTCATAGAACATAAGTCTTTATTGGAATTTGTAACAGGAGAAACATGAAAAATAAACATTACATATGTAAGCACATTTTATATGGAAAAAGTGAACCCGTGCTAGAACATCTCTGGGCTTGTCTGCAGATAGTGATCTTTTATTTTTTTTAATATGTCTCAATATTTTGGGGGCTACTCCAATTAGAAAAAAACCCAAACAAACAAAAAACAGCGTTGGCTACCTCCTCCTCCTCCACCGCCACTTCCACCTACACCGCCACGGTCACCGCCTCCTCAACCTCCTACTCCACATCCACCTCCTCCTCCATTTTTTTTTTTTATGTGATTTTAAGTTATTTCCCTATCCACATTTGTTTACAGAGCACTTGTCCTACTCTTACCCCCCATTTTGCTTCCTTTTGCAGCCCTCTAGCCCTTTCCAGGACTTTTTTGGAGCCATTTAAGTGCCCAAAAGTTCGGGTCACTATTGACTTCAATGGGGTTCAGGGTTCGGGGTCAAGTTCGGGCTGAACTAGAACTTTTTCGCAAAGTTTGCCCGAACCCGCCGAACCCGAACATCCAGGTGTCCGTTCAACTCTAGTTGGGAGGCTAAGAGTTTGCCCACTTTATTGTCCTGTGAATAGTGGGTGGCTCTAAGTTTGCGAGTTCGGTATTCAGAGTCTTCCAGCATAAGAAGTTTTAGGTCGTTTCTGGCTTTGGTAAGGTTAGCAAGGATTAGGGGGTCATGAGTGTTTTGTGCTGCTGTTCGAGCTTCTGTACTAGAGCTAGAGCTTCTTCCATGTTCTTGGATCTCTGTTTCCTTTCCTTAGCTAGCTGTATTAACATGCCTCGAGCAAAGGCCTTGTGAGTGCACCATATAGTAGGAGCAGCTGAGTCTGGGGTAGTATTAAAGTGAAAAAATTCCTCAAGCTGTTCTGACAACATGTCCTTATGAGTTTGGTTAGTGAATAAGTATACATTGTTTCTCCAGAGACACGTCAGTGTATTCTGAAATTATTATCCTGATGGGGGCATGGTCCGACCACGTTATGGGAAAAATATCCGTTTTTTTCACCCTGTGGAGTACGTTTATGTCAGTTAGAAAGAGATCAATACTCGTATACAAGCCGCCTGGAGCCGAGAAATATGTAAAGTCTCGCTCTTCTCCATGAAGGCATCTCCACGGGTCGAATAGTTGATTGCTCCTCATAAATTGTTGAAGTGTAAGCCTTGGATGGGTGTTTGGTTTAGAGACATCTAGTTTAGGGTCTATTATGGTATTGAAGCTGCCCATCAGTATGAGAAAGCCCTTCCGGCACCTCTCTATTTTTTTAAAAAGATTATTTAAGAATTTTAGTTGACCAACATGTAGAGCGTAAAAATTCACAATTGTATAAGGCACATTATTACCTTCACATATAAAAATGATGTATTGTCCTTTAGTGTCCCTGAAGGTATCATGAAGGTGGAATGCTACTTTTGTAACTGCTATCCTAACTCCATTTTTTTTACAGGGGCATTTGCCAAAAATGTGTGTGGGAAAAGGTTATGGGAGTAGCGTGGGGCCTTGGAGTCCTGCAAGTGGGTCTCCTGGACACAAAAAATGTCAGCCTGTAATTTAGTCGCTTCTTTCCATGCTGCCCTACATTTGAAGGGGCTATTTAGCCCATGTGCATTCAGCGATACCAAGGATAAGGGCATTGTGGTTTATGTCATGCATGCTTGAGTCTACATTACCCAGTCAACGTGTAAGATGCTTGTGCTGTTGTGTTCCGCTGGTCTCCTGCAGGCTGGGCGCTGTATTGGTTAGATGGTTCTTGCCGGTCATTCTCTGAGGAGGGTCATACTGGATCCATTCGGTGGTGCACAAACGTCTGGGATTTGAAGAGGTATACCTGCTGGTGTAAAAAAGTTTACTGCAAAGGCAATGATAGAGAGCATTAACCTCTTTTGTTAGTAAAGGTTTGGCAGTAGGGAGAGTCACAGATAGGTTGAGATGGAACTTCAGAGATTCAAAGAAAAGAACAAGTAGCAACCATAACATGTTGCCATAACTGTAACGGGTTGAAAAACAGGTAAAAGTTTGTATCCCATGGATCACCGAGTAGCAGCCGCTACTCTAACGGTGGTGAGGGGTAAAACTGAGCTCGGCGAGGGTGATCTCCTGAACGTCTGTGTGGTTGGGGGAGTATGAGAGATAAGAGTAGTTGACAGGCTTTGACCCCTAAACATGAAGCAAGTGCTCCAAATTCAATGCAATGTTTCGTTGAAAGGATCAGTCAGCAAAATCCTCTGGTCTCCTAGCATGATGGATGTTGGGTTTTCTTTGGGGTCTTTCATCAGGTGGTGGGAGAAGGTTCCATTCTCTAAGTAGCTGGAGCCCATCATCTAGGTTGGTGATCACATGCTGCTTGTTGCCCCTAGTGATGATAAGTTTGGCCTGCGGTCCCCCTTTATATATTATTTTGTGATTTTGCACGCATCTGGTCAGTTGTAATAGGCTTTCCTTCACATGGAAAAAATGAATCCTCGCTATCACATCTCTGGGGATGTGCTCAGAGAGGAAGGGAGGCTTCAGAAGTCTGTGTGCCCGGTCTATAATAATTTTAGTTGGGGGTATCTCTGGAAGGAGGGAGGTGATCATTTGTTGTATGTATTTTTTGAAGTCTCCCGACTGTATTGATTCGGGACCCCCCTAAATTTCAGTTTGTTCCATCTTGACCGGTCCTCGATATCAGCGATTTTTGTTTTTAATTGAGCTATGGTGTCTGTTGCTTCCTTGTAGACATCTACAAGGTCATTGTGGGCATCTGCAAAATCAGACATCTTGTCTTCCATGATGTCGACCCTGTCTCCCAAATTGGAGACTTCCGCTTTAATTTTTGAGACCACCATTAACATATCGCCATGGAGGGCACTGCGTAGTGCAACCAACATGCTCTTTAGGGTGGTTTCTATAATTGGTTGCCCAGAAGTGGGGAATTGTGATATGGGGTCACTGACCTCCTTCGGTTCCTCCATCATGTCTCCCTCACCCTCCTTGTCTAATAAAGACTGCTGCATGGGGTCTAGTCTGGGTTTGGTTTTTCATGGGCTTTGAGATGGAGAGTATGAGTCACTTGCCTGTCCTCTCCGTGACGCTGGGCTCCGTGCTGCGGACTGCCTGTGTGATCCGGCCTGTGTCTTGTCACTAGCCATGCTGGATGAGGCTCCGCCATTTTGGCTATGGGGCTGCTGTCAAGAATTCCGCTAGTTTGCGGGGAGCCTCCTGGGTTTTCCGCTTGCTCATCGTGATCCTGGTGTATAGGGGGATGATCTTTCAATCATTAGGAGTGTTCTGGCTGATTCTCCCTCGTTGGTAGCCGCTTGTGTAGATCCTGTCGCTCGGAGCTCACTCACGCCGTGGGCATCTTCCGCGCTGCTGGCCACGCCCCTTCACCCTCCCCTTATCAATTGTTTTTTGCGTGTATAGGTCTGTTGCAGGCTATTGTAAGTCCTTGCCTGTGGCCTGGCCCTTTAATGTATTCCTTACGAGGAGGGGCCCTGATGCTGCATATAATGTGGCTGATCACAGGAAGGGGGTGTGCCCTGAAGAAGGAGGTCGCACTTCTGAAACATGTAGGCGGTTGTAGCAACCCTGAGCATGGGTTTATCTGACAGTAGAGGCTCTTACATCTACACAACGCGGGGGGAGGGGTGTCACGCGGCGCCGGCTGGTCTGGGCCACTCTCACTATCCACTGAACTGCTTAGCAGAGATCACAATTAGATGTGTTGACCCCTAATCCACATAAGAACAGAGAAAACGGACAGAGGTATGTGGACTTCATTACAAAAGCTGCACGAGAGTTCAAGTCTCAACAGTAAGATGTTTCTACTAAGAAAATTATATAAAATGAGACTAGAAGAAGGCCAGCAAATGTGACATCACGTGAAAGCTATGCTAAAGATCATAGAGCAGCTGTGGGCCATCGGAGAGGACAACAAAGATAACCATAGTATTGCCCTGCTCCTCTTCAGCCTTCCAGAGACATATACTGCTCTTTTTAACGCTTTAAAAACCAGACCCGAGCAGGAACTAACGCTGGAATATGTCAAAGGGTAATGAATCAATGAATATGACAGAAGGAAAGGAAATACACACCATGATGACAAAGTTTTGAAGAGATACAAAGGCACAAAGCACAATAAAGAAAGCAGAGCTGGTTTTCACTGTAAAAAGGTTGGTCATTTAAAAAAGGACTTTCCTATCTGGAGAGCCGAGCACAAAAGCTACAGCTATTTACAAAAGAAAGAGTCAAAGCAGCCACAAAGGAAACTGCAGACACGTCATGGAGTGGCACCTTTAAAGTGACACAGAGCGACAAGCCACACGTCTGGTGCATTGCCTCAGGTGCAACAAGCCACATGACTAGCGATGAGACCTTCACAAACACTGATTACAGTGCAAAAGAAAAAGTTTTCCTTGCAAACGGAAAAAGCATCACATCAGAAGGTAAAGGCCAGGGCTTCCTGAGCTGCATTATACTAGAAGGCAAGCACAGTATACTGTTTCTCTATAAGAAAGAGCTGTATGTTCCAGAACTAGAAGGCAGCCTTCTATCAGTGAAAAGTCTTGCAAACAATGGACTCACAGTTAAGTTCCAGGGTGATAAATGCACAATTCACAATAACAAGCAATGCCTCGCAAAAGAAAAACTGGATGATCACCAAAGCTGTAAAGCACATCACCACAGACCAGCAAGCCAATATTGTCTCTGATGACCTACATAGCAAATTTATTCACTTATGGCACAGGCGACTGGGACACAGAAGTCCAGAAGCTATACAGGACATTATAAAGAGAGGCTTATCAGAAGATTTGACAATTACGCCTTGCAAAGTGCTCATGAGATGCAAGTGCTGTATTGAAGCAAAAGCCACACATGATCCCCTTCCACAGGCTTCTCAAAAAAAAAACACCCACGCCCTGCAGCTCATACAAAGTGACGCATGCGGTCCAATGAAAACTCCCACATCAGGCAGGAACAGATATCTACTGACTCTACTGGTGGAGAATACATAAGCAAAGAAGTGGTCTCATACCTGAAGAGCCAAGAAATAGTACACTGGACAACCACACCTTATACTCCTGAACAATTGCACTCTTATAAAAATGGCCAGATTCATGTTGTTGGATGCCAACCTACCTCACAAGTACTGGGGCAAAGCAGTCATGACTGCAACCTGCCTACAGAACAGACTACCCTCAAGAGCCAATAAAAGTACTCCATTCAAAATGTGGCATGGATTAAAGCCTAGCATAGGGCACATCAAATTGTTTGGATGTAAAGCATATGCCTATATTCCAAGTGATAAGAGATCCAAGCTGGAGAACAGAGCCATAGAGGGCATTGCAGTAGGCTACAGTGAGCAAACTAAGGGTTACAGAATCCTACATCTGCAGACGGATAAAGTGACAATAAGCCATAGTGTTTATTTTTACAAGAGCCCATCACCAGAAACAACGATCCCTGAAAGCTGTTAAGTGATATGCCCAACAAACCAGAAGAAAAGGTTGAACCTGTCAGGCAGGGAAAGAATATATATATATATATATATATATATATATATATATATATATAGTATATACAGTATTTCACAAAAGTGAGTACACCCCTCACAATTTTGTAAATATTTTTATCTCCTAGCAGTAGCCCACCAGGTGAATTCAGCAGGCAACTATCCCTACCCCAGTTGCTGAACCGTAAAAAAAAAAAATACTGTCTCAGCACATTGCTAGCACTCCAACTGCTGCATTTTCAGCTGGTAGACTCTGCCCCCTTTTGTGAATATACAAAACCCAAAAAATAGTTCTCCCGATGTCGGTGGAACCTGAACAGTTAGAACAGAAGGAAAGGGCAGTACTACGATATGTAATGAAAAACAATATTTTTAATAAATTGTGAAAAGCTGCAAAAATGTGCAAGTACATAAAAGTAGCTAAAGTCACCAAGAGTATCTGAGCTGTCTTGGGAAGACAAAAGTCCCCCAGATGACAGAACCTGACATACACAATACACACAATACACACAGGAGGGAGACAAACACGAAAACAAAAATGACAGAGGTGTCAAGCGTCCGGACGCTACGGAGGGGGGGCCACTGCAAAATTCAAAAATGTCACTATGAAAAACTGGGTGATCACTCCAATCCGGGTGTGTGTGTAAGTCTATTAGACACCAACAAGGATCTACTATTCCCCAACACAGGGGTGATGGAAATGTGCGGGGTAGCGCAGCGGGATAATAGGTGCTGGACCAAATATAATGGCTCTTCAGTGGTAGGTGTTTTTATATATAGTAGAAGAAGGGAGGCATCAGCAGTTCAGTTTTAACGAGTGAGCTGAGATACAAACATAACTGCTCCCATGGCCACAAATGTTTACTCACTGTTACCACAGTCCTCTGCCGACGTTATCTCCGTGGTGGGTTAAACTGACCTTCCCGCTGGTATGTTGAGTCCGCTGTAATGCTGCTGCATGGATCCTTGGCGTCCCCGGTACTCCTAGTAACTGGAGCGAGTCTAATCCGGCATTCAATATGCGGACAATGCCGCTACTTCCTGGTATACGGGGATATACTCGGATCCTATCAGATGGCAAGACACGCTTGCTGCTCAAACCTCGCTTTGGAGATCCAACTCGATTGGAGCTATCGCATAGTCCAGAGATGTGAATGTGGGTGGCGCCCCGTGCGTCATGGGACGTATGACGTCAATGCATTTCGCTATGCGTATTCGCTTTGCTTCGTCTGGACGTCTTCAACAAACCAGAAGAAAAGGTTGAACCTGTCAGGCAGGGAAAGAATATATATATATATATATATATATATATATATATATAGTATATACAGTATTTCACAAAAGTGAGTACACCCCTCACAATTTTGTAAATATTTTTATCTGCTAGCAGTACACCACCAGGTGAATTCAGCAGGCAACTATCCCTACCCCAGTTGCTGAACCGTAAAAACAAAAATACTGTCTCAGCACATTGCTAGCACTCCAACTGCTGCATTTTCAGCTGGTAGACTCTGCCCCCTTTTGTGAATAGGCTCAAGCAACCATTGTCAGCGTCTGCAGGAATATTTAGGGGCAAGAGCAGACTTGGAGACCTTTCCAACTGAGCATCCACTGAGTTACTAGGTCTTGAGAATGGACCACTTGCCGGAACTTGCTGAAAATGCGATTGAGCTACTGGCCTATCCTGCATCCAGCGTGCTTTCTGAATGGACATTCAGTGCTGCTGGAGGGTTCATAACTGATCAAAGAGTGCGCCTGTCCACAGACTTGGTTGACAGGCTCACATTTATAAAAATGAATCAGTCCTGGATCAGTCTGGTTTGGAGGGGGGTGGGCGCTCACTCGTCCCATCCCCCTCCTGCTATGCCAGGGCTGCGTGCTCGGAAAAGGGTCTGGTTTGGATTTTGGGGTGACCCCTATGCCATTTTTTAAAAAATGAACATACTTCCAAAGTTGCTGTATGTGTTTCAGACAGTCCCAGTGTGTCCCCCTGAGGCATTAATCCGCAAATTGCAGTCGGCAGTGGGGGGATTCATTTGGGATCATAAATAAGATAAGAGAGAGCGTCTCAGAAACATGCTGGAGATGTAAAAAAGAGGTAGGGAACACATCACATATTTGGTATTACTGCCCAGAGGTCTGCCAACTCTGGGCAGATATATTTAAGATATACAAAGAATTCTCTAACTCTACACTACAACCAGATATAGCAATAGCGATACTATCAATAATTCCTGGTTCATTGAAAGCTATTAAGAAAGACATCTTGTGACATAGGTTAACAGCTACAAGAACAATTATTGCCTGTTCTTGGCGAAAAGAGATGGCCCCCTCAATTACAGAATGGGTTTGTGAGATGGGTGAAATACGATTAATGGAAGAAACAACTAGTGCAGAGATTGGCTCTAGAGAGCATTTTAGGATGATTTGGGATAAGTGGGATGATTATCGCACCTCAGGATTATTATTGAAATACTTATAAGCAAAAATCTTCATGGGCTCATATATGGTATATGGAATATGGAACATTAGGGGAATTATTTCCTTTTTTTTCGCTTTCATCTCTCTCATTTTTTCTTTCTCTTTTCCTTTTCTTTTTTCTTGTTTCTACTTGAGTGAATGTTTTTTGGTGGGTTGGGAACACTATGGCCTTAGTTCTGGTAAGCCTTACGGATATAGGCAGTACACAGAACGGGTATGTTAATAAGGAAGATAATACAGATTTAGATGGGAAGACTGTACGGGATAAAAGGAGGACACATATATTTTTTGAGGATCAAAGAGGGTATTTCCTTGACTTTATGAACAAATGTCTGTCCCGTGAAATGCATCTGATAATGTAACTGTATCTTCTTACCTATGATATTGTTGTTGGGCCCTCCCTTGAATGTATGATGTAAAAAAAAATGTTCTCTTTTTAAAATGTAATAAATATTAATTACAAACAAAAAGTTGGCGCGGGGTTCCTCTTAAAATCCATATCAGACCTCAAGTGCCTTGTACGGACTTTGGGGGGGACCACTACGCAATTTTTTTTATTTTGAGCTTGGTTCCCCTTAAAATACATATCAGACCTCAAGGGTCTGTTACGGACTTTGGGGGGAACCTTACAGATTTTTTTATTGGTTAATAACATTAATGGCTATGTGTTGAGTTGTTTTGAGGGGGCAGCAAATTTACACTGTTATACAAGCTGTACACTCACTACTTTACATTGTAGCAAAGTGTCATTTCTTCAGTGTTGAAACAAACATTAATTATAAATAATGTAAAATTTTTCTCTTGTAAAAAAAAATGTAGTATGTAAGTTCCCTCCCGGGTTGTTGTTATAGTAT
>BLSH010380461.1:275267-297271 GCA_018402905.1 Glandirana rugosa
ATGCTCCTGCCCCCCCCCCCCCCCCACACACACACACACAAACACAGCTTATGAATATTATGTGCTCTGATGAGTCATTCAAGAGTCATGCTGCTGGCTCATACACAGCTAATTTTACAATACAGAATCATTGTGTGCTCTCTGTGATTTATCCAGAGACTTCTCACAGCAGCTCATGAATCTTATGTGTTCTGATGAGTCATTCATAGACTTAGGAGTCATGCTGCTGGCTCTCACACACACAGCTCACAAATCTTATGTACTCTGATGAGTCATTCATAGACTCAGGAATCATGCTGCTGGATCACACAGCTCATGAATCTGATGTGCTCTGATGAGTCATTCATAGACTCAGGTCATTCTGCTGGCTCACACACATCTCATATTACAAAACAGAATGTTGATTCTTGTGTGTGCTCTCTGAGTATTTGAGTCAATCACAGACTGGACTCAGTCTTGCTGTTGCCTGCCACTAGGGACGTTCGATCCGAACATCCCCTGTTCTCTAGTTCGTGTTTTCCCGAACATTATGGGGCGTTAACGGCAACTTTGTGCGCCCCATAATGTTTTAAAATGGCGGCGGAATACCGCCCGCTGATTGGTCAAAGCATGCACATGACCTGTATGCTTTGGCCAATCAGCGAGCGGCCTGCTGTGAGAGCTTTGATTGGCTAAAGGCAGGATGCCTTTAGCCAGTCACTGCACAGCAGTCTCAATCCACGCCCAACACTATATAAAGCCACTCGTACAGCGGCTCTATGATAGTGTGTGTCGGCACTTGTAGTTAGAGAGCATAGGTTCCTGTATCAGGCAGTTTAGATAGCTAGCTTAAAAAAAAAACTGTAAAAAACAGACAAACATCACAGAAAATAGATAGCCAACTAGATAGTTAGATATCTAAATATATCTCTGCCAGTTAGTGCAGACAGGTTAGTGTAGGGAGGGAAAAAAATAAATATATATATACAGTCTAATATATATATATATATATATTTTTTTTTTTTTATATACGCACAGGTGTGCTATATATCAGTGTACACTGTACATACGGTATATAGTCCACTTCACGTGGTGTATAAAAATATATACAGCCTGGTATATATATATGTATATATATATATATATATACACACACAGTGTGCTATATATCAGTTTACACTGTACATACGGTATATAGTCCACATCACGTGGTGTATAAAATTATATACAGCCTGGTGTGTATATATATATATATATATATATATATATATATATACACACACACACAACGTATTGAGCGTGCTCTATATATCTATACCTAAGGTATATAGTCCACTTGACATGGTGTATAAAAATATATACAGCCTGGTATATATATTTATGTAAAAGAGGGCAAGCAGCCTCTGTGTCTTCAGCGAAAAGTGGTGGTGACGGACATGGTGCATCCTCTGCAGACGGGTCACACTTGTACATTTTTTCTGCTGTTGGACATGCTATTGAGCCACAACATGCAGAAGAGTTGGTGGAGTGGGTAACAAAGCCGTCCTCATCCTCCTCATCCTCTGTCACCCAGACTCACACAAGTTTGCCTTCCAACGCATCTGGCAAAGTGGCCTATTCCACTGGATCCTTGTCCACAGTTACTCCTTCTGTAGCCCCACCATCATACACGGAGGAGTCACCTGAGTTGTTCGACCATAGTGTCTGTTACATGCTCATGGAGGATGCGCAGCAGTTTGAAGGCTCCGATGTTGGTTCCCAGGTTGAGGAAGGGAGTAGCGTGAGCCTAGAGACAGGGGGTGCCACAAAAGGACTAGAAACTAGCAGTCATGTTCCCCCAGCTGCAGCATACTGCCAAGTTTGCTCCAGTGATGAGGAGGGAGGGGATGATGAGGACACGGAACGTACTTGGGTGCCTGAGAGAAGAGAGGAGGAAAGTGAGGAGGAGGAGGCTCAACTCCAACAAGGCAGGATGTCCTCCAGAGGCCAGCTTAGGGGCAGCCACCCAAATGCATCAGTCCACAGAGCTCCACAGGTGCAGGGCCGACTTCCAAAATTTCTTTGGTGTGGGCATTTTTCAGCACATGTGCAGTAGATCGCACCGTTGCCATTTGCAATCTATGTCTGAAGCGGGTGAAGCGCGGCCAGGACTCCAGCCACTTGGGCACTACTGTCTTGACAAGACATATGACGACCAGCCATGTAGTCCGTTGGCAAGAGTACCTGAAGAACTCACACCAAAAAACAAGGGGGACTCCTCCTTGCTCCTCATCTGGGATCTCAACCCCTACTATACCTGCAGTCATCTCCAGAATCTGCACTGAGAGGAATGAAGGTGTATCAATGCGTGAAACAAGTACTTGCAGCTAGCAATCTGCTAGCAGTACACCACCAGGTGAATTCAGCAGGCAAATATCACTACCCCAGTTGCTGAACCGTAAAAAGAAATACAGTCCCAGCCATCCACATGCTCAGCGTCTTAATGCTAGCTTGGCCAAATTGCTAGCACTCCAACTGCTGCCTTTTAAGCTGGTAGACTCTGCACCCTTTCGTGAGTTTGTGGAATGTGCTGTCCCACAGTGGCATGTTCCCAAAAGAGATTTCTTTTCACGTAAGGCCATTCCAGCTCTCTGGATGTGGAAGACAGTGTTTTGGCCTCGTTGAACAGTGCGGTCAGCAGCAGGGTTCATATTACCGCTTACTCGTCATCCAGCAAGCATGGTAAGGGACGTTACCTTTCCTTCATGGCGCACTGGGTAACTCTCCTGGCAGCTGGAAAGGATGCAGTACAGGGTTCAGTTTTGGAAATAGTTCCACCACCACGCCTCCAAAAAGCTGGTGGTGATTTTTCCACATCCGCCTCCTCCTCCACCCCCTCCTCTTCTTCTACCTCTGTGGCCTCTTCTGCAGAATTGTCCTCTGAACTTGCAGTGCTCCCTAAGCGTTCAAGGGGCTATGCAAGCAGTCAGGCTAAAAGATGCCATGCGGTGCTTGAGTTAGTCTGTCTTGGGGACAGGAGCCACACTGGGGAAGAGATTCTTTCAGCTCTGCGGGGGCGGGCTCAGAGGTAGTTGACGCCATGGCAGCTTGAGCCAGGAATGGTTGTATGCGACAATGGCACCAACCTTCTCTCTGCCCTCCGACTGGGACAATTAACACATGTTCCATGCTTAGCACACGTCTTGAATTTGGTGGTGCAGCATTTCTTGACCAGGTACCCAGGCTTACCAGATATGCTGAGGCAGGCCAGGAAAGTCTGTGGTCATATCCGCCGGTCATACAATGCCAGTGCTCGGCTGGCTGACATCCAGCAGGAATTCAACCTGCCCAACAACCGCCTCATTTGTGACATGCCCACCAGGTGGAACTGAACATTGGCAATGCTGCAGCGACTCCATGCACAGCAGAGGGCCATCAATGAGTACCTCTGTGAGCAGGGCACCAGGACAGGCTCAGGGGAGCTTGGCTTTTTTTTGCCATGTCAGTGGCTAATGATCAAGGATGCATGCACTGTACTGTCACCATTTGGGGAGGCCACAAGGATGGTGAGCAGAGACAATGCATGCATCAGTGACACTGTCCCACTAATATTCCTTCTGGAGCACACGCTTCGTGGAATCATGGACAGGGCACTTGAGGCAGAACAGAGGGAGGAAGAGGAGGACTTCCTTTCCTCTCAAGGCCCCCTTTATGCAGAGAGCATTCCTGCAGAGCCACCAAACACACGGGAGGAGGATTGTGTCAGCATGGATGTGGAGTATAATACGCAGCAGTCTTCAAGGGATCATGGCTTTCAGGCCCCAGAAACCCAAGGAGTTGTACGTGGCTGGGAGGAGGGAGTTCCTGATAATGTCATCCTCAGTGACCCAGAGGACACTCATGCCTCCTCAAACTTACGCTGCCTGGGCTCTCTGATTCTGAAAAGCCTGTGAAAAGACCCTAGGATTCGTGGTAATCAAGGAGAGGGATCATTACTTGCTGGCCACCCTTCTTGATCCACGTTACAAGGGTAAAGTTGCAGAACTCATCCTGCCTGCGCAGAGGGTGCAGAGGATTTAACATCTTCAGGATACCTTGAAGAAAAGTTTGTGCAACGCCTTTTCAGACCCTGGGAGTTTACCATGTCCTGCTGCTGGCCCTGGACAACGTGTTTCTGATGCTTCGGTTCAGAGGCAGAGTGGTGGAGAAGGTGGCCGGCTGAGCGATGCCTTTAAAAAAAATTTCAGTCCTCAGCACCCAGGCCTGATAGGTTCAAGCAGCCATCATCAGCGCCTGCATTATATAGTGCAGGAATATATAGGGGCAAGATCAGACTTGGAGACCTTTCCAACTGAGCATCCACTTAGTTACTGGGTCTTGAGGATGGACCACTGGCCGGAACTTGCTCAATATACAATTGAGCTACTGGCCTGACCTGCATGCAGCGTGCTCTCTGAACGGACATTTAGTGCTACTGGAGGGTTCATAATCGATCAAAGAGTGCGCCTGTCCACAGACTGGGTTAATAGGCTCACATTTATAAAAATGAATCAGTCCTGGATCAGCAGCTATCAAGCCCCCGATGCTGATGCAACTGATTATATTTGCTAGGGATCTGGGATCCTTTTCAGACTGCCACTGCTCCTATTCCTCCTGTCCATAATTTAAAATGATATTTTGTATTTGGGGCACCAACAACACCCAAGGACCAATTTTTCCCACACCTGGTTTACAGGTGCATACCATAAAGGGATCTGGGATCCCTTGAAGGTTGCCACTGCGCCTATTCCTCTTGTCCATAATCTGGAACAATGTCTTGTATTTAGGGCACCACCAACACCCAATGCCCATTTTTTCTGCACCTGATTTACAGGGGCATGCCATAACAATTTTTAAACTAATTGACAACTTTAGGCCCAGTTCCACCTTCCAACAAGACTAACTGCAAGGGGTTACAGTGCTCTGGCACCGCCAACACACAAGGCCCAATTTGTGGCCACCTGTTTGACTGGTGGCTTTCGTCACAATTTGAAAACTAATTGACAACTTCAGGCCCAGTTCCTCTGTCCAACAAGAGTAACTGCAAGGGGTTACAGTGTTCTGGCACCGCCAACACACAAGGCCCAATTTTTGGCCACCTGTTTGGGGGCTTTCGTCACAATTTGTAAACTAATTGACAACTTCAGGCCCAGTTCCTCCATCCAACAAGAGTAATTGCAAGGGGTTACATTGCTCTGGCACCGCCAACACACAAGGCCCAATTTTTGGCCACCTGTTTGACTGGTGGCTTTTGTCACAATTTTTAAACTAATTGACAACTTCAGGCCCACTTCCTCCGTCCAACAAGAGTAACGGCAAGGGGTTACAGTGTTCTGGCACCTCCAGCACCCAAGGCCCAATTTTGGCCACCTGTTTGACTGGGGGATTTTATCACAATTTTTAAAGTAATTTACAACAGCATGGCCCGCGCAAACATTTTTAAAAAAATTATGTGCGTCTCTCCCCAAAATCTAAACAAGGCCCTTCAGGTCTGGTATGGTATTTAAGGGAAACCCTGCGCCAAAATTTTTTAAAAAATGGCGTGGGCCCTCCCCAGAATCCAAACCAGACCCTTATCCGAGCACGCAGCCCTGGCATGACAGGAGGGTGTGAGGACGAGTGAGCGCCCCCCCTCCGAACCATACCAGGCCACATGCCCTCAATATGGGGAGGATGCTTTGAGGTCCCCCCCAAAGCACCGTGTTCCCATGTTGATGGGGAGAAGGGCCTCATCCCCACAACCCTGGCTGGTGGTTGTGGGGGTCTGTGGGCAGGCTTATAAGAATCTGGAAGCCACTTTTAATAAGGGGGCTACCAGATCCCGACCCCCCCCTATGTGAATAGGTTTGGGGTACTTTGTACCCCTACCCATTCACCAACAAAAAGAGTATAGTGTAAAAAAAAAAACAATAGGCAGTTTTTGACAAGTCCTTTATTTTGTATTATAGTTCTTTCTTCTTTCTTCCTCCATCTTCTCCTGGCCTGCTCCTTCTTCTGGTCTTCTTCTTTTAGTCTTCTTGCTTCCTCTATGTCTTCAATCCTCAATCTTCATCTTCTTTCTTCTTTCCGTGCCGCTGCTCTCTTTGCTGCTGCAGTCCGGCCCCTGCGCGTCTTGCTGAATGGGTGGTCTGCACGATGACAGTACTTTTATAAGAAGGGGCGGGGCCACCCAGTGACGTAACTGAGTGAACCCGCCCCCTTCTTATAAAAGAACTGTCATCGTGAAGACCGCCCATTCGGGGAGACACGCAGGGGCCAGACTGCAGCAGCAGAGAGCGCGGCGACGGGGAAAGAAGAAACAAGATGAAGATTGAAGATGAAGAGAGGAAGCAAGAAGACTAAAAGAAGAAGACCAGAAGAAGGAGCGGGCCAGGAGAAGATGGAGGAAGAAAGAAGAAAGAAGAAAAGAGCTATAATACAAAATAAAGGACTTGTCAAAAACTGCCTAATGTTTTTTTTTACACTACTCTCCTACTCTTTTGGTGAACAGTTAGGGGTACAATGCACCCCAAACCTGTTCACATGGGGGGGGGTTGGGATCTGGGTGCCCCCTTATTAAAGAAGGCTTCCAGATTCCGATAAGCCCCCTGCCCGCAGACCCCCACAAGCACCGGCGAGGCTTGTGGGGAAGAGGCTCTTGTCCCCGTCAACATGGGGACAAGGTGCTTTGAGGTGGGGGGCCCCCAAAGCATCTATACTCCCCAGGTTGAGGGCATGTAGCCTGGTACGGTTCTCTCCCCCTATCCTAACCGGCTAGGGCTGCATGCTCGGATAAGGGTCTGGTTTGGATTTTAGGGGGACCCCCACCTCAATTTTTTTAAAAATTTGGCGACGGGTTCCCCTTAATATCTAAACCAGACCTGAAGAGCCTGATTTGGACTTGGGGGGGACCCCATGCACTTTTTTCCAGCGATTTTTTATATCTGGCAATACATTACAGCCACGATTTTAAATGACAATTTTCCTATGGAAATGTCATTTTGCTCTGGCTATGTTCTACACCTCACAGAGATGCGCCCTTTTACACACAGACTAAGGACATCCCCCAGGCACAATATTTAAAGGAATTTTTCTTTTTTTGCTCCTGAAAAAACGATTGATTTAAAAAGTTTTTTTTCATTAATATATATCCCCTAGGGCAGGACCCAGCTCCCCATACACTTTTTAGGGCAATAACATTGCATATAAGCCTTTAAAATGAGCACTTTTGATTTTTCATGTTCGTGTCCCATAGACTTTAATGGTGTTCGGATGTTCGCCCTGAACTTTTTGTCTTTTCGCATGTTCTGGTGCGAACTGAACCGGAGGGTGTTCGGCTCATCTCTACCTGCCACACACACAGACAGCTCATCATACAAAAGAGAATCTTGATTTATTCAGACTCTGGAGTCTTGATGGCCCACACAGCTAATCATGTTATAGTTCATTTTGCAAATCATGAGCTGCTGTTTTCAGCTCCCTCCCTACTCATCCTGAAAGGGGAGGATCTTTGACTATAAATTGAATCAGATTCACTTTCATGATTCGATTCATTCAAACTCTGCATTGAGTTTATTCACTGATTTGATTCAGTAGCCAAGCCTAATTTGCAGGTAACTTGAAAAGGAGAGGGATAAGGTAGAATGATAAGGGTGCAGGATACTGCAAAGCAATATTAGAAAACAAGACGAGGACAAACTTTTTAGCACTATAGCAGCAGGCTCATGTGAAATTCCTAAACCCAGGTCTTACTCATAATGTCCCAGGAGCTGTCTGTCACCCAGCTTCCACATGAAACTTTTTAGTGAGGGAGAAAAAAAATCCTTCTTCAGACACGGACTCCCAAGCAATGCCCTCCAGCAGATTACTTTAGCAATCTTCTCCATGTCCTCTGCCCAACACCAGCTGAAGCCCTCTTGTCTCACACTAGCTGCCCCTCAGGTCGAAGTAGAAGGCTCCTAGAAGAGGACGAGAAGACTATGCCCAGGCCTCCAAAATATTTATCACCTCCCCAGCCACCTTCCGGACACCCTCTTCCAGCGATTGTTTGAGGTATAATACATATTTATAACTGAGTTATTTGATCCTCCCTGCTCTATTTTCTGGAATCTTCTTCCAGAAACAGGCACCCAGCTTAGGAAAGCCTGACCAGGAAAAAAAAAAACAGATAATTTCTGACTATAGTGGAGCCAAGAACTAAATTTAGCCTAACAAGGGCAGGGTGCTATAGTATCTTTATTTTATCGGATTGAAAAATCTCCTTCTGTTCTTTTTTGACATTAAGGAGTTGGAAGCACAGAAAACAAAATTAATTTGATTGGGTTTATATGTGGGCCATTTATTTCCTACGTGCTCTTATTTTATTAAAATAAGGCTGGGTAAGACAGAGCAGCCCATTTTAAAGGCTTAGGCCTCGTTCACACCTGCGCGATTTTCCGCCTGAACCTCCCAACATGCCAAATTCCATTCATTTCAATGGCCGCTGTTCACACGTGAGCATTCTGTCGCCTGAAGCAAAACGCCTGTCTCTCAAAAAAGTACATAAGCTTCTTTTTTGCAGATTACATGCAATTTTGGTCCCATAGCATTGAATGGAACTGCCGGAAAAGCGTGACTTTTCACAAACATTTTGTTGCACAATTATCAGCCACACAGGTGCTCTCCACCCCCCGTTACACACCTTTTGAAACCACATGCTCAGCAATATGGAGAACATCACTTTCCTTTTGGAAGCTGAAAGCGTTATAGCGCTTGTCAGGACACATCCATGTGTCTGTGATCCAAAGGATCCCCAATATAACATTTATTGCTGGAAGAATAGAGAGGAAAACACAGTTCAAGTAATTCCAGAGTGGTACCGTTTGGATAAAACACATAAACATGAGAAAGGTAAGTATGATATGTGTACTGCTGCCATGTTTTGCCTTGCTGTCTGCTCACATGTCTGCATCATTGCACAGCTCCCAACTGTCCCTTTTTTCGAGGGACTGTCCCTCACTTGGAACAATGTCCCTTTGTCCCTCATTCCTCCTCACATGTCCCTCATTGGTCTGATCCATATAGTTGTATATAAAATGCGCTACTTAGCTATCAAAAAGTGTTTAACCATATCAGTACTGGCAGGTCTGGTCTGGGACAAAAAATAGGCACGGGCATTTTAGACTGGGCAGCCCGATGGGGGGGGGGGGGCCGAGATGGGGGGCGTGAGCGTTCCACGGGGGTGGTGAGGGGGGGGGGAGTTTGCCATTTATCCTGAAAGACATCCCTGTCCGGCAAAGAGACAGCCCCAAAACCAACAAAGAGACACCCCGACCAGCAAAGAGACAGCCTCAGTCCAGAAAAGAGACAGCCTCAGACCTACAAAGAGACAGCCTCAGTCCAGCAAAGAGACAGCCTCAGACCTTCAAAGAAACAGCCTCAATCCAGCAAAGAGACAGCCTCAGACCTGCAAAGAGACAGCCTCAGTCCAGCAAAGAGACAGCCCCAGACCAGCAAAGAGACAGCCTCAGACCTGCAAAGAGACAGCCTCAGTCCAGCAAAGAGACAGCCTCAGACCTGCTAAGAGACAGCCTCAGTCCAGCAAAAAGACAGCCTCAGTCCAGCAAAGAGACAGCCCCAGACCAGCAAAGAGACAGCCTCAGTCCAGCAAAGAGACAGCCTCAGACCTGCAAAGAGACAGCCTCAGTCCTGCAAAGAGACAGCCTCAGTCCTGCAAAGAGACAGCCCCAGACCAGCAAAGAGACAACCTCAGTCCAGCAAAGAGATAGCCTCAGTCCAGCAAAGAGACAGCCCCACACCAGCAAAGAGACAGCCCCACAGCAGTAAAGAGACAGCCCCACAGCAGTAAAGAGACAGCCCCAGTCCACTCCCTTTCCCCACCACTACAGAACAGGACTTTGGATGTAATACACTGGAACCGTTTTGTGTATTCACAGTGCTCACCTTCCTCCCTGTGCAGCCGTCAGTGTCCCGGCCGGTTTTAGGAGAGAGGCCGGCGGCCGCTGTTGTCCCTCCTACATCCTCCAGCGTGTCTGGCCTGCAAAAGTGTCTGTCTACTGCAGGCGCTTCCTGTCACATGAGCCTTCTCTCTCGCACTCTTCTGCACCATGTAAGTTTGCTGGTGTGTGGTCCCGTATAGCGGGAGGCGAGAGGTGGCCGCGGTCTGTGTTAACCCTGTCCAGACCGGCACCCGGACATTTGAAAAAAAGTATTTGATCCAGCCTGTTTCCCCCCTCACATATACTAATGTGCCACAAACAGGAAGTTATTATCACCAACCATTCACATTTTATTAAGGTGTATCCATATAAATGGCCCACCCTGTATAGCTACTACAGCTTGTACTTCTATAGCTTGTACTATAGCTTCCTGAAAAGAAAAGCTCTCTAATAGAGTTGCGCGAACCTGAACTGTAAAGTTTGGGTCCGTACCGTACTTTGGGGTGTCTGTGACCTGGACCCGAACCCGGACATTTGAAAAAAAGTTTGGGTTCGGGTATTTTATCCCGTCTGTTGAATAGCTGCAGGGCAGCCAATCAACAAGCGTTTCACTGGTTTGCCCTTAGAAGTCATCATAGCCATGCCTACTAATGGCATGGCTGTGATTGGCCAGTGCATCATGTGATCCAGCCTCTGTATAAGCTGGAGTCACGTAGTGCTGCATGTCACATGCTCTCAGGCTAGTGTAGGGAGAGGATGCTGCCGGCGCTGTGAGGGACAGATTGCAGATATAATAACATCTCATCCTGCATAACAGAAGGATCTGATTCTGGACTAGGTAGAGATTACTACTACTACTGCTTTGAGGGACAGATTGCAGATCTCATCCTGCATTACAGAACGATCTGATTCTGGACTAGGTAGAGTCTACTGCTTTGAGGGACAGATTATTGTTCTAAAATCATCTCCTAGTTCTATAGGGTCAGGTTCCTGCTGTTGCTGTAAGGGACAGATTATTGTTCTAAAATCATCACCTACTCCTATAGGGTCTGGTTCCTGCTGTTGCTGTAAGGGACAGATTATTGTTCTAAAATCATCCTCTACTCCTATAGGGTCAGGTTCCTGCTGTTGCTGTAAGGGACAGATTATTGTTCTGAAATCATTGCCTACTCCTATAGGGTCAGTTTCCTGCTGTTGCTGTAAGGGACAGATTATTGTTCTAAAATCATCGCATACTCCTATAGGGTCAGGTTCCTGCTGTTGCTGTAAGGGACAAATCATTGATTTTAGAACAATAATATGGCTCTCTATGCGGCTGGATGAAACTTTCCCTATAGAACTTGGAGATGATTTTAGAACAATAATATGGCTCTCAGTCTCTATGCGGCTGGACCCTTTCAAAGTAGGTCGGCGTATCTCTGACTCTCGGTATAATAACAAGATTTTAGTAGAGGTTCAAGATATCCCTTTCAAAGTAGGTCGGCGTATCTCTCGGTATAATAACAAGATTTTAGTAGAGGTTCAAGATATCCCTTTCAAAGTAGGTCGGCGTATCTCTGACTCTCGGTATATAATATGGCTCTCTATGCGGCTGGATGAAACTTTCCCTATAGAACTTGGAGATGATTTTAGAACAATAATCTTTCCCTTAAAGCAACAAACTCTACCTAGTCCAGTCAGATCGTTCTGTGCAGCAGGATGAGGTCTGCAATCTGTCCCTCAAAGCAGCAGTACTAGTATCTCTACCTAGTCCACAATCAGATCGTTCAGTAATGCAGGATGAGATGTTCTATAATATCTGCAATCTGTCCCTCACAGAGCCAGCAGCATCCTCTCCCTAAACCATCCTGAGAGCATATGACATGCAGCACGGTGACTCCAGCCCCATATAGAGGCTGTGTCACATGGTGCACTGGCCAATCACAGCCATGCCATTAGTAGGCATGGCTGTGATGGCTTGTAAGGCAAACCAGTGAAACACTAGTTGATTGGCTGCCCTTGGCAGCTATTCAACACGTGGAATAAAATACCAGAACCCCGAACTCGAACACAGACTTTTTTTGAAATGTCCGAGTTCGGGTCCGGGTCCCGGACACCCCAAAGTTCGGTACGGACCCGAACTTTACAGTCCAGGTTCGCTCAACTCTACTCATGATCCAAAGCATACCACCTCATCAGTGAAGCATGGTGGTGGTAGTGTGATGGCGTGGGCATCTATGGCTGCCAATGGAACTGGTTCTCTTGTATTTATTGATTATGTGACTGCTGACAAAAGCAGCAGGATGAATTCTGAAGTGTTTTGGGCAATATTATCTGCTCATATTCAGCCAAATGCTTCAGAACTCATTGGACGGTGCTTCACAGTGCAGATGGACAATGACCCGAAGCATACTGCGAAAGCAACCAAAGAGTTTTTTAAGGGAAAAAAGTGGAATGTTATGCAATGGCCAAGTCAATCACCTGACCTGAATCTGATTGAGCATGCATTTCATTTGCTGAGGACAAAACTGAAGGGAAAATGCCCTAAGAACAAGCAGGAACTGAAGACAGTTGCAGTAGAGGCCTGGCAGAGCATCATCAGGGATGAAACCCAGCATCTGGTGATGTCTATGCGTTCCAACTTCAGGCTTGTAATTGACTGCAAAGGATTTGCAACCAAGTATTAACAAGTGAAAGTTTGATATACGATTGTTAATCTGTCCCATTACTTTTGGTCCCTTAAAAAGTGGGAGGCACATATACAAACTGTTGTAATTCCTACACCATTCACCTGATTTGGATGTAAATACCCTCAAATTAAAGCTGAAAGTCTGCAGTTAAAGCTCACCTTCTTTGTTTCATTTCAAATCCATTGTGGTGGTGTATAGAGCCAAAAAGATTAAAATTGTGTCGATGTCCCAATATTTATGGACCTGACTGTAAATTACACATCTAATCTCATGACGACCTATCACATTTTTGAAGGCCCTGGAGCACCAGGACAATGGAATTGCCCACAAAATGAACCCATTTTGGAAAGCAAACACCCCAACGTATAATCTATGGGGCATAATGAACAAGAGAAAAAGGAAGGCGCACGCACCTAGTGCATTACCAAAAACACTTTTATTAAAATTGATAGCAAGAGAGGGTACTCACAAAATGGTGGGTGCACAACCTGTGCAGACTATGACAGAGTAAAATCTGACACGTTTCGGGGGCACACCCCCTTTCCTCAGAACAAAGCTCTGAGGAAGGGGGTGCGCCCCCGAAACGCATCAGCTTTTAGTCTGCACAGGTTGTGCACCCACCATTATGTGAGTACCCTCTCTTGCTATCAATTTTAATAAAAGTGTTTTTGGTAATGCACTAGGTGCGTGCGCTTTCCTTTTTCTCTTGTTTTCTAGTCGCTTTCGGATTTCCCCGTCCGAGGAGGGCTGCACACATCGATTCATTTACCTTTGCCCAGTTGGTATTCTGCCATACAAGAGGACTTATCAGCGCGGGATTTTCTCACTTTCGTTTTGTATGAGGCATAATGAGTCTTTTGAACATGTGATTTTTTTCCAGTAGTTTTTGGAAAATGTGGAAAAAAATGAAAACGCATTTTTTTCCACAAAGTTGTCCATTTATATCATATTTTTTAAACACACTGCATGTACATAGCAAAAATGACACCCCAAAATACATTCTGCTACTCTCCCTGAGTATGGTGATACCACATGTGTAAGACTTTTACACATCCTGGCCACATACAGAGGCCCAACATTGAACTAGCACCTTCAAGCGTTCTATGAGCATAAATAACACATCTCATTTCTCAACCACCTATTATACTTTTGAAGGTCCTGGAGCAACAGGACAATGGAATTGCCCACAAAATGACCCCATTTTTGAAAGCAAACACCCCAACGTATTATCTATGAGACATAATGAGTCTTTTGAACATGTCATTTTTTTTCCAGTAGTTTTTGGAAAATGTGGAAAAAAAATTAAAATGCTTTTATTTTTACACAAAGTTGTCCATTTATATGATATTTCTAACACATAACATGTACCTAGCAAAAATGACACCCCAAAATACATTCTACTACTCCCCCTGAGTATGGCAATACCAAATGTGTGTGACTGTGACTGGTGACTGGCGGTGGTCACTGATGGGTGACGGGTGATGGCAGTGGTCACTGTTGGGTGGCTGGCGGTGGTCACTGATGGGTGACTGGTGTCTGGTGGTGGTCACTGTTGGGTGGCTGGTCACGGTCACTGATGGGTGATGGGTGACTGGCAGTGGTCACTGATGGGTGATGGGTGACAGTCTATGGGTGACTGGCGGTGGTCACTGATGGGTGATGGGTGACAGGCCAAGGTCAGTGACGCGTGACTGGTCACGGTCAGTGATGGGTGATAGGCCACGGTCACTGATATGTGACGGGTGACACGCCACGGTCACTGATCGGTGAAGGGTGACACATCACGGTCATTGATGGGTGACAGGTGACACGCCACAGTCACTGATGGGTGACAGGTGACACGCCACGGTCAGTGATGGGTGACGGGTGACACGCCACGGTCACTGATGGGTGAAGGGTGACACATCACGGTCATTGATGGGTGACAGGTGGCACGCCACAGTCACTGATGGGTGACAGGTGACACGCCACGGTCAGTGATGGGTGACGGGTGACACGCCATGGTCACTGATGGGTGACACGCCACAGTCAGTTATGTGTGACGGGTGACATGCCACGGTCAGTGATGGGTGACGGGTGACACGTCAAGGTCACTGATGGGTGACACCCCACGGTCACTGGAAACTGTGTGAGGAGAGAAGAGCTGGTAACAGTGAGTTACCGCTCTGTTTACATTACATGTGATCGGCTGTGAGAAGATCACAGCCGATCACAAGGTAACAGCCGACGGCTGATACCAGTGCCGGTGACTGGCAGTGTTCCCTGGGAACACACTGTCACCGACATGCACGCACAGCGCATTCCCGATCGCGTGCATGCGCCGTGTAAATGGGGGCAGTACCATTTGTGATCAGCCGTGATCACATGGTAAACAGCCACCAACAGAGCCGGGATGGGCGTGCCCGATCGCGTGCAATCCCGGCTTAAAGGGGCGACGTCATATGACATCGTCCCAGAACGAGAGTCATTTGACGGTGGGCGGACGGCAAGTGGTTAACAGTGCTAAACCTTTCATACAGTTTCTAAATTGCTGCATTTGTAAATCACAAAAGCCAATACAAAGGAATAGCAGTGGGGAAAAAAGCACTTGCGGGTTTAACCAATACTTTTTTTGTGTACAGTTCTCTTTTAAAAGGGGTGTGGCAGGGGTGTGTCCTATGCCTACATACTTTTGCTATTAGGTGTCCCTCATTCCCATCTCAGAAAGTTGGGAGTTATGTCATTGCAACAGCATTTGTTGCATGCATCTGAGCTAGCCATGCAATATCTCACACATGTATTTCTTGTTGTTATGCTGCCTGTACTGTACTGTTGCGAAGCTGCACTTTTTGCAGACATGTGCTAGATATGTACCCTCTCACCATGTTCAGCCTATGTTTCCTTTATTTTTTGTTTTGCAAAGTTATTCCACTATCTGCAGCTGCAGCCATATCACAGTGCTGCTGCATATCCTACTTGTCGGTGGAGATAACTGCACTACAGCACTCCGAATCTGGTGAATCTCTGCACGGTAGCCAATCAGCTTTGATTATAATAGCTGGTTTCTATGCAGAGCTGCACCAGAATTTGCATACTCCTTTTCCTTCTAAATACCCCAGTTAGGAAGCAGCATATTGCAAGCTTGGTAATCTAAAACTGATAGGTATACTTCCGGTTCCGGCGCCTTCATGTGAGGAAGCACAAGACGGCTGCTCCGGGCAGACCAGCTCACTAACCTGCCAGATCACAGCTCGCGCCACTCTTTAGTGCCCAAGTCGGACACAGCCCATCAGGGGAACCCGCCAGCCATGGACCGATACGTCCTCCACGGACCCCAGCAGTCTGACTCAGGCAGGTGCCAGGACTTAGCCTTCACGGCGGTGCACGAGTCCAAAATGACGGCCGCTCCTCAAACTGTCTCCTCAGCGGGGCCGGCAACCGCTTCAGTCGTACCACTCTCCACGACCGTTCCTTCCTCCACGAACGTCGAACGTTCTTTCTGCCACTAACCTTCTTTCCTCCATGAACGTTCCTTCCTCCATGAACATTCCTTCCTCCACAATCGTGGAAGGGCAATACGCAGGCCTAGCACAGGCAGTGGCAGCCCTAATACTCTCTACCATAACTGCAACGGTAGAGAAAGCAATGGCAAACAGGATCTCCCATCTAGGTAAGGAAGTGGGGGAACACACAAAACGTCTGAACGATCTTGAATCCCGCATATCTGACATAGACGACGAAATGCAGAATGCACGGTCATTTGAACAACAAACGCAGAATACGCAACAATACATACTGGAAAAACTGGACGATCTCGAAAACCGTTCGAGACGTAACAATCTGAGAATTGTGGGACTGCCGGAATCATATAACACCGACTCACTGCATGATCTCTGCTCCAAGAGCATCCCCAGCACTCTAGGCATTGCTACCCCCTGCTTGGTGGAAAGGGCACACCGTCAAATGATAGACGTACGCCTCGGCCCATCATCGTCCGCCACCTGAACTATATGGACAAGTCTCAGATCTTAAGCTCATACCGAAATTCCAAATCGCTCTAGATAGATGGACACAAGCTCCTAGTGTTTGCGGACTACTCCCAAGAAGTATCTCGCCGCAGGAAAGCCTTTCAGCCGATCTGTCAAGCTCTTTATCAAAAAGGAGTCAAGTTCTCCCTTTCATATCCAGCGATTCTCCGCTTCACGTACCAGAAAGGAGACCAAAAATCATTCACCCACCCGAATGAGGCCTCACACTACCTGCAAGCCTACCTCCACATCCCAATGGAAACATCAGAAGCACCTCCCTTACACCGAGCATCAACACCCCGAGACCAATGCAGCCCCAGGAAAGATCCTCCAAAGAGGTTCCGCCGCTCCAAACCACCGGGCTTGGACTAAATATTCTGACTGGCATTCATAACAAGGTTGGTGATGATTTTTTCTCCCCCGGTCCTCACATCTCCCGCAGGGCATGACATCTTTGGGTATACTCCTCCTTTTCGCCCAGCAACCATGCCAACCCACAAAAGGAATCATGGTTGCATCTTGCATATGCCCCTGTGGCAATCCTTTCTGATTACTTGCACCACCTTTTATCGCCCACTGCAGTCCCTCAAAGTTCACACTCGTTAATGCTGTTACTACTGTTATATCTGTTGTATTTACCGGAACATGACTGTTAGGCTGTCAACATGCCGCAACTTTACCACGAGGTTGATAATTGGCTCGCCGGAGCCCCGTGGGGGACCTTCCCTCCTTCCCATCATCGCGGAACTCCGTGGATGGGATATAAAGACCATCATAGCGAGCAAACTTTCAGTCCTCCCGGTAACGCTGTCACATGTTTGGAAAACTCACATGTGGAAAAAAGAGAAGTACAGTCTTCCAAAACTGTGTTCTACCCTCTCCTCTTTCCCAGACCCCTGTTGGTTCAATCCTTCCCCGGTTTATCCTAGTGCAAGACGCAAGACATTCCCAGGCAAGTGTTCACCAACGAAGAGCAGATCTTTACTATACACAGGCCAGCTCACGCCTCCTCCCCTGAGCCACACGTACCTACAAACTACATCTCTCTTTCACGAACCCATAACATGAAAGTAGTCTCCTGGAATGTGAAAGGCCTACGTTCCCCCCAGACACGAATGGCAGTCCTTAGACACCTTAAACGTCTAAACTGACATTGCAATACTGCAGGAAACCCACCTAACATCTACAGACTTCCACCGTATGTGTAAATTATGGGTGGGCCAAGCAGTAGGATCTCCAGCTATCAAAGGCAAGGCAGGAGTCCTACTCCTGATAAACAAATCCCTTCCCTGTGAGCTAATTTCCCTTCAGCCCAAGCAAAACTGAATTTCCTCAACTCCCCTGAAAACAGGGCAAAATGGCACAAAGCCAAATCACGATTTGATTCATGGGCAGAGGAGCAGGAAAAACGTCATCACTCAATAACAGATCTGCGATTCCGCAAATTCAGGAACAAACCAGGGAAACTCCTGGCCCGTCTTTGTAAGGGTAGTCACACCCCTTCGCACATAACCGTCCTTAAGGATGACTGTGGGGGGTTGATCTCATCACCTAAAGGCATCAATGCAATATTAGAAAAGTTCTATGCATCTCTCTACGGTCCGGACCCCATTGATGAGCAGACAGCTCTACAGTTCCTCGACCAAATCTCTCTTCCCTCTGTGAATGAATCGCAATTAGCTAGCCTAAACACTCAAATCACCCCAGCAGAAATCGCGATAGCAATTAAATCCCTATCCCCTGGTAAGACCCCAGGCCCAGATGGCTTTACATCGGAAATTTTATAAATTGAATGCAGATACCCTAGTCCCCACCATGGCCATGGTTTTTCAGCACATACTAGATTGCGCCCCTTACCTTCCCTCTGGATATCAGGCCCATATAAAGCTGATCCCCAAAAAAGACAAAAATCCCACAGAGCCCGGTTCCTACCGCCCAATTTCCCTGCTAAATTTAGATTCCAAACTGCTCTCCAAAATTATTGCTAGCAGATTGGCTGCCATCAAGCCCACCATTATTCATCCGGCACAGGCGGGCTTCACACAAGGCCATTCTGCAGTCTCAAACATCAGGAAGGTGTTAACAGTGATAGACCTGGCAAGGACCGGCCCAGCCTCTGAAAACGCCATAATAACGCTAGATGCTGAAAAAGCGTTTGACAAAGTCAGCTTCCGATGGCTGCGGCTGGTCCTGGAGAGGTTCGGCTTCACGGGGCCCTTCCTAGTCATAGCGGCTGGAATGATATCTAATAGGATGCCCTCTATCACCCTTGCTCTTCAATCGCGCCATTGAACCCCTTTCCCGATATCTCCTTACGCACATGAAATAAAAGTAGGCTCCACGGAAATCAGAACAGCGATGTTCGCTGACGATATCCTGATTTTCACATCTGACCCCCAAATAGACATTCCCTGCATTCAACAAATATTCACACACTTTAGAAGATGCGCTGGACTCAAAATAAATTTTGCGAAAAGCGAAGTTCTTCCACTTCTCCAAGCCCACCCCCCATCATTGGCGATTAATTCCCCTTTCCAAATCGCAAAAACACACATAGCTTACCTATGGATAAGAATAGGGAAAACTCAACATTCCCTTTATCACATGAACTTCCCTCCCATAGTGACTAAATTAATAAACCAACTAGAAAATTGGACAAACCTCCCCCTCTCCTTCTTCAGCCTCTGTCACCTCTACAAAATGGTATCCTTCCTAAAACTGCTGTACCCACTGCAAACCATCCCCCTCCTGCTGAAACATACTGACACCCAAAGACTCCACAAGGCTCTATCTAAATTTGTCTGGCACAATCGCAAACCTAGAATCTCACTCCAAAAATAATTCCTCCCAAAACATGAGGGAGGGACAAATCTGCCAAACACTCGCCTATACAACTTGTCTTGCCTCTTGCGATCGGGCCTGGATTGGATCTCTCACACTTCCCATTACTCAAACTTTGATCTGGAATCCCAAATGGCTGCCCCCTTCGATCTCTCGGCCCTGCTCCATTGTGAGACTAAATCTCTCCCCACGTCTCTGCGATGCAATTTGTTAATCAGGGACACTACCCTGGCATGGAGGAAAATAAGAAAAAAATTAGAGGCCCCGCCACAAGTTTCCAACCATCTCCCAATCAGGGGACACCCTCTATTTTCTCAAGCTACACACCACCCGATATTTGAAAACTGGGTTTCAAAAGGACTAACCCACTTCTTCCAACTGTACAATACCACTAATGGTTCACCTCTACCCTTCAAGACTCTTGCCAACAAATACAATCTACCTCCCCACCACCATCTCTATGTCTGCCAATCTCTTAGCTTCTTCAACAAGCTATGCCCCGGTAACGAGAAATGTTTCAAACACTCTCTTATAGACTCCTTCATCAAACTTCAAGCCTATAAAATTTCCCATTTATATAAACCGCTATTGTCCTCTTCTTCTAAACCATTGAAGGGCAACCTGCTATCGGCCTGGAACAGAGACCTACTTTCCTCAGATGCTTCCTCACATATACTCAAGGGCTACACCACAACCAGGACATTTGTCACCAATTAATTCTGGCGAGAACAGCAATTTAAAATTATGCACCATGCCTATGTTCCATACCAGAGACAAGGGATGGACCAACACCACCAGAATTGCCCATGGTGCAAAGAACACAGACCAACCCTCTTACACAGACCCTGGTCCTGCCCCTACATCTCACATTTCTGGGACAGCATCAAAGAATTGGCAGCTACGGTAACTGGTCTACGTCACCATAAGAACCTTTACCTGCTGCTCTTTGGCTCCTACCACTCCCCTATGGGCCCCCCCCCCCAACCTACCAACTGAAGATTATCCAGGAAAACCTACCTTGGCTCACCACTTGCTACATGATAGCCAGGAGAGCTATTCTCAGACAGTGGGTCTCACCCATCCCCCCTAAAATCAAGGCAGTTAAACAAGAACTACAGGCCCTGCTGAAAAAGGAAAGCCTGGACATAACACTGACGCACAATGATCCTCCTCATCTCTGTCAACAGTCCACACTTCGTTTCCACAGAAAGTGGGACTTATACTTGGAAAATCTCCCCCCAGGAGATCCTACGGAGCTCACTGCCTCAAGGACACTTGACACCAGTCAGTAAATCTTGGGGGATATTAGGTCTTTCGACATGCCTCCAACGATTCCCTCATGATGCCACCTTATCGTCCTACTGAAGACCGCCTGGCTCCCATAACGGGAGAATGCTGAAACTTTGGACATTTGTGGACTCCCATTAACCTGAAGGATACTCTATCCTTCCCACCCTCCTTTGGAGAGGCAGGCCTCTAACCTCCACCCAAAAAACTGATCTCCTCTAATCTTGGACATTCTTTCCTCCCCTTACCCTCACATTCCTCCCTACCCACACCCCCCCCCCCCCCGCCCTCCTTCCCCTTTACCCTGGCCCCACCTAGTCCTTGGCAAACTTCAATTGTCTTCATGCCTTTATAACTACATGTGTATCATTATGGCAATGCTATTTTACTTCACTGTGTTGTTTCATCAATCGCTTTTTCCTGTGTTTGAAAAAATCTAATAAAATGTATTAAAAAAAAACTGATAGGTAATGTTAGCTTACTAAAATTGGCTCACATATAAAATACATTACACAGAAGTCAATGCAAAAAGTTTATTATGCACACCAAAACAGAATAATAGCATGGAAAGTCCTTATTTTTAAATGTACTTTAAATTGTCATTTTAACAATTTTCAGTGCCTTCAAGTTGCCATAGAAGCTGTCCTGTGGTCATGAAGAATGTGGCAAACCCATCATGGATATGGGTAGAGTTGAGCGAACCTCTGGAAGTTCGGGTTCTGCTGGTCCGTCCGAACTTCGGGACAAAGTCCGGGTCCGGGTCCGGACGGAACCCGAACGATCGCACGGACAACGAACCCCATTGAAATCAATGGGGACCCGAACTTTTTTTTTTTTTAGTTGTAAAAACGTTGTTCTTTATTGAAAAATTAATGCATGTCATATAAACATAGAGAATTGAAGACGTCACTTTAACTGTCATAGCATGTTACAGATCTCAGCAGACATAATGATCACATAATAGACACATACAAGGTGAGAATGCGCAAGTCAAACGGCCGAGGACTGATGTGAAGTGGATCCTGTGGGGGTTATCTAAAAGTTATAGGCAGTGAGCACCCCTCTCTATCCCGGGGCCACGTTGGGGTCATCCGGAGTATCTGCGGATTCCAACCATCTGTCCCAAATTAAGTTACCCCAAGCAACAGGCACGCTAGCAAGCCCAAGGCAGGCCTGGGCCTGGGCCTGAAACAGGGCTTCAAGCCTGCCTGGTCGTCTTGGGCTTGAAGGTCTCCAAGCGAGTTGAGATGGGTATAGGTACTACCCAAACGGTGTAAGAAGTACTG
>BLSH010380467.1:0-11201 GCA_018402905.1 Glandirana rugosa
GAACCCCGGACCCGAACCCGGACTTTTTTTGAAAAGTCCGGGTCCGGGTCCCGGACACCCCAAAGTTCGGTACGGACCCGAACTTTACAGTCCGGGTTTGCTCAACTCTAAATATAGGCTGCAGGGACAGGAGAGGCAGTAAATTATGTGGTCGGTGGAACAGTTGTAAAATTCAGAAATGGCATACTTTTTCTCTTTTATGATGAAATCTTTTTTCCCATGTGATACGTGCTTACTAGTTAAGCAGAGGGCTTTCCGACATTGGAACATTCCTATGAGGGGGATCGGGCAGAGTTTATTCGGACCAGTAGGGGGCGTCTTTTTGAGCTTGCTTGGAGCTATCATGTTTTTGATGTTCCTGGCTCTTCTATAAGATACCTTAGGCATTGGAGGGATGATGGCTTTGAAATGGGGGTCTTCCAGTAGGATCAGCCAGTGTTTGGTGAGAACTTTTTCCATTTTTCTGTATTTAACATGATATTGTGTGGTAAAGCGCACTGGTTGGGCTTAGCATCCTCCCGTGTTTCTTCTGCGGCAGGGGCAGATTTGTAATGCAAGTGTATATGTATATATATGTATGTATATATGTATGTATATGTGTGTGTATATATATATATATATATATATATATTCAGGTCATAAGAAATGAATTGCTTTTTTGTCCTTTCACTTTCTTGAATGCCCACTAGGAGTCCCTAGTCTCATCTCATTGGTGCAGAAATTATATTATATTATATATACATGATATCATCGCTGATAATTCAGTCCATTATACATAATAATGATATAGCCCTGTTCAGTATACCCCCTTCTTTTGAATAATGATATTATTGTCCTCCCTCCTTTTTTTATCAAAGGTACATTGTATTTCTTAACCATGACATAGATTTCCCTGTGTGTCATTTAGACCTTTTATAAGTTGCATTCCTCTTTGCCCAGATATGAAATTGCCAGCATAAGAACATGTTTTATTATTATTATTATTATTATTAATATACAGCAGTTTACTGTTCAGTACTGTTCTTATGAAACTGCCCTAACAGAACGTTCCGTTTTCATGATACTGCTCTATCTGAACGTTCCGGTTATACATCTAATCGTTTTCAATCTGATCGTTTTCAATTTCCTGATTTACATTTCCTGACTCTCATTGACGACAACAGTCACTACCACCTGATTGGACAATGGCTGCAGTGGGCGTATCTCAGCCCTATTAGTCATCCGCAGCCTTGCCCTTAAATATACCCTCTTTCAACATGGGGCTAGAACAGCCTGAAGAAGGGACGTAGGCCTCGAGAAGGCATCACCGGAAGTGCGTCATCGTGCTGACCAGCCAGAACCGGAAGTGACGACGCGCTACTCCAGACTGAAGCCCAGGAAGTGCCAGAAACCACTGACATACACCTGATACAGCCTGGAGCCTGCCACAGCCTTCATTCTACCCTGGGCAAGCCAGAGATGTCGGGACATAGCCAGCAGTAGCTGATTCTGCCATGCTCTTACTACATCACTGTTTGTAAGTACCACTTATTTGTTTTAATAAAAGACTTCTTTTATGGTTTACACTTAGAGGCGCACCTGCTTGTCCCTTTCACTATTAGGAAGATGCCATCTTTATAAAATGGTCTCATTTGTTAGACTATGCACTTCAAAAACTTTGTCTCTTGAATAGGTGAAGTGATCTCCTGAAGGTGGAGCGGGCCGGCCCAGTATCAGATTCGATAACCTTTCCTGCCTATTATGATAAGGTATTGACTGGCTGTCAAAAAATTTTCGATGATCTAACTACATGCTGGAGGGCGCCCTTGTATCCCTGTATAATCTCCAGGCCATTCTTCATTCCAGGCTTCATGCCCTACCCCAGCCCCTGAGGTCCAATCTCTTAGTTAAGGACACAGATATTGCCTGGAGAGGAATACGGAGGCTCCTGGGCCTACCCTGCACCATCTCATGTCACCTCTCCATACTCAGCAACCCAATGTTTCCCCCTTCTATGGATCACAAGGCCTTTGCCCAATGGTCATCCTCCGGCCTAACAACTATCTGTAAAGTCTTTGATCATGCCCACAGAACTTTCAGACCCATTTCAGACTTGATCAAACAGTACTCCCTCCCGCCATCTCAGATGCATCACTACTACTAGCTAACCAGCTACCTCAGATCCTGCTTCAGCCCGCACCAAAACCCTTGTCTTTTATGAATGTTCTAATTGATTGGAATCAGTACTTCATATCAGAGATATACTCCAACCTCATCTCCCACCAGGCTTCAAAATACTACATTGTTCCCTTCAAACACTGGATACCTATTCTTGATGCACTGGGAAAGATCCTTGAGGGGTACCAAAAAGCCCCCTCACTGGTGATTTGTGAAGCATGGCAAGAAATAAAATTCAAAATCACCCACCGGGTGTATTTCCCATTTTGCCACAGCAAAACTGAATCTTCTCTCTCCACATCCCTGGTGTGCTACTCCCCGACCACCGCTTTAACACAGACTATGGACCTGTCAAGCAATCACCACCTTTTGGGATAATGTATTGAAATACATTGATAAAATCAAGCAATTACTATTGCCTAAGGACCCTTTGCTATGCCTCTTCAGCTGCGACACCCTGCAGACTTCTTCCTCAATGCCTACCTACGTCTCTCTCCCGCAATGGTTTCACATCTGTCTCTTGACAGCTCGCAGAGTACTAATGCAAGCCCCCCCCCCCTCAAATTGCTTCGGCAAAACAAGCACTCCAAACTCTATTCTGCATTGAGAAAATGGACACTATCAAACAACACTCTAAATCAATAAACCGTTTTGTTTCCAGATGTTCATGGAACATTCTTTCTCTCCAGAGGAGATCTATTTTCACATGGCCCCTTTCCACTATACAGACTGGTATCTGTGTGCAGACCTTACCAATACATTGGGCAAACTCAAGGTCCAGGACACTTCCAACTCCTTGACCCCCCATATCTCCCCCTAGGCATTCCACTTGCTCTGTGTGATCAAACAACACCTTATTGGATGTGAAATGTTTATTATTACTACCTCATAATTCTATTACATTTCCCATCTGTTTTTCTGTGAAACGGTTATCTGCTTCCACTCCTTGGGTTACCTCTTTGGTAGAATCCTTGGTTAGTTACTATTGTTAGACCAGTTATTATGTTGCTAGTTAGCACACAAATATTTGCAGGCCTTAAGCCATGCAGTTATATCTTGCTTATTTTGTCATACTGTTTCTTCTTCTTGTTGAAACTATATCTCATATTGTGTTGCCCCTGCTGGCACACTACTGATTATATAAGTGTATACTCTCTTTTTTTATGAAGATTTAATAAATATATTAAAATAAAATAAAAAATTAATCAGATTACCTTGGGGAAGCAAGGAGGATTCTTAACGCTTTAACCAGCAGAAATTACTTCTGCTCCAATTGAATCAAACCTTCTCATTAAAGAAGGCTTTCAAAGGTTCTACCCAAAGATCAAGAAAGAATTCCTGAAGGCTCTGCGCCCCTCACCCCAAAGCACCTTGTCCCCATGTTGATAGGGACAAGAGCCTCTACCCCACAGATCCCGGCCCCCCATGTGAATTAGTATTGGTTACATTGTACCTCTACTAATTTACCAAAAAGCTTAAAAAAAGAGAAACCACGGGAGACAATTAGGGACAAGTCCTTTATTAAAAAAGAAAAGACTTCCAGTTCAGCGCCGCATGGAGTAGCAGCACTCCATGCTAGCACCCGCTCCACAGCCGAATACCAGCTTACAAACACTGCCCAGACCTCCCCTAGGCACCCATCACTGCCCAGACAACACCCGCAGCACCCCTCACATCACCAGATGGAGCAGTACCTTGAAAAAGGCTGCCGGCGCATAACGCCAGCCCCGCTGCAAATCAAGGCCGGGAATGCGGCCTACACGGCGATCGTGCCTGATGCGTCGGCGATGGAGGTGAGCAGCCCACACACTCCCTCCCCTCAGCAAAGGGAAGCAGAGTCACACGATCGGGTTGCTGTGGCTGCTATCCTGGCACCCACGCTCACACCACTGTAGAAAAGGTTATCAGTGCAGGGATGCAGCTAATTAAGAAGGAGCTGGGCGAACACAAGGCCCGCATCAATGAGGCAGAGACCAGGATTGGCAATACTGAAAAATAAATTTACTAGACACAGGTGACCGAGCAGGCTCAAATCAAAACAAACCAATATGTCCTTAAAAATCTGGATGACCTTGAAAATAGATCAAGAAGGAGTAACCTACATTTTATAGCGGTACCTGAGTCCCTTCAACCAAATGCCCTAATGGAGTTCTGCGCTAAGCACATACTAGAGGCACTTGGCCTACCGAGGCCTTGCATGGTGGAAAGAGCCCACCGTATTGGAAGCATACAATCTGACCGCTCTACGCCCCGGACCATCATTGTCAAATATTTGAATTACTCAGACAAAGCGGACATAGTGCAAAGATATAGACAATTGAGGTCCCTTCAGATCGACAGGGTAAAAATCCTAATCTTTTCAGACTATTCCCTTGAAGTGTCCAAAAAAAGGAAAGCGTTCCAACAAGTTTACCCAGTCCTTCACCAACATCAGATGAAATTTACGCTGGCCTTCCCAGCTGTCTTGTGACTTAGATCTCCCAGTGGAGAGCAACTCACCTTCCAAGAGCCTCAAGAAACTGAGAAATACCTGCGCTCCACAATCAGCGATCAGCACTCCAATCCACCAACAAAGGCTACCCCGATAGCCAGGTCTCTTGACCAATGCAGCCCAAGGAAGGACTCACCAAAATGCCTCAAACCTTCTTGATCCCTCTATGCAGGGGAACCCCGTTGACAAAAAATGCCCTCCTAATATTTTGATCGTTTCTCCTCCAGCTCCTAATGACTCAACCAATTGAGGGACAAACATCCGAACTGTGGCTCTAGAAACCTTTTCGCAATGCCCCATGACTGCCGTTTTGAGGGGCACGCATTGGTATGTCTAAACTCACATTACTTGTGGACACTTGTCTCACCTCGCTATGTTTTTTCTTTTCCCACGGGCTTTAAACCAGGCAGTCTCCATCCACTACCCGCAAATCCGACACCCCAAGCCATTTTGCCTGTGGCTGCCATGACTCCATACAGGCACCGTCTTAACACAGTCTCATGTCCGGTGGTAGGGAGCAATTACTGTCTGCGAGCCCATGCGGAAAAAAGCGAAGTTTAGTTATGGTTCATTTTGTTTCTGTAATGTTGCAGATTTAATGTGCTTTTCTTATCCCCCACTCACTTTCCTTCCCATCCCCCAATCCACCTGCCTGCACATATGTAGCTATGCTTCTGGGCTCTCCAGCCATCAACCAAAGCGCCATATACCTTTTCTCCTTACATGTATATTGGGCACCCTTTCACCACCTTCATATCCAGCTCCAATCACCCCTACTTCACCCCCCATATGAGGTGTGTCTCATAGAATGTAAAAGGTCTTAGATCCCCCAACGTATGAAGATCTTGAGGCATCTCAAGAGATTAAAAATGGACATAGCTCTCCTACAGGAGACCCACCTGACACAATCAGACCTACACCGCCTGAAAAAACTGTGGGTGGGAACTGTGATAGGGTCACGCGCAATTGGCCGCAAGGCCGGGGTCGTTATATTATTACACAAAAAACTCCCTTGTGAAGTATTGTCAGTAGACTCCGACATTCAAGGACGTCTATTGACGATCCACATTTGTCTGTTCAATAAGGATCTTTTTATCTCCAACGTCTATGCCCCCAACAGCCCCGGATCTTCCTTTTACAACGACCTGACTTCCACTCGGATGAAAAAACCTCACATTCCCCACGTAGTAGGAGGCCATTTCAACTCCATCTCCCACGTAGCAGATGATAGATCACGCCCCATAAGACCCCACCGTAACCCTCATGACCTGGAATCTACACTATTAGCTTCCACCATGGAATCCCTACACACGACTGACCTTTGGCGACTACTCCATCCCCTAGATAAAGAATTTATTTTCTACTCCAACCCCCACAACATCTTCACTAGTGTTGACTACCTGTTCTGCACAGATACTTTGATACCCTTAGTATCGGAAGCCGAGATCCATGAAATTGTAATCTCAGATCATGCCCCTATATCGATTTCTTTCCATGACTCAATGTTACAACCAAATCTCCACCTATGGCATTTCCCACAATACCTACACAACAACTCTGACTTCCAGCAATACATGCACATAGCTTGGTCGGAGTATGCCACAGCCAACTCCTCCCACACAGGTAACCCAAATTTTTTTTTGGGACGCGGGGAAGGCCTTCATCAGAGGGAAAATAATTTCCTATGCAGCCTCCTTCAAAAAGCATTCCCTGTCCAAATTCAAAATGGCCAGCTCATGACTAAAATTAGCTCAGAGGGCTCTATCCACCAATGACTCCCCCCAAAATCAGGCGGAATGGAAATCTGCCAAAACTGATTTTGATTCCTGGGCGGAATCATTGGAAATCACCAATCGTACACAATTAGAGGTACAGTTTTACAAATATGGAAACAAATCAGGCAAACTACTGGCCAGACTAGCCATGGGACCCTACTCTCCCACACACATCACCTCCCTCAGAGACCCGCATGGCAATCTTAAAAAAAACCCCAGGAAATCAGCCAAGTTATGAAAAACTTCTACGCCAACCTATATGCCCCCGAAAAAACAGACAACGTCCTAGCCAAGAACTTCCTTGGCAAATTAACCCTCCCCTCGATCTCTCCTTCAGATCTCGAATTGCTCAACACCACTATCTCGAGTTCAGAGATCTCGCTTGCCATCAATCATCTAGCGCCCAACAAAGCCCCGGGACTCGACGGGTTTACGGAGAATTCTATAAAACCCTGAGCACATTAATGGTACCTACTTTAATGGAGGTATATACCGGTATCTGGAGAGGAGGTCCCTACCTTCCTTCTGCCAACCAAGCACTCATAAAACTGCTCTCCAAAAAGGGCAGAGACCCCCTAGAACCCGGCTCATACCGCCCCATCTCACTATTAAATATGGATACAGTTGAGCGAACCCGTGGATGTTCGGGTTCGGTGGGTTCGGCCGAACTTCGGAAAAAAGTCCGGGTTCGGTACCAAACTTGACCCAAACTTTACTCTGAACCCCATTGAATTCAATGGGGACCCGAACTTTTCGGTACAAAAATGACTGTAAAAGAGTCCTGGAAAGTTCTAGAGGGCTGCAAAATGATTTTAGAACAATAATCTGTCCCTTACAGCAACAGCAGGAACCTGACCCTATAGAACTAGGAGATGATTTTAGAACAATAATCTGTCCCTCTAAGCAGTAGACTCTACCTATTCCAGTCAGATCTTTCTGTAATGCAGGATGAGATCTGCAATCTGTCCCTAAAAGCAGTAGTAGTAGTAATCTCTACCTATCTATCTATCTGCAATCTGTCCCTAAAAGCAGTAGTAGTAGTATTCTCTACTTATCTATCTATCTGCAATCTGTCCCTCACAGCACTGGCAGCATCCTCTCCCTACACTACCCAGAGAGCATGTGACAAGCAGCACTGTGACTCCAGCCTCATATAGAGGCTGGGTCACATGATGCACTGGCCAATCACAGCCATGCCATTAGTAGGCATGGCTGTGATGGCTTCTAGGGAAAACCAGTGAAACGCTTGTTGATTGGCTGCCCTGCAGCTATTCGGTGCTGTGAGGGACAGATTGCAGATCTAATAACTAGGTAGAGATTACTACTACTGCTGTGAAGGACAGATTGCAGTGATAATAACTAGGTAGAGATTACTACTACTGCTTTGAGGGACAGATTGTAGATCTATAACATCTCATCCTGCATTACAGAATGATCTGATTACAGAATGATCTCTCATCGTGCATTACAGAACGATCTGATTACAGAATGATCTCTCATCCTGCATTACAGAACGATCTGATTACAGAACGATCTGATACTGGACTAGGTAGAGATTACTACTGATTTGAGGGACAGATTGCGGATCTAATAACATCTCCCATGTTTCTTCCTTTTGCAGCCCTCTAGCACTTTCCAGGACTTTTTTACAGTCATTTTTGTGCCGAAAAGTTTGGGTCCCCATTGACTTCAATGGGGTTCGGGGTAAAGTTCGGATAACATTCGGTACCGAACCCAAACGTTTCCGCGAAGTTTGGCCGAACCCGCCGAACCCGAACATCCAGGTGTTCGCTCAACTCTACTAATGATTCTTGACCATTCTAACAAACACAGAGAGGGGGACTTTGCCATCATCACCCTGGATGCGGAGAAAGCCTTCGACAACGTAGGCTTCGAGTGGCTCTCTCTGGTCCTGGGACATCTGGGCTTCTCTGGTCCCTTTGTTCATTTGGCCAGGTTGGTGGTGGCGGGTCTCCTCTCGGAAGAATTTAAACTTTTTAAGGGCACAAGACAGGGGTGCCCATGTCACCGTTTTAATTCAAACTACATCTCCCCAGGGGCGAGGGAGGCATCTGCTTGCCCAACATCAGAATGTACAATTTAGCGTGTCTTTTACGAATAGGGCTGGACTGGAAAAATGAAGCATCCAGATATGCTAACTTCTCACTAGAATCTGCAATGACCCGACCCTTCTCACTGAAGGTCCTTCTCCACTCACCCTGGAAATCGCTGACTCCGGACCTCCAACACAACGCGTTACTTCGGGATATGGCTATAGTATGGAGAGAGGTTCATAAACTACCAAAACTTCCTGTGTTCATTTCCAAACGTCTCCCAATTCAGGGAAACCCAAACCTCCCTTCAGGCACTCACCCCCAAGCGTTTACCTTATGGCGAGAACGGGGCCTGACCAAACTCTCATCTCTTTGCAATCCAGACACTGGAGAATGGCTACCTTTCTCAGTCATAGCACAAACATACTCATTACCACAAAACCATATTTTCAACTTCTGGCAATGCGCACACTATATCCGTACGCTATGTAGAGATGGATCTAAGAGATTCCAGTCCTCTATCATTAATACTCTCTTGGACTCCGGCTCTTATACCATCTCGGCGATCTACAAACCCCTGATTGCCAAGACTACACCCCCTTTCTCTTCCTCATCTGCCAAGAACTGGGGCAAAGACTTTCAAGATCCTGACCTACTGGACAAAATCCTACAGGGATATAACAAAACCCTGAAACTAATCCCCTGTGAGCAATGGAGAGAGACACAATTGAAGATAGTTCACCATGCACACATTCCATTCCTCATGGACAAACAAAATGCTGCATCTATGTCCTGTCCTCTTTGCAGTCAACCAAGACCATCCCTGACTCACCGTTTCTGGTCATGTTCTTTCATTTCCACCTTTTGGGACAAAATCATAAAATTCATCCATAACATCACTCTGCTTCAAATCCCAAAAGACCCCCTCCTTCCGATCTTTGGATATTGGGACAAACAGCTATTGACGTGGTCTTCTGCTCCGATCTTCCCGCACAAAGACTGGATCCTTCTATACCTCTTTACTGCCAGGAGAATAATCCTAAAGAACTGGACCTCCTCCTCTAGCTCGACCCCATCACAAGTAAAACAAGAGCTTGCAATTCTGGAGAAAACTCTCACGGATTTCAACCTCTCATCTGCTAAACAACATTTTCACAAACAATGGAAAACCTTTGTGGACTATACTCAGTCCCGGTCACTTCAAACTCCTCCTACAGCATATTTATGTACTTCCAAGATGATCTGATAATCTCTGATGAGAATAAGGACAACCCACCTGAATCTGAACCACAGTAAAGATATTTTGCAGGCCTCCCTTCTCTCTCTCTCTCCCCCCTCTCTTTGTTCTTGCTCTGTCTCCCCCCCCCCCCACCAGCAGGATACCCATCCAGTTCTCAAAATACTTACCTGTTTTGTTGTAAGAACCTTCCTATTGTACTTTTTGTATCTCAAATTCATTTATGTGTCAAGATCTACTCCTCTTGTGACCTATTGTTGATATCCTGTACCTTATTCTAATATTTTTAAATAAAATCTTATTAAAAAAGTCCCCCGTTGTAATCCATCATCAATCACGGCACGCAACGGACCCGAAAAAAAAAGCAGCGGGAGGGCCCCCGCCGACTGAGCTTGGTTTGTTTTGACAGTTTTTATATAGTGAAGGACAGGGCCACCCAGTGATGTAATTGAGTGACCCACACCTCTGATGTCACATGATGTCAGAAGGGGGCAGGGTCACCCGTACATCACCAGGTGGCCCCGCCCTTCACTATAAATAAACTGTGAAAACAAACCAAGCTCAGATGGCGGCAGCCCTCCCATGGAGGAGGAGCTGTGCGCACCGTCTGCGCACTATGCACTATGGGGCGTTCAGAGGTGCCGAAGTCGGGCCGAACCGTTCACCCATCCCTAGTAGTATATAGATCTAGTGTAGCCTATATACAATCAGCACAGGCAGTTTAAGAATATATATGTATTGTATATAGTATATATATATATTTATAGTCGTGGCCCTCTGACCAAAGATAGATGTGGATCACATAAACACGCAACAAGACTTACAACATAAATAGACCTGAGGTGTGCCTTGGTCATCTGGTCGGTATGCCAAGAGAAGGGGGCATACCCTATATAAGTAATGGGTAATAATTAGAGTTGAGCAAACACCTGGACGTTCGGGTTCTGCTGGTCCGTCCGAACTTCGGGACAAAGTCCGGGGACGGAACCCGAACGCTCGCACGGACAACGAACCCCATTGAAATCAATGGGGACCCGAACTTTTAGTTCAGTGCCGGTGCAATGTGTGCTATGAGTTTCCTTTGGTCTAAAACCGTTCAATTATACAGTCCATTTAAGATCTTGTATGCAAATATGTATGCACTATAAGGAGCACCTGTGAGCACTATAATAAGCACTTTGAAAAAACAGCAACTGTAAAGCATGTTATTAATGTCATAGTGGTTTGCAATTGAGCATTACGTTTACATATGGGCTACAGCAGCAACAGCAGAGATTAAGAAGCTGGCAAAAACTGTGATTTACAGTGATTTATTTTAACATTATTTGCTATTATTATTATCATTACTTTATTTTATCATCAATACTCTAACACACTTGTGCACATGGGCTACAGCAGCAATAATATCAAATTGTAATAGAAGAAGGAGAAATTAGTAATTACTGATACATTGGGTGGCCAACATTGGAACACCAATCTGTCCCTCT
>BLSH010380467.1:15741-35431 GCA_018402905.1 Glandirana rugosa
TTTACCGAATTTTGTACGAACCCTATTTGTATTTAGATATTAGTCTGTTTTTCCAATAACACTTTTGTTTTTTTTTTTGTTTTTGTTATTATTTTATTTTTCACCGTCTGAGCTACCTGATAAGTCAGAAAAAGACGGTAGTGAAAAGATACAAAGATACAATGATATGTGACTTACTCGACATATATATATATCAGATGTTATTTTACGTCGCATAATATATATGTCCCACCCGGTAAATATACCTATGTGGAATTATTTTACCCTTACCAACCACTATAATTGAAGGACAAACACCGTGTAATCACATACACTCCCCCCTTTGAAAAGTTCTACCGACCACTGGTACCGCCGGTGTCACATGACCCTCTTCCTATTGAAAAAACAAAAGTTGGATTCAAAATGGCCAACTTCAAAATGGCCGCCATGGTCACCAGCCATCTTGAAAAGTTTCCCCCCTCACATACACTAATGTGCCACAAACAGGAAGTTAATATCACCAACCATTCCCATTTTATTAAGGTGTATCCATATAAATGGCCCACCCTGTATATATAATACGCTGCATTTTATTGTAGACTATATATATATACAGCTCATTCAGTGTATAGTAACATAGAAACATAGAAAAGTGATGGCAGAAAAAGACTGAATAGTCCATCGAGTCTGCCACTTTTTATTTTATTATTGTTTTTGTTTTTTTTTTTGTTTTCACAATAACCTTTTTGTCTGATTATAGATTTATGTTTATCCCAAGCATGTTTTAAGCCATTTACTGTTGACTGTGTCACAACCGTTGTTGGTAGTTTATTCCAATCATCAACCACCCTTTCAGTAAAATAATACTTTCTGATATTAGTTTTGTTCCCTCCAGTTAGTTTGAGGTCATGTCCCCGTGTTCTTGATTTTGGTTTCATATTGAAAAGACCGCCCTCCTGAACCTTATTCACCCCCTTGATGTATTTAAAAGTTTCAATCATGTCTCCCCTCTCCCTTCTTTCCTCCAGACTGTACATATTAAGTTCCTGAAGTCGCTCTTGTATATAGAGTCCGCTTCATTTACTGTAGACTATATATACAGCTCTATTTATACAGCTCATTTAGTGTATAGTATATAGAGTCCATTCATGCAGTGTAAGAATATATATGTACCGTATATAGTATTCAGTATATATACAGTATATATAATAAGTTGCATTTAGTGTAGCCTGATAACATGCACACAAGTTGACACAAAGGGGTTTGATTGGCTATTAAAAGTATCCATCCTCACCTGTGATCTGTTTGCTTGTAATTAGTGTGTGTGTATAAAAACTCAATGAGTTTCTGGACTCCTGACAGACCCTTGCATCTTTCATCCAGTGCTGCACTGACATTTCTGGATTCGGAGTCATGGGGAAAGCAAAATAATTGTAAAAGGGTCTGTGGGAAAAGGTAGTTGAACTGTATAAAACAGGAAAGGGATATAAAAAGATATCCAAGAAACTGAGAATGCCAATCAGCAATGTTCAAACTCTAATCAAGAAGTGGAAAATGAGGGGTTCTGTTGAAACCAAACCACAGTCAGGTAGACCAACTAAGATTTCAACCACAACTACCAGGAAAATTGTTCAGGATGCAAAGAAAAACCCACAAATAACTTCAGGTGAAATACAGGACTCTCTGAAAACATGTGATGTGGTTGTTTCAAGATGCACAACGAGGAGGCACTTGAAGAAAGATGGGCTGCATGGTCAAGTCACCAGAAGAAAGCCATTACTACACAAATACCACAAAGTATCCAGTTTACAGTATTCCAAACAGCACAGAGACAAGCCTCAAAGCTTCTGGCACAAAGTCATTTGGAGTGATGAGACCAAAATTGAGCTTTTTGGCCACAACCATAAATATTACATTTGGAGAGGAGTCAACAAGGCCTGTGAAACACGGAGGTGGATCGTTGATGTTTTGGGGATTTGTGAGTTACAAATGCACAGGGAATTTGGTCACAATTGATGGCAAGATGAATGCAGTAGGTTATCAAAAAATACTGAAGGAACATTTGCATTCATCAGCCAGGAAGCTGCGCATGGGATGTACTTGGACATTCCAACATGACAATGATCCAAAACACAAGGCCAAGTCAACCTATCATTGGCTACAGCAGAATAAATTGACGATTCTGGAGTGGCCATGTCAGTCTCCTGACCTCAATATCATTGGACCACTCTGGGGAGATCTCAAACGTGCAGTTCATGCAAGACAGCCCAAGAATTTCCAGGAACTGGAGTCTTTTTGTCAAGAGGAATGGGCACTTTACCATCTGAGAAGATAAAGAGCCTCATCCAGAAAATACCACAAAAGACTTCAAGCAGTCATTTGTTAAAGGGGGCAATACACGGTATTAAGAACTGGGGTATGTAAACTTTTGATCAGGGTCTTTTGGGTAGTTTCTCTTGTCATTATGATTTAAAAAGAGTAAACGCAGTAGTCTGATAATAAATGGCTTCAGCCAAACACTAACCATGAATGAAAGAAAAGTTTTTGTGTTATCATTCATATTCTATGAAAAATGGCCAAGAAATCATAAATTCTGCCAGGGTATGTAAACTTATATATACACACACACACGCTGCATTCAGTTTAGACTATATATACAGTGCATTCGTGGGTGTACAGTATATAATACAGTTTAGTGCGTTGTTGAAAAAAATCCCCATCATGTCCGGAAGGCCACCAAGGAGAGGAAGACACTCCCGGGCCACTAAAAGAGGGCAAGCAGCCTCTGTGTCTACAGTTAAAATTGGTGGTGGTGGATATGGTGCATCCTCTGCAGGCGGGTCACACTTGTCCTTTTTTTCTGATATTGGCCGTGTTATTGAGCTACAACATGCAGAAGAGTTGGTAGAGTGGATAACTAAGCCATCCTCATCCACCTCATCCTCTGTCACCCAGGCTCATACTAGTTTGTCTTCCAATGCAGCTGCCAAAATGGACCATTCCACCCTCTCCTTGTCCACAGTTACTCCTTCCATAGCCCCACCATCATGCACGGAGGAGTCACCAGAATTATTGGACCATAGTGTCGGTTACATGCTGATGGAGGATACGCAGCAATTTGAAGGCTCTGGTGTTTTTTCCCAGGTTGAGAAAGGGAGCCTAGATAGAGGGGGTGCCACAGAAGTACAAGAAACTAGCAGTAATGTTCCCCCAGCTGCAGCATACTGCCAGGTTTGCTCCAATGACGAGGAGGGTGGGGATGATTAGGACACTCACTGTACTTGGGTGTCTGAGAGAAGAGAGGAGGAAAGTGAGGAGATGGAAGAGATGGAGGAGGAGGCACAACTCCAATGAGGCAGGACGTCCTCCAGGGGCCAGCTTAAAGGGCAGCCACCCAATTGCATCACACCACAGAGCTCCTCAGGTGCAGGGCACTCCCCACTGACTTTCAAAACTTCAATGGTGTGGGCTTTTTTCAACACTTGTGCAGTAGATCACACTGTTGCTGTTTGCAACCTATGTCTGAAGTCAAGTGATCAAGTGCGGCCAGAACAGCAGCCGCTTGGGCGCTACATGCTTGACAAGACATATGACAACCTGCCATGCAGTCCTTTGGCCACAGCACCTGAAAGGCCCACATCATAAAACAAGGCAGACTTCTTTTTGCTCCTCATATGTGACCTCGACCCCTACTATATCTCCAGTCCTCTCAAAAGCCTGCACTGAGAGGAATGAAGGCCTAGCAATGGGTGCCACAAGTACGTGCAGTCAATCTGATAGCAGTACACCACCAGTTGATGTCCACAGACAAACTTCCCTACCCTAGTTGCTGAACTGTAAAAATACTGTCCCAGCCATCCATATGCTCAGCATTTAAATGCTAGCTTGGCCAAATTGCTAGCCCTCCAACTGCTGCCTTTTTAGCTGGTAGACTCTACCCCTTTTTGTGAATTTGTGGAATGTGCTGCACCACAGTGGCAGGTTCCAAAAATACATTTCTTTACACGTAAGACATTCCAGCACTCTACTGTCATGTGGACAGTAGACAATGTTTTGGCTTCCTTGGACAGGGCGGTTAGCAACAAAGTACATATTACCGCTGACTCATGGTCCAGCAGACATGGTCAGTAATGTTACCTTTCCTTGCGGCACACTAGGTAACTCTGCTGCCACATCTGATTCTTCCACCCCTCCTCTTCTTCCTCCTCTGTAGCCTTTTCTGCAGCAGTGTCCTCTGCACCAGCAGGGCTCGCAAAGCATTCTAGGGGTTACGCAAGCAGTTAGGCTAAATGGTGCTATGCGGTGCTTGAGCTGATCTGCCTAGGGGGCAAGAGCCTCACAGGGACAGAGATTCTGTCAGCTCTGTGGGGGCAGGCTCAGAGGTGGTTGACACCACATCAGCTTGATCCAGGAATGGTTGTTTGCGACAATGGCACCAACCTTCTCTCTGCCTTCCGAGAGGGACACTTCACACATGTTCCCTGCTCAGCACAGATCCTGAATTTGGTGGTGCAGCATTTCTTGACCAGGTGCCCAGGCTTACCAGATATTTTGAGGCAGGCCAGAAAAGTGTGTGGTAATTTCAGCTGGTCATACAATGCCAGTGCTTGGCTGACTGATATTCACCGGGAATTCAACCTTCCCACCAACCACCTCATTTGTGACATGCCCACCAGGTGGAACTCAACATTGGCAATGCTGCAGCGGCTGCACGCACAGCAGAGGGCCATCAATGAGTACCTCTGTGAGTATGGCACCAGGACAGGCTCAGGGGAGCTTGTTTTTTTTTCACCATGCCAGTGGCTACTGATCAAGGATGCATGCACTGTCTTGTCACCATTTGAGGAGGCCACAAGGATGGTGAGCAGTGACAATGCTTGCATCAGTGACACTGTCCTCTAGTGTTCCTGCTGGAGCACACTCTTCATGGAATCATGGACAGGGCACTTGAGGCAGAACGGAGAGAGAGGAAGAGGAGGACTTCCTTTCCTCTCAAGTCCTCTTTTATGCAGATAGCATTCCTGCAGGGTGTCCAAACACACAGGAGGAAGAGGAGGAGGAGGATTGTGTCAGCATGGATGTAGAGGATAACACACAGCAATCTTCAAGGGATGGTTTTCAGTCCCCAGAAACCCAAGGAGTTGTACATGGCTGGGAGGAGGTAGTTCCTGACAATGTCATCCTCAGTGACCCAGAGGACTCTCATGTCTGCTCAAACTTACGATGCATGGCCTCCCTGATTCTGCAAAGCATGCGAAAAAACCCCAGGGTTCATGGTATCAAGGTGAGGAATCATTACTGGGTGGCAACCCTGCTTGATCCACGTTACAAGGGTAAAGTTGCAGAGCTCATCCTGCCTTTGCAGAGGGAGCAGAGGATGAAACATCTTGAGGATAGCTTGAAGAAAAGTTTGTGCAAAGCCTTTCCAGACCCTAGGAGTTTACCATTTCCTGCTGCTGGACAAAGTGTTTCTGAGGCTTCCTTCAGTCAGAGGAAGAGCGGTGGAGAAGGTGGATGTCTGACCGATGCCTTTAACCTCTTGCCGACCGCCGATCTGCATCTGACGGCGACAAGGTGGCACTCCTGTGCAAATCGCCGGCCACCCGCGATGCCCCCCCCCCGGAGTGAAAGAACGGAGGTCCGTGTAAGTAAACACGGACCTCCGTTCTGTGAAGGGGGAAGGGCTGTGATCATAGCCTTCCTCTACACGGAAGGTGTGATCACTTCCCTTCCCCAGCTAGGGCAGTCCCCCCACAGTTAGAACTTGCCCAGGGAACACAGTTAACCCTTAGAGTGCCCCCTGCAGGTTAACCCCTTCCCTGCCAATGGCATTTACAGAGTAATCAGTGCATTTTTATAGCACTGATCGCTGTATAAATGCCAATGGTCCCAAAAAAGTGTCAAAATGTTCCGACATGTCCGCTGAAATATCGCAGTACCGCTAAAAATCGCAGATCGCCGCTATTACTAGTAAAAAATTAAAAAAAAAATAAAAACCCCAGAAATTAATTCTCATCATCCGAAAACACGACCACTTTTGCGCAAACCAATCAATAAACGCCGATTGCGATTTTTTTATCGCAAATATGAGGAAGAATATAAATTGGCCAAAACCGATGAAAAAAAATGTTTTTTTATATTTTTTTTTGGATTTGTATTTTAGCAAAAAGTAAGAAATTTGGGTTTTTTTGCAAAATCGTCGCTCTTCTTTTGTTTATAGCGGCGATCAGAAATGACGCAGCGGTGATCAAATACCACCAAAAGAAAGCTCTATTTGTGGGAAAAAAAGGACGCAAATTTAGTTTGAGTACAACGTCGCAGGACCGCGCAATTTTCAGTTAAATCTACGCAGTGCCGAATCGCAAAAAGGGCTCCGGTCCTAAAGGGGGAAATCCTTCCGGGGCTGAAGTGGTTAAACAATTTTTCAGTCCTCAGCGCCCAGGGTTGATTGGTTTAAGCAACCATCGTCAGCGTCTGCATTATATTGGAGACCTTTCCAGCTGAGCATCCACTGAGTTATTGGGAACATGAGGATGGACCACTGGCCGGAACTTGCTTAGTATTCAATTAAGCTACTGGCCTATCCTGCATTCAGCATGCTTTCTGAATGGACATTCTGTGCTTCTGGAGGTTCTGTAATGGATCAAAGAGTGTGCCTGTCCACAGACTCACATTTATAAAAATGAATCAGTCATGGATCAGCAGCTATCAAGCCCCTGATACTGATGCAATTGATTGAATTTGCTAGGGATCTGGGATCCCCTGAAGACTGCCTATGCTACCTATCCTATTCCTCCTGTTCTGAATCCTGATGATGCTATGTTCAAACAATATTTTGTGTTTAGGGCAGCACCAACACCCAAGGCCAAATTTTTACAGGGGCATGTCATAACATTTTTTTTTTTTAATTTAACAGTAGGGCCTGTTCCTGCATCCAACAAGAGTAACTGCGAGGGGTTACAATGTTCTACCACCACCAACACTCAAGGCCCAATTTTTCTGCACCTGTTTGACTGGGGCATGTCATTACAATTTTTAAAATAAATCACAAATGTGGGGCCTGTTCCTGCTTCCAACAAGAGTAACTGCTAGGTGTTACAGTGTTTTGCAGTGTTTTGCGACCACCAACACCCAAGGCCCAATATTTCTGCACCTTTTTGACTGGGGCATGTCATTCCAATTTTTAAAATAAATTACAACTGCAGGGCCTTTTCCTGCACCCAATGAGAGTAACTGCAAGGGTTTACAGTGTTCTGCCACCACCAACACCCAAGGCCCAATTTTTCTGCGCCTGTTTGACTGGGGCATGTCATTACCATTTTACCATTTTACAGAGTGCAGTCCCAGTAGTATATAGTTCAGACTATATGGTGCAGTCAGTGTAGCATATATAACATCATGTGTTGAAGTGGTTAAGGGCAGGGTGGCACAGTGGTGTAGTGGTTAGCACTTTTGCCTAGCGGCAAAAGGGTCGCTGGTTCAAATGCCAACCATTACACTACCTGCCTGAGGTTTGCATGTTCTCCCTGTGCCTTTGTGGGTTTCCACTGGGTACCCCGGTTTCCTCCCGCACTTCAAAGACATGCTGATAGGTTAATTGGATCCTGTCTAAATTGGCCCTAGTATGTGTATGTATGAATGTGAGTTAGGGACCTTAGATTGTAAGCTCCTTGAGGGTATGGACTGATGTGAATGTACAATGTATATGTAAAAGCGCTGCGTAAATTGACTTTACCCGAAATAAATAAAATAAATAAATCAACCCCGCACCAATTTTTTTTTTAAAAAAGGGGGCTGGTTTGGATTTTGGGGTACCCCCAAGCAAATTTTTCCAGTGATGTTTGTTCTATATTGCCAGGAGCCACCAATACATTACAGCCGTGACCAAGTTTAAATTACTTTTTTTAATTACTTTTTTTTTCTATAAAAATGTAATTTTGCTGTGACACTCTCCTAAATATCACACAGATGCACCACTTTACAGGCAGACTAAGGGGACCCCCCCAAGCACGATATTTAAAGGAATACTTCTTTTTTTTCACTTTAATCATTATTAAAATCACTGCTCCTGAAAAAACAATTGTTTTTTTTTTTTTTTTTGCATTGATACATGTCCCCTAGGGCAGTACCCGGGTCCCCATACACTTTTTATGGCAATAACTTGCATATAAGCCTTTAAAATGAGCACTTTTGCTTTTTCCTGTTTGTGTCCCATTGATTTTAATAGGGTTTGCATATTCAAACAAACTTATTGCCTGTGATCTGGTGCGAGCCCAACCGGGGGATGTTCGGCTCATCCCTACTGAAGATCAGCAATTCAACACACCACTTCTATCACCCACCCAAAATACAAAAATCTCTGATAAACCATCCAGCTAGACCAATTATTTTTGGGATCAACTTGCTAACTTTTTATCGTTATCAGTAACAATTTGTTGAAAATCTGCTGTCTTTTAAAATGGACGTGACAGGCCACCTGTCAAGTTTTAAGAACATGATCTAGAATTCAGGTAACTTTTGGCTAATACTGAATGTGGCACCACTATATTTAATCATTTCACATGAGAAATAGACTTAGAGTCATAAGAAGATATATTCATTCAGGTCCACTAATGCTCAGACCACAGGCTGATTCCATACTGAAAGGAATACATATATATTAGCACTGAACTTGTGACAGTACAAGGCCTTGCCACTATGTGAGATTAGGAAAGGTATATGGAAAGGACACAGGATTCTCAAAGATTTCGTTTGAGAAGCTCCAGAAGGTGTTTTGTGAGCAGAGAAAACTATGTTTCTGGATTATTTCTCAGGATTTGGTAGTCCCAGATCAGCACCTGGAGCTTTGAGATTCCAAAGTGTCTTGGTTGACACGGAACCTTAAGTTCTGTGTGTGGACTTTGCTATATGCCTGCAGCCTGTGTGAGTGTACAGGCATGCAGGATCATTACAAACCAGTTCTGAACATAGCTCAGGGTAGTTGCTGATGTTTGGAGACAAAACCCAATCAGGAGATCTTGTTTTTCCTGTCAGACTGCATGCCTTGTGTGGAGGACTTCTGGCCTAAAGGACTGGGAAAGTCAGGACAGCTACATGGGCCTGGAAGACCAGGATAAGGTCTGGGAGGCCAAGACAGCTGAGGTGGCTAGTGGGTCCAGGGGAGCTGGAGGAAGTCTGGAAGTTTCTAAAAGAGCGAGCAAAACCCCAGGGGGGCTGGAGAACCTTATGCTGGCACTAGAATTGTTGCTCTCTCTCTGACATTCATGGAAATACCTTACATGTTTGGTGCGATCACCATTTATCTGTGCAGGACCTGCATGCCCATTCCCATTTTTCTATGAGCATGGGGGGGCACTTTACAATTTTTTTTCTTGGATCAACTTTATTACTGTTACAAGGGATAAACAACATCCCTTGTCTTAGCATGGGCAGTGACAGATACTCTTTACTGAGAGATATGGGGTCTATTAGACCTCAGATCTCTCCTTTACTGTCAAAAGCTGCTGATCAAAATGAGATCAGTTTGATCAGATGCTTGCGTGGCAGATAACAACAAACCGAAAATGAAAGTGACAAAATCCTTGTTGCTGCTGCCTTTATTCATCACAGAGGAGGGGGGGGATTGATATACTTTTCCCTCCTCTGTACTCAGCCAGCCACACAGGAGGAGGTGGTTCTGGGCTCCCACTGGAGAGCCCAGGAAAGGTGGTGGATCCCCTCCTATGCCCTGAAAAAGTGATTGAGTGGCTGTAGAGACAAGAAAACCCATTGCTGGCTGCAAATTTTGATACCCTGGTATAACCGTTTCACATTCCGTAGTTGTTTATGTTCATCACAGACCAGTATATCTCACCAGACATCATGTGTTCCCTTGATGGTGTCAATCAAGTCACTTCAAGGCACCTTCAAATTTTTGGCTTACATTTTTGGTTCCAACATTATGGTTTCAATATTCTCCGATATTTTTTTAAATGTTCTATAATATTATTTACATTCTACAACTCTTTATAGAATTGACATTAGATGATTGTATTGATTATATTGTCCGAATTAGAATATTACCCTCTTTACAATTTTTCCTATGTTTGTTTAATGTTTCAGTTCACTAGCATTATTTTTATATACAAAATTATTATTATATATGTGATCTAAAGTATATGATGTAACCTCTTTTCACAATGTATTTCCAAACACTTTTTTATTTAATTATACAATATTCATCTGTATTCCAATCTTATAGTATGTTATGTAATTGTGTCTCCGAACACTGCTGAAGGGGGATCTCTGAGTCCCCCAGAAAGTGTTTGCTTTTTTCCTTGACATTGTTTTTAATAATAAAACCCATACTGGACCGAATTCATTGGTGTGGCGTTCTCATTATTTCAATACCCTGCAAATGTTAAGGGCATTTGGTCTGGTATGGTTCAGGAGAGAGAAAGCACACTTGCTGCCACCCTTTTCTTGGCAGCGGCATGCTCATAAAATGGTCTGCTGTGGATTTTGGGGCTCTCATCATTTTAAGGAAAACTCCATGCTTTTTTGTTTGTTTATTTGTTTGTGGGAGTTTCCCCTTAAAATACATATAGGATAAGGATTTGGTATAGAAGATGGAAATTCCCAGTGGCTTTGTTTACAAACAGAATAAAGCAACTAGGAAATGTCATTAAGCAACAATTTAACTGGTATTTTATCATTGTAAATGTCATTTCACAGTGTATAATTTCACAGGCAGGTTTAATGCATCCCCAAAGCATAATGGTTAAATGAATTGTGTCAATTTAATGCTTCACTTTAAGCTTTAGGAAAAATAGCTGCTCCCCAATAAATAGGTATATTTTTTAAATGTATTTTTGCATTGATACATGTCCCCCAAGAGACTGCCCAGCTCCGAATTCTCTTTGTTTGATTTTGGCCATTTTTTCAACAGAAAACCGATCCAATAAAAAGATGTAATTTAGTGGCAAATAGTTTTTTTTTTTTTTCAATAAAGGTTTATTGAAATAATACAAGAAAACACAACCAGTTCTGCATCAAATACATGGTGAACATTTAACAATTGGCTTAGTATTTGTAACATGGCTATATATGCTAGGAAAGCAAATGCTGACTAATACAGAATTTTATCCTGGCTCATCTAGATATTCATGGTTATAAAGTCAGTTGATAATTATCAGTATATTCATCTATGTAGGGTAGGTATCAAAGGGTTGATTTGGGTTGGAGGATATTTTGTGGTCTCGGAACAATACGGGGGGTGTAGGGGATGATCTGTCTTATTTCAATAGATCAGTGTATTTATCTGACATTTTGAATAGGTACCACGTATTCCACAATTTGTGGAATTGAGATGTGTTTTCTTTTTTAATGGCCAAAGTTTCTTCCATATCGTAAATCAGGTTCATTTTCAATATCCATTCCTTGATGGTAGGGATGCGTGGTGATCTCCAATTGAATGGGATGAGTGTCTTTGCTGCGTTGAGCATATGTCTTATCCGGGATCATTTATATTTTCTGTAGGATAGGTTGCTAACGTGAAGTAGGCAAAGGGCAGCGTTGAGTTGGATTTTTGTCTCAGTGATATTTGTTATCCATCTAATGACCTAGTTCCAGTATTTTTGGATCTCATGGCATGACCATCATAAATGAATAAAGGTTCCCACCTCCTTATGACATCTCCAGCATTTGTCTGATTCTGCAGGTGCCCATCTCTTTATTTTAGCAGGTGTTATATACCATTGATTGCAGATTTTAAAGGATGTTTCCGGCATTCGTGTGCTTAATGCACATTTGTGGGTGAAGACACAAGCCTTCTCCCATTGTGCCTTTGAGATCTGGATTTTTAGTTCATTTTCCCAAATACAGTAGATTTATATCTATCTGTAAATTCAGTGCTAGGCTGTGAGATCCATTTGTATGCTAGTGAGGTGGCACCTTTTATTGGTTTTTGGTCGTAGCTGATTTTTTCTAGATTTGTAAAAGGTCTTGCCATAAGATCTTTATTCTTATTGTTCTGAAGTCATGTATTTGGATATAGGTCCATAAACTTATAGAGAGTGCTTGGTGATTTTTTTTTTTTGAGTTGGTGGTAGGGTAGTATATTGTCATTACTTATGCAATTGTGTACCAATAGGGGCGTATCTTTTTCCATTCTGAGAGAGTTTATGTTCTCGGATCCAGGCGGGAATTTGGGGTTGCCTGTAAAGGAGGTTAGAGGGCTTATAGTGGAGGAAAGATGGTGGAAATCTGCAATTTTTCTGAAGATTTTTAAGGTGGTATTGATCAGTGGGTAGGATTTTATTTTACAGGGATAAAATTTCGAGGAGGTCCAAGGTAAGAATCGTGTAAGTATTTTGGGGTCTAGCTCTTCGAGGTTGATCCAGTCCTTGATGTCGGTATGGCAATGCCAGTTAATCAGTCTGGTAATATGTGTTGCGTAATAATATTTTTTAAAATCTAGTATACCTAATCCTCCGTTGTCTTTGGGGTAGGTAAGCAGTTTTAGCTGTAATCAGGGCTTTTTGTGTGCCATATGAAGTTTCTTTTGGCTGAGTAAGTCTCCTAAAGAAGTCATGGGGGATGTCAATAGGGAGAGCGTGGAACATATAGAGCAGCCTAGGTAGTACGGTCATTTTTAATATAGCGGCTCTGCCTTACCATGAAAATTGTTTGGAGTTCCAATTTTTAAGGTAATTTCAATTTTTTAAGTAGTGGGAGGAATTTGTGTTGGTATAGGTCTTTAGGGTCAGGTTTTAATCTAACCCCCAAATATTTGAGTGAGTTTTTTTCCCATTTGTATGGACAATTGTGTTTAGTGAGTGATTCAATGTTTTTTGTGAGCGTTAGATTCATTGCTTTGGATTTGCTGCTGTTTATTTTAAAATTGGAAATGTACTTAAAATGTCGGAAGATTTCGTTTAGGTTTGGTATGGAAATGTGGGGTTGGGTAATAAAGAATAACAGGTCGTCAGCGTAGGCTGCGAGTTTAAACTCTCTGTGGTTTATTTTGAATCCATGGATGGTCATATTGTTGTTAATGGTTCTGATTAAAGGTTCTAGTGTCAGTATAAACAGTAAAGGGGAGAGGGGGCATCCCTGCCTTGTTCTGTTTTTAATGTGGATGGGACCTGATAAGTAATTATTCATTTGGATTTTTGCCGTGGGTTTATCATATAGGGATTGTATCCAGAACATCATTTTCTTGCCTAGGCCTACATGCTCGCACTTAGTAAACATATAGTCCCATGCTACTCTATCGAAGGCCTTCTCCACGTCTATTGACAGAAGGTGGTCCTGTATATTCTTTTGCTTCGTGGCTTGGCATAAAGCCCACCTGTTCTGGGCCGATTATTTTTTGAAGTAGAGGTCTCAGTCTGTTGGCCAAGATCTTCACCAGCAGCTTGAGATCTAAATTCAGAAGTGATATTGGTCTGTAATTGGCGCATTTTTTGTGGTCTTTATCTGTTTTGGTATGATAGTTACTTGTGCTGATAGAAGTCTTGGGGTGGTTTAGTTTTTTTCTTAAGAGAGTTGAGGGCCTCTAATAGTGGGTTGGTTAGTATGGAGTCGAAAGTCTTGTAATACTGAGATGTGAGGCCATCTGGGCTGGGACTTTTACCTGTTTTAAGATTTTTGATGTCTTTTTCTAGGTCCTTAGTTTCAGTGTTCGATATTTTGGGTAATTTGCTTTGGTGGAGGAAGTCTTTAATAATTGTTGCTCTTGAATCCGTGTTTTTTATTGTTTTATTCTGGGGGGGGGGGGGATATTATATAACTCTGAGCAATAGTCTTGAAAGATTTTTGCAATTTTAGTTGTATCGAAGATCTCTTTGCCCTTTGAGTCATGTATGCTGTGTATGACGTTTGCCATTTTAGTGTCTTTTAAGGCTCTAGCCAGGTGTTTGCTGCTTTTGTCTCCATACTCGTAATAGATAATTTTTTTGAGGAAAAGTGATCTTTTCGTCCCCTTGTCTAAAAAAGTCTGTAGTTCTTTCCTCGTGTTGATTAGATCCCGTTCTGTTTCTATAGATTGTGATTGTTTGTGTTTTTTTTCTAATTGTCCTATTTTTGTTAGGAGGTTGGTGATATGTTTATCTTTCTCTCTTTTCTTTTTACTTCCCCATTTGATGAATTTTCCCCTTATTACGCATTTATGTGCTTCCCATATCATTAGGGGCGGGGTATCTTGACTGACGTTGGATTGAAAGAAATTGGAGAGTTTTGTTTTAATATGTGTTAAAATTTCAGTTAGGAGTGAAGGGTTTAGTCTCCAATTAAAGGTTTTCGGTTCTTGATTTTTGTGGTTAGATGAATTGAAATGGGCGCATGATCCGATAATGCAATGCTACCTATTTTGGCCTTTTGTAGAATTGCTATATCTCTTTATGAGATGAAGAAATAATCAATTCTAATATATTTTCTGTGAGGATTTGAGAAGAAAGTGAAATCTTTCTTGTTTGGGTACAGTAATCTCCAGGTGTCTATCAGAGTCAGTGATTGTAGAAGTATTTTAATTTTTTTTTAGGATGCGGTATGTTATGCTAGTTTTTCCAGATTATGTATCTTGGAGTGGGTTTAGGGGCACATTGAAATCTCCCCCTAAAATTATTCGTCCAGATGTGAAACATTTTAGTTCATCGATTACTTTTTGACAGAAGAATATATGTGCCTTATTTGGAAAGTAAACGTTTGCCAGTGTTGTTGGGGTACCTGACATTGAGCCTTTTAAAAATAAGAATCTGCCCCCTGGGTCAGCAAGTGTTTGTTCTGTCTGGATTGTAGAATCTTTGCTTAGGAGGATCGACACTTCCTTTGTTTTGGCGTGAGGGTTAGTGGCATGGTAGGCTTTATTGAATAGATTGTTGGTCATTTTTGGTATTGCCATGCCTTTATAATGTGTTTCTTGTACGAAGATTATTTGGGGATGTATATTTTTGAGTTCTTTTAAAAGTTTTTGTCTTTTTTTTCCGGTGTTCTGAGACCATTAACATTATGCAAGATGATCGTGGGGTTTTTCCCCAGATTGGAGTAACCCATGTTTAATTCTGATTGTGTAGTTGGGGTGTGATGGGTGGGGGAAAAAGGGTAGGGATGTAAAGGTAATGGTGATAGGAGAGGGGATTAAAGGGGTTGGGTTTCTCTGTAATTCACTATCTCTGGTACTGACCGGCAGTAGTCAGAGATGTGTTGGTTTTTAGAACGTTTGCACAGTTGAGAAGGAGTAAGAAGAGTAATGTTTAGTTCTTTCTTTCTTTTGGGGGTAGTGGAAGTAGTTTTCGGCGAGGCGTGGTTAAAGGTTTTGTTGAGTAATAATTATTTACTTGCAATAGGTTTATTAGGTTGTAGATCATGGGTGGACCACTACATAACCCGATTGAAGGTTAATATTTAGTAGCCAGTTTGGACTAGAATTTAAATCACAGTGAATTGATCTATAATTAAATTCTGTACTGTACTAACATTTGAAAAATGTAGGATTTGCATCAGTTTGTAAGCTTGTGGTAGTGTGAAGGTTATATGTGTTTCTTATCAATAACTTTTTATCACATTAGAATATGCAAACAACTTTTTCAACCAATGTCTACTGATAATAAAAGGAACTTATTTCTAAGTTATAACAACGAAACAGGGTCACTGTGAGCGCCTCATCCATTATGTTCCTCTCAATAGGCCTCATTTGGGAGGGTGTTCAATGACAGGTTGTTATGGATTCTTGTAATCTTTGTTTTGCTGTCTGTTCCAGTGTTGCCCTGTATTGTGTTTTAGAAGACCATATTTAACATGGATGAGGCGTTCCCAATGAAAGGTAAATTCAAAATCCTTATCCGTATGATTAGGGAACACAGAGTTTAAGGTTGTTCAAACTCTTCATAGGTTAACAGAACCAAGAATACCTTCTATGGACCAACACCATCATTAACTCTTTCTTCTCGCCTTCCTTGGTTTTATGGTGTCAAAGACAGTCTGTTGTAGAAGGTGGGAAAGGCCTGCTTTGGATGTCAATGTTATGAGATGGTGATCTAAGTTTGTATGGTTTTGCTAGATAGGCAATGATATCCATGATGGGTTCAGTTTATGGAGCTCACGGGGTTGAACCTGAGGAAATGAAATAGAGTCTTGTTACTGGGTCTGGGATAATCTTGTCTCATTGGAGGTGGGCTCCAAAGATGCCTCCATATATTTTCCATAAACTAGTTACGGGTTTAATGGATCACTGCTCTTTTGTCAAATTTTGTTATGTCCTTACAATATGTTCATAAATGATGTCCTGGTATTGATTTTGAAAGGTTAGGGGTTTGTAGTTTTCCCTTGGGGGAGAAGTTGTAGGTTAACAAAGTTGTACATTTAGCTTTAGAGTCTATTGTCTCTAACTCTCGGAGTTTTGGAGGCAGGTGTGGTAGAGCTTTGACCCTCGTATTTTTGTTTCTTCCCTTTGGTATAGGGACATTTGTGTGATGAATTTCCAGTTTTGTGCACTGTCAGTGGTATTTGTGAAAGTAGACGGTACTCTTGGTACCAATCGAGTAGGTCTATTATTTCACTTTGGATGACCTCGCAGAATAGTGGGATGTCGTCTGGTGTACGTAGAAGTACCTGTCTGCCATCAATGGTGATTTGAACTGCAAAGGGAAATTTCCACTTATACAGAATTTCGAGTAGTGGTTTTATAGCTCTTCTGTTTTTTAGGGCGATGGATCTTGAAAAAGTTGTTTTGTTACCCCGTTGAATAGGATTTGGTCATTTTGTCTAGCTTTCATCAGTATTTCTTCCTTCAGGGAGAAGTTGTTGAGGCAGCAAATAATGTCCCCTGGGGGAGCTGTGTCTGGACCTCTGGGTCTTAGGGTTCTATGAGCCCTTTCAAATTCAATTGTCGAGTCTGTAGGTCTTTCCAGCACATTGTTAAAGATGAGGTGAGGATGGGCTTTATTTCTTCTGGGTTGATTGATTTGGGTATACCTCGTATTCTTATATTTTTCCTCCTTCCCCTGTTGTCCAAATCCTCCATTTGTCTGTTTAGATTGATCAGATGTAAGGAGAGTGTGGTGGTAACTTGTTCCTATCTGTTAATTGCTTTGTCTCTTTGTTTTCCTGTCTTTTCATTGGATGCCATTTGTTCGGTCAGAACAAGTATATCCGCTTTGAGATCTGTTATTGCAGACGAAAAGGATTTTTTGATGTCAGCTGCTATTTCTGTCATATCCCCAAAAGTTAGGGGTGATCATGGTTTGCTGTGTTTCTCATTAGTCTATCTGAGGCAGCTAGAGATTCGTCGTCAAAGTCCTCTTCATCTGTGTAATCTTTTTTTTTTCCATATGATTTTATTAAGTTTTATCAAAGATACACAATAAGATGAAACGTACATCAAACAGGCACCGTCAGGGCTGTACATAAGCAATTGCCAACAGGTGCATATATAGTAGTGTTACTTAACATCAAGCAAGAAATCAAAACAGAAATTAGGAACGCCCCTCGCACGGTGCGGTCAGAGCTGCACCACCCAACACCGACACCCCATAGGGAACACACTGTGTCAGGTATTGTATAGCGGCCCAGCCCAACATTACATAAACCGCACCACGCGAGAGGTCAAGTATATAGAATACTAGCAGATTAAAGAACAGTAGAGAATGTGGAACAAACATCAACCACTCAAAGTGAAAGGACAAGTTACATTAAATTGCTCCGGCAGAGAAAAAGGGTATGTAGTATGTATGTAGTCAGCCAAGTCAGTGACCTCTAAGGATCATGAACAGCGTAGTTGCTCCGGAAGTCGTTGTAGGATAAGATGTAGCCAATAAGTCAAATTTTCAAAGTACAGTCGTGGTGGGTAAGCCAGAGATTCCACCCCTTCAGGAATCTAGGCATTTGTAGATGTGCTTTGGCATACATGTATTCCATCTCACACTGGTTGTTAAGAGCTGAGATGAGTTCCGAATAAGATGGATGTTTTCAAGTTCTTGGCCAGAAGTGACCTAATAGCAAAAAGAGTGTGGGATAGAACAGTTTGCGTGGGAGTTGGCAAAGAGTCAATATCGAGACCAAGGAGGAGCATTTGCGGGGAAAGCAGAATATGCGTGTGTAGCATGGAGGAAAGAAAGTTTGATACCATGTTCCAGAGACTTATCAATTTTGGGCAGGACCACCAGACATGAATCGCTGATGCAGGATGATTACACGCTCTCCAGCACATGTTGGATGTTGAAGGGAAGACTTTTGCCAATTTTTGTGGGGTAAGGTACCAGTCATGGAATATTTTTTGAATACCTTCCCAGTGGGTGCAACATCTGGATAGCCTAGATAAGAGGCTCAAGGCAGTATACCATTGCTGTGCGGTGAAGGTGGCGTTCAGGTTTTGTTCCCATTTAAGCATAGAGGGAGTTTTGGAGTTGAGGATTGGGTTTGTGAGCAGTCTATAAAAGTAAGAGATTCCCTTGGGAAGTGGTCGAGGACCGTTGTAGAACTGTAGGGTCTTTTTCATTGTTGTGTTGATGGACCAGATTATCTTTGCAAGCACAGATCGGATTCGGAGGAACTTAAAGAAATCTTGATTCGGAAGATGGAATCGTTGTTGAATCTGCTGAAAGGAGAGTAGTATGGAGTCATGGTATAGGTCCCGAGAGTGTGTATCCCGGCCTTAATCCAGGTTTGCAAGGGTATGTCTTGCACAATGCTTTGCACAGTTTGAAGATGTAAGTCACGTAGTAGGCTGCGGGGTATGCCTTTGGATTGCTGTATCATTGCTTGCCATGTTTTGAGGGTAGCAGAAGTTGTGGCTAAGTATGAAGTTGGTCTGTGGTTAGAGATCAGCAGTGCTCCAAGAACCAGCTTAGGACAGGACCCCAGAGCAGCGCGCTCTACTTGTAGCCACGGGAGTGTGTTGTCTGGCACCCACCAACTCTTGGTTTGCTCAAGAATAATTGCCTTGTAATATGCCATGACATTAGGAGCTCCCATACCTCCAGCTAATATCGGTTTACACAGAGTGGACTTGTTAAGCCGTGAGTGCTTGCCATGCCATATGAAGGAATTTAGAGTTGCTTGTAGTTTGTGCAGATGGGCCGTAAGGAATGGAACAGGTAGTGTGCGAAAGGTGTAGAGCACATGCGGTAATAAGTACATCTTTGTGAGGGCTATCCTTCCAGCCCAAGAGGCCTGGACATTGCACATGCCTTGTATAGTTTTTTGAAGTCTGGTCATCAGGCAGTCAAAATTGAAGCTGAGTAGTCGAGATGTCGGTGATAGCAGGTGTATGCCCAGGTAGGATAAGGTCGAGTTTATGGCCCAGGAGAAAGAGGTGAGCCACGTAATGCCACTTCTAAGGTCTGGGGTAATCTGGATTCCAATCATGGAGGATTTGGAGCAGTTGATTTTATAGAGAGAAGCCTTACTAAAGAGGTCTATCGTGTGGTGCAATTGTGGTAGCGAAGTCATGGGGTCAGTGATGGATATTATGACATCATCTGCATATAATCCAATTTTGTGTGTGTGAGCTCCTGTAGTAATACCATAGATAAGGGGATTAGCCCTAATAGACTGTGCTAGCGGTTCCATAACCAGGGTGAATATGAGTGGAGAGAGGGGGCATCCTTGACGGGTGCCGTTGGATATGGGGAAGGAGTCTGACAATATACCTGAAGTCACTACTCTAGCACTGGGTGAGGTATAGAGCACCATGATAGCCTCAAGAAGCTTCCCTGAAAACCCAAACTTAAGT
>BLSH010380467.1:39828-52147 GCA_018402905.1 Glandirana rugosa
ATCGTTGAGGTCGCACTAAGAGTTGTTGATTAGGGGGGAATCACGGTAGGGTCCCCCTCTATGTACGAAGTCTGACGGCTAACGGCGCCCAAACCTCTCAGTATCGGCGTCTTTCGCCCGTGCCCTCTCGGCCCTGGTCGACTCCACTTCTGTCGACTCTCCTTGGAGTGCCACGTTTGCCGACTGTAGGCGGAGCGGTGTTCAGCCCACTCTGTTTGGTGGAGGGTCGGGTCTGTGTGGTCGGTAGTTGGCATGACGGGTTGGGCCAAACGAATTACGAGGAGGCACCCGAGCTGCTCAGTCCTAGTAGGCAGGCAGGGCATCCGCTGGATCCGTCCGTATCTCCGCTACTAGGCCGCAAGATGGCGGCCGGAGATGTGAGGGGACCGATGCGGAGCGACTCACAGTGCCATCCGGCTGCAGATTTTAAGCAAACCGGGTTGGGCAGTACGGTTGATGGCTGGTGTGTCTGGGCTGGGAGGTGGTTTGTCTCACCCGACTTGTGGCGAGGCGGATGTCAGCCGTTTGCACCGTGAGGTTCCTCTCAGCTGTCTTCACCTCAGCTGGTCCCGGCTCTCCCGTGCCCGCTTTCTGCGGCTATGACTCTCCAAACCCGCGGCAATCGGCAGTCTGAAGCATGTATCTCCCCCTGGGATGGCACTAAGGGGGGATTAGTTGTTGAGAATCACGCTGGAGTTGCTAGATGTCCCAGTCTGAGCAGAGCTGTGATATCAAGCGGCCATCACAGTCTGCAGCCAGCCACGCCCCCCCATCTGTGTAATCTTTTGTTGGAGCGTTTTTATATCCTGCCATACTCCTGCTTTTCTGTGTTTGGTTTTTAAAAATGAAAAAAAAAATACATATTTGGGGGGGAACACCCTACCAAACACATGGTGCTGCTTGTAAAGACCAAAAGACAAAAAACGCATATTACAGCGCACACATGATATATACTCCTACCAGGCTGTTTAAAAGCATCTAAACATATATAGCAAAAAATGCAAAAATACGGGGGTTTGGTCACACTAAATGGCCATGAAGTGCTTAAGCCCACTGACTGCTGCAAAGTACCCCATTTTTACCAGTGGGTCCTACACTAAACTTAGAGTGAATGCTCCTATCTCAAACCATGGAAGCCAACGCCTCTCTTTATGGGAGACCAGAGGACACATCCCATGGATTCGGTGGACACTGATTGGGGGTAATTAAGGAGGATGGGGTTCTCCAGCCCAAAAGGTCTGGTCAGGACCTCTCAGCATACAAAAAAACGGAACATTGTATCATACTTACCGTAATTTTCCTTTCCTGGTGCCAATCCATGGCAGCATACAGATGATAGAGCTCCGCCTCGACTCCTCCCTTAGGACCAGTGAATAGCATAAATTAAAGAGGTAGTACCTCCCCCAATATTCTCTGTATAATAGAATACCGAGGGTGGGAGCGCATGCTGCCATGGATTGGCACCAGGAAAGGAAAATTGCGGTAAGTATGATACAATTTTCCGTTTTCCTGGCACCTCCATGGCAGCATACAGATGATAAATAACTAGCTATACGCGGGTGGGTAATGCTTCAAAAACAAAATTTTATTTAGACAAGGCTTCTTGGACTGTGCTACTCCCGAATTCCACTGTAGTGAGGGCTCCGGGATCAATCCTGTAATGGCGCAAGAATGTGTGCTGTGATGACCATGTGGCAGCCCTGCAGATGGTCTCCAGAGAAACATTAGCTCTTGCTGCCCAAGAAGCTGACACTGCCCTTGTGGAATGCGCCTTCACCTGTGTTGGAGGATCCATACTCCTGGACTTGTAGACTTTTTGAATCAGTTTGACGATCCATGATGCCAATGCCCTGCTGGAGGCCTCCTTGCCTCTGTTTTTACCCCAAGGTATCACGAACAGTCTGTCTGAGTTCCTGAAGTCTTTAGTTGCCTCAAGGTATGCCCTGAGGGTTGTGGCAATGTGCAGACTTTGGCTTGCTTCTGAATGAGAATTAGAGAAGACTGGAAGAGCCCAGGGCTCTCTTAAGTGATTAGCTGAGGTAACCTTTGGGGTGAAGCCTCGAACTGGACGAAGCTCCACTCGATCTGGAAAAAAGGAAATGTGCTCATTCCCAATTCCTAATGCGTGGAGCTCGGAAATCCTCCTGCCTGATGTGATAGCCAGTAGGAAGGCAGTCTTTAATGAGAGATTCCAGAGTGAGATCTGATCTAGTGCCATAAATGATGCTTCAGCTAGTACCTCAAGTACCAAGGAGAGATCCCACTGTGGGAAAGGCTGTCTGACTGGAGGTCTGGCCTTCATTACTCCCTTGAGAAAGGTTATCACCAAAGGGTGTAATGCCCATCTAATGCCAGTTGTTGCGGATAAGGCTGCTACCTGTACCTTCAGGGAGTTAAGGCCTAGGCCCAGATTAAGCCCTGTTTGAAGGAAAGCCAAAATATTGACTGCTGAGGGGGAAACTGGATTGAAGTCCACCCCTGACGCAAAGGATAAGAACTTGTTCCAGATCTTGCCATAAATAGAGTTAGTTGACGGCTTCCTTGCTGTAAGAAGTGTTGTAATGACTTCTGGAAAGCAACCTAGGGCCTCAAACCTCCTCCTTTCAATCTCCAAATTCGAAGATCCAAGACCTGGGGATTCGGATGAGAAATATTGTCTTGCAGTAGAAGTTGAGGGAACAGGGGGAGCCTCAATGGAGGTTCCATGCAGAGACTGAGGGCCAGCGGGAACCAAGGTCTCTTGGGCCAGTATGGTAGAACTGCAAGGATCAGCACCTGTTCTTTCAGAAGCCTGAGAAGAAGCTTTGGGATGAGAGGACGAGGTGGAAAGGCATAAGCTACCCTAAAGTTCCAAGGGCATGTGAGCGCATCCACTGCCTCCGCTTGAGGACTGGGAAGACGGGAGTAGAACCGGGTTAGTTTCGTGTTCTCTGGAGAGGCAAACATATCCACTTGTGGAGACTCCCAGATGTTTGCTATCTGCTGGAACACAAGAGGGTGGAGAACCCACTCGTTGTTGTTCAAGAAGGATCTGGACAGGTGATCTGCTTCTGTATTCAGCCTGCCCGGAAGGTATGATGCCCTGAGGTCCAGAAGATTCCTTTCGGCCCATAACATGATTGGCTCCACCTCGGACAGAAGAGACCTGCTGCGTATGCCTCCCTGTCTCTGTAGATAGGAGACCGCTGCCCTGTTGTCTAGGCGAAGGAGGACTCTGCGACCCCTGAGAAGCGGGCCCAAGGAAGTTAGAGCCGCGAATGCGCCTCTCAGTTCCAGAATGTTCGAGACCAGGCCTGATGACCTGAATGACCATTTCCCCTGGACTCGTTGATTGTTGCAGTGGGCGCCCCAACCAAGACCACTGGCGTCGCACGTAACTATGGTCCAAGAGGATGGGCCTAAGGATCTGGGTCGTGAAAGGTTCTGCGCCACTAACCACCAATGAAGGCTCCTGCGCATCATTGGAGTTATTGTGATTAATTGTGCCAGGCGTCTCCTCTCCCATTGAGACAGGAATCCTGTCTGGAAATATCGTAGGTGCCAATGGGACCAAGGGACCATAGGTATACATGCTGACATTGTACCTATCAGGCTGAGACATTGAGTTACTGTCAGACGTGACCTCTTCATGACCTCCGAAACTTTGAGAATGATCAAGCTTACTTCTCCGGAGGAAGGGCTACTGTGCTCTGAAGCGTGTTGAATAGAGCCCCCAGATAGATTATCTGTTGTGTCGGCTCCAGCTGACTCTTCCTGAAATTTATGAGCCATCCTAGTTCCGTAAGAGGTTGAAGCAGGATTTCCCTGTGGGAGATCAGCTGATTCCTGCTGTCTGATAATAGAAGGATATTGTCTAGGAAGTGGTACACCCGTAGGCCTTTTTCTCTTAGCGGGACCAGAGCTGAGATCAATATCTTTGTGAAAACCCTGGGAGCAGTGCTTAGACCGAATGGAAGACACTGGAACTGAAGGTGGACTTGGCCCACAGCAAATCTCAGAAATCTCTGAAAGGAAGGCAGAAATGGGACATGAAGATATGCGTCCTCTAGATCTACTGAGAGAAGCCAGTCCCCCGGCTGGACTGCCTGAGTTATAGTCAGAAGGGATTCCATCTTGAAGCTTTACAGAGAGATATATTGATTCAGAATCTTTAGGTCTATGACCGGCCTCCATCCCCCAGTCCTTTTCGGGACTAGAAAAAGGGTGGAGTAGAATCCCGTAAATCGCTCGGAACATGGAACCGGAACCGCTGCCCCCTGAAGATGGAGCAAAGCGAGAAACTGAAGAATCGCCTGTGCCTTCTGAGGAGAGGAAGGGACCTCTGTTATTTTGAAATTGTTTGCTGGTGGTTGGCGTAAGAAAGTCCAGAAATGACCGAAGCGAATAGTTGATAGGACCCAGGGGTCCTGGCACCTGCTTGCCCAAACTGGCGCAAAAAGCTTGAGCCTGGCCCCCACTGAAGGAGTTTGGGCCGGCCTTATGTCAAAAGGACTTTGCCGGATCCTGTGGGATGGACAAGGCCTTACTCTTTCTGGTCCCCAGAAAGGAGGACTGAGTGCCCTTCCAGTTCTTTCTGCCCTCTCTGAATTGCTTGGACTGACGGTAGTTGGAGGACTTATACTGCCTAAATCTGGAAACATAGGCCGATGATCGTCTGGCTCTCCTATCCTGGGGGAGCAAGCCAGATTTGCCTCCTGTGACCCTGGAAATGGCCTTATTCATTTTCTCGCCATAGAGGGCTTTGCCATCAAATGGGATCTTACACCAATTCTGTTTTGAAGCTAGATCCGCCGCCCATGGTTTTAGCCACAAAGCTCTCTTAGCCATAACTGAGTGCAGCATGGAACGGGAAGAGCAGCAAACAGAATCTATTGCTGCCTCTCCCACAAAGTCTGCTGACAGTTTTAACTCTTCCAGAGCCTTAATGATGTCCTCTGTAGGTACATCCTGCCTTAATGCTGACTCAATGTTTTCTGTCCAGGCTCGGATGGCATTAGAGACTGAAGTGAGAGCTATGGCGGGCTTGCAAGCAGCGCCTGCGGCTAGGTAGCTTCTCTTTAGGTCAAGGTCTATCCGTCTGTCTAATGGATCCTTAAAGGAAGCTGAATCCTCCGTTGGGAGTGTAATATTCTTTGCGAGACGAACAACTGATGCGCCTACGACAGGCATAGAGTCCAAGGCTTGAGTTTCTGATTCAGCTAGAGGATACAGCTTGCCAAAGCGGGCTAGTGAAAACTTCTTTTCAGTCTTTTTCCATTCCTCTTCGATAAGCTCCCTGACTTCGCTCATTAAAGGGAACACTGCTCGCTTCCTCTTCAGGTGAGGGAAATACTTTTTACCCTACTGTGGCTGTTCCTCTTGCTCTTCCCATTCAATGGCCGACCTGACGGCCTGAATGAAGGGCTGGACGAGGGAAAAGTTAAAGCCGGATGGTTCGGAATCTTCGGCTGAATCATCGGAGAGAACCTCTTGAGGAGGGTCCCTAGGTACTTGACCCAAAGGAGGGACTGGGGTACTGGCGGAGGATGGACCTGGGGCGTCAGGATCCACTTCTGCGAGATAATCCTCCTGAATTGCTCGCTGATCCGATCTCATGGCTGCCAATTCTGAGAAGGAGTCCTTCATAATCCTCTTGAGCAACTCCACAACCTGCTCGCTCTCTCTTTCTCTGTCCGCCGCGTAGTCTCTAAGGCAGGATCTGCAGACCAACTTGTCCGGAAGAGGGGTAGCCCCGCAAGCCCAGCACTTTTTACTGGCAGGACTTCAGCGGGCGATCGAGAACGGTAGAGTCTTCTTAAACTGGACCTCCTTGAGGATCTGTCATGCGAAGAATGGGTCCTGTGTCTGGAGCTATGACCCCGATGATAATCATGGTGCCTGGAAGACCTCCTCGAGCTTCTGGAGCGGACAGGACTGAAATGGAGAGATGAACAAAAGATAGTTCCATTCAATCTTTTTTTTTTTTTTTTTTCTACTTATGTCCGACCACATACCTTAAGGAAATGCGCGGATCTTGACCGTGAGGTGAATGACTCATGGCGAGTCCAGCGGCAGGATCAGCTAAGAAAAACAATATTTATAAAGAGCAAGATATTCAGGAAAAAAGAAAACCCAGAATCAGTGGAAAAAAATGCAGCACTTACCAACAAGGGCAGAAGAAATCTAAACGGCAGCCAGGTGTCAGCAGAGTGTCCCAAACGTCAATGCTGAGGGCTGCAGAACGGTGTGCCCTTAAGGTACCCAGGTGGGAGGGGCCAGGGACCATCTCTGCCAAAGTACTGGCAAGGAGAGGGAAAAACAGTGTTTTTTTCCTCATCCAAGATGGCCGCCGCGGTCTCCCGAAGCTACTGCCCATGTGCCGGCGTCTAGTGATGCGATTGCGCATGCGCCCCGCCCCCCCCCGCCGCTCCGAACCACACAAGGCGGCCCCCGGAGCCCGCCGTTTGGACACATCTGGCGGGAAGAGAGCAGGGGGGAGGAAGAAGGACCAAGACATGATCCCTGGTGAAAAAAAAAGGACAGGAGAATCCATCCTAGATCCCCATAATGTTCACCACCAACAAGATGGCCGCCAGTACAGGGGAGTCAGAACCTTAAAGGGACCAGGTAAGGCAGAGCCAAAAAAAAAAGGAAGGAAAGAGAAGGGGGGGAGGGAAGGAAAAATGGGGCCAAGAAAGCTGATCCTGAGGCTTTTCTCACCTGCAGACACCGAACCTTGCGAAATAGCAGATTTCGTTCCTGAGAGGAAACACTGCAAACCCCAAAAGATCCGCAGAAGGGGTTCCCTGTCCTATTAGCGCTAATAGCGGCCCAAGTACAGGGACTGCGTCCGGGAGAGGCTTAACCCGGCGGAACTGCTTCATCAGCAGAGGTATGGATCTGGTGCTGTCATCTTCACTGATCAGAGGTATGAGGAAAAAAAGGAGAATATTGGGGGAGGTACTACCTCTTTAATTTATGCTATTCACTGGTCCTAAGGGAGGAGTCGAGGCGGAGCTCTATCATCTGTATGCTGCCATGGAGGCGCCAGGAAACAGAGTTATTACCTGATAACTCACTTTTCAGGAAACTTCCAGGATGGCTTACAGAGAGAGAGAGGCTCCTCCCACCTAACAGGAAACACATGATCCACATTATAAAAAGACTGCTCACCAGTAGTACCTCAGTATTAAACAAATAACTGAAGGCTCTGATATATATACAGTATTACTCTATTGGTAAACCATCAACTTAAATGACAGTTATACCCCCATAACCATATGTCATAGACAAGTTGATCATTAAGGGGGGGAATTGGAGCCGTCCTGGAAGATTCCTGAAAAGTGAGTTATCAGGTAACAACTCTGTTTTTCCAAGTCATCTTCCAGGACGGCTTACAGAGAGGATAACATAGAACTACATGATTAGGGTGGGACCACAGCTTTAAGCAACCTCCTCCCAACAATCTGTTCTGTGTTAGAGAACAGACCCGGTCGGAAAGGTTTCACAAAGGTTTGGAAGCTGGACCTGGTTACTGACTTGCATATCTGGGGATGAGACCTGATGACGCTGTCAGCCCAAGAAATGGCCCATGCTCTGTTGGAAAGAGCTTTGATGTTTTCTAGAGAAAACAGTGATGATGCCTGGTAAGCTTCCATCACTGCATATTTTAATCACCTTGTGATAGTAATATTTTGACAGCCTCTTGCTTTTATCTGGGCTCCAGAACCGAACAAGCAAACTAGAGGATCGCCAATCTATAGATCTTACTACATAATCTTCATTCAAGAGATGCCTATGGACCTTTTAGACAATAGTCCCTTGCAGTTATCCAGCGAGAGTTCTGCCACAATGCTATACATACTCAAATGCATATGCCCACACCTATGACCCTTCTCCCCTCTAAAAGCTGGTACGGTAGCTGTTGAGTGTTTGGAAAGGAACTGGGTAAAAAAGAACCTGACATATTTATAAATGACAGGTGCTCTGCCCAACGTTGGAAGTCTGACTTCATATGGCACATTGTGATAGCGGTGGCAAGTTATGCAGATCACCACTTCAGACGACTGAGCCTGTACCATTAACAGAATATTTACTTTGACCTGCTATAGCTGTTCTGTTAGGAAGCCTGTGAAAAAAGAGATGCACTGTGCAATATTCCCTCCAAAAAAGATTTGGGGAAACCAGCTGCCATGATCAATCCATATTAATCAGGTCAGCAAATGAACAAATGGTGCTTGACCCAAAAGGGAGTGCTCCACTAGAGCCTCAGTGCTCACTAGAATAGCTGCTTCTCCTCTAGCGGAGGAGGAATCTTTGTGAGAACCAAGACACTTTGTCATTTCTCTGCAATGGTTTCTAGGAAACTTCCCAGAGCAGGGGCGCCAAACCGGCGGCCCTCCAGCCGCCGCAGAACCACAAGTCCCACCATGCCTCCGCCTGTGGGAGTCATACTTGTAACTGTCAGCCCCGCAACAGCCGGAGGGCCACCAGCCCGACACTCGCGTCCCAGAGTGCTGCGGCACTGGAGCTGATATCCAAGGAGATAATCTGTACATGCAGGCTGTGCATCTGTCCCTTAGGCGGTTCCTTTTTTGCTCCTTTCCTTTGTCCTACAGGGAGAGGACACAAGGTGGTATGAGCCTTTTACAAGGAGAGGCGAGGGTGCAGACGATCATACCATGACCAGCACTCAGCTGCCTAGGGAGACCCAAATGAAGCCCCACCACTGGTAGGAAAAAGAGGGATACTCAAACAGCCAGACTCCACAGACCCACTCTGCTGGTCTGTGGATTGTACAGAGAGTGAACCCAAAACCTCTGGTGTACCCTACACCAGGGAGTAAGAAAGGAGAAACCCAGTTCTAGCCTCTTTCTTACCTTGGGGTCAGAGTCTGCAGGTGTCTCAGACCTGCTTCCTGCTTACAGTCTCCACTGGAGACTTTACCAGCACAGGACAAAATGGCTATGTTCGTATGGCATGTTTTTAGAAATTGCATGAAGATACCCTTGCTGTGTATGAACCTTAATGCATTAGGACAACCGATTGTGCAAGACAATGTAAAGGTCCGGTAAAAGCCTTCCAATTCATACAGCCATCTATACCAATGAAGGCTAAACTTCCAGCTCAGTTACTACTAGTGCGACTCCCCATGTGACCCCGAACATAAAGTCGCATGACAAGTCACAGCCCATAGATTTCAAATGGCAATTGTTTCAACCTATGCGATTCAAGGCTACAGCAACCCAAGAAAGGGTCCTTTAACCATAGAGATGCGTTCTCTGATGCAACCCAAATCCAGGGACTGAAGATAGATCAAAGCCCCACTCCAAATCACGCAACCTTTGGGTCGCAACATTAGAAATGTAGCCTCAGAGATAATATATTAGATTGCATATGAGGCATGAACCACAATGTTACCATAAGAATAAAACACAAGCATAAGCTCCAATGTTGAGTATTTAAATACATAGAGTTATAACATACTTGGAGAAGTATGACAGAGCCAAAGTATTTATCTAATACCCCACACACAGCCATTTATACGTAACTAATGACAATGCCACAAAACCAACAATTGTTAGAATCATAAGTCATAGTTATAGCCCAGTCTCTGGCTCCAATCCATTACATATTTATATGGTAGAACTCAGGGAGCTCTGGGTGACAGAAGTCTAGGCAAACACACTGGAGTGCACAGCAGATACTGTTACCCCATAGTAGGTACAGCTTCAGCTTGCAGACATAACCAAACACCTTATTTGGAACAGAGCAAAACTAAGTCTTAACTGTATATTTAAACAATGTAAATTAACAGAGATTGCTGCATCCTTAACTTACTTTATATAGTGCACACTAAGGTGGGAGACAGATAAAACCACCCAGCTCATAACATATCCAAATCTAGGATAAATTAAAGCTTCTGGCACCTTTGAATAAGCCTTGAAGTGTGCAACTAAAAGCTATCAGAAGGCCAACACCTGCAGGCATTAAACGAGCAATCATTTAAACTTGGGTGTGTCCATGTAAGCCTTACATGGAGGTTATACCCAGGAGTCTGGCAATTGAATCATGCAGGATTCCACATCTAAATTTTTAGTTCAGCCTAGGAATGGGTTATTGCCTAAGGGCCAAGTCACACCACATGCAGTGTGCATTTTTTTTTTAAACCGCATGGAAAATAGGTTAGATGGTTCTCAATGGCCTAGTTCACACCACTGCAGTCAGTTCCAGTGCGTTCCAGCTCCAGAAAAAGTAGAACATGCTGCGTTTTTTTCTGCACTTAACTACACTGTCCTGATTTTTAGTAGGGGGAAAAAGCTGCACTGGACTGCATCAAAAACACACATGCAGAAAAGCATCCGGAACGCATCCGGACTGCCTTTCTAAACTGGCCCTAAATCCAAAAAGTCCTACTTACCCCATAGCAAACCCTGAAAACAGGGTGTAATTGATGGAATAAGTAGACCCCAAGAGCCCTGCTCAAGTGTGACCCAAGTGTAGGAAGGGTTTAATAGGTTGCAGCTTCTGCTGATCTCTGGGTTAGCCAGCCCCAGCTCTGCAGTTTACAGGTGTTTAGCCCTCTGCCTCCAAATGACCACACAATGGTGGATAAGAACACAAAGCACATTTACTCTGTGTTTGTGGGAGGCATGCAAACACCCACAGCAACCGATACCCAAATGGAGGACTCCTCCTACGGGTAACCACCTTGTGGCTATTTGCCACAAATTATAGCAAGTGTCATGGTGGGACCAGAGTACATGGTGTAGCTTTGCAGACCAGATAAAGTCTGCTGTAATACTCCTGGGATGGCACCAGGGAATACTTACACAACCACCTTATAACTGTCCCTTCAGGGGTATCTGCAGCTTGCATTCTGTTTTGGTTTACCAACATAGTTTACCAGCATCAACAAACATGCACCCCTCCCCCCAACTGGGAGTAGTCAGGGATTCTGGATGCCACTGCTCCAGCCATATAGTATTCCCTCCAAAAAGATTTGGGGAAGCCAGCGGCCTTGATCCATCCATATTAATCAGGAGCTCAGCCAGCAAATGAAAACCAAGACACTTTGTCATTTTCTCTGCAATGCTCTCTAGGAAACTTTCTTAGAGTGTTGCAACACTGGAGCTGGTATCCAGGCAGGAGATAATCTGTACATTTGTCCCTTAGGCGGTTCCCCATTTTGCTCCCTTCCTTTGTCCTACAAGGAGAGGACACAAGGTGGTATGAGCCTTTTACAAGGAGAGACGAGGGTGCAGACGATCATACCATGACCAGCACTCCGCCACCTAGGGCTACCCAAATGAAGCCCCACCACTGGTAGGGAAGAGAGGGATACACAAACAGCCAGACTCCCCAGACCCGGTCTGCTGGTCTGTGGATTGTACAGAGAATCATCCCAAATCCTCTGGTGCCCCCTACACCAGGGAGTAAGAAAGGAGAAACTTGTCTTTAGCCTTTTTCTTACCTTAGGGTCAGAGTCTGCAGGTGTCCCAGACCTGCTTCCTGCTTACAGTCTCCACCAGAAATTTTACCAGCACAGGACACAATGGCTTTAACCATCTTCTCTGTAGCCCTGAAAGGTCAAGTAGTGCGGATCCCGGTCTGGCGCTGTGGATCAGACGCCTCTTCTTGGGACAGTGCATGGAGCTTGCAGCCCCAACCACTAGGTCAGTGTTTGCTACCAATAACATGGCCGCCCTGCAAGCATCAGGACACCACTAGACCGCACTGTCCCCCGGAAGACTCACTGAGTCAAAATCGCACACTACCAGTGTACCTGAACTAAAGGCACCGCTGTTGACCGGACTCCCATGGAGAGAGAGGGGTCTCCTGGAGTAAAAGTTCAAGGCTCCTTTTCCAGGGCAGCCTGAACAAGCCCAAGCCACATGCACCCCCAGGTTCACTGCCCCTGTTCTGGGATGCTGAAGCCGGGAGGCCCCTGCCGCCTGGCACGAAGGCCATAAAAATAACAAACTTCTTCAGAGTTCTTGTCAGGCCGGAGGACTGAGGTACTACTGGTGAACAGTCTTTTTATAATGTGGATCATGTGTTTCCTGTTAGGTGGGAGGAGCCTCTCTCTCTCTGTAAGCTGTCCTGGAAGATGACTTGGAAAAAATAAATATTTGGGGGGAACACCCTACCAAACGCATGGTGCTGCTTGTAAAGACCAATAGACAAAAAATGCATATTACAGCGCACACATGATATATACTCCTATCAGGCTGTTTAACCGCTTGCCGACGGCTGATCGGCAATTGACGGCGACAATGTGGCTCTGTAACGCGAATCGCCGTCATACGACGGCGGCCGCGATACAGAGCCACTGTGAGCG
>BLSH010380484.1:0-13001 GCA_018402905.1 Glandirana rugosa
GTCCGTGCGATCGTTCGGGTTCCGTCCGGACCCGGACCCGGACTTTGTCCCGAGGTTCGGACGGACCAGCAGAACCCGAACTTCCAGGTGTTCGCTCAACTCTACTCAGGAATACTTACAAAAATCACTGTCTGTGAACAAAGTTCACTGTGCCATCCAAAAATGTAAGTTAAAGCTCTATCATGCAAAGAAGTCATATCTGAACATGATCCAGAAATCCTACAGTCTTATCTGGGCCAAAGTTCATTTAAAATGATCTGTTGCAAAATTGAAAACTGTTCGGTGGTCAGATAAATTGAAATTGGACATTCTTTTTGGCAACCGTGGATGGTGGGACCTATTGGCTTGTTATCGGCTCTCGGTTCAAATGCCTGCATCTCTGATGGTATGGTGTGCATTAGTGCACATGGAATGGGCAGCTTGCACATCTGGAAAAGTACCATCAGTGCTGAAAGACACATCCAGGTTTTACAGCAACGTATGCTCCCATCCAGGCAACATCTTTTTCAGGGAGCTCCTTGCATATTTCAGCAAGGCAAATCTAAATCGCATACTGCTCTATGGCAACAGCATGGCTTCGTAGTAGAAGAGTCTTAAGTGGCCTGCCTGCAGTCCAGACCTTTCACCAACTAAAAATATTTGGCACATCTTGAAACAAATAATACAACAAAGAAGACCCAGGACTGTTGAGTAGTTGGAATCCTATATCAGGCAAGAATGGGACCACATTCTTCTCCCAAAACTCCAACAACTAGTCTCCTCAGGACATTTATAGAGTTGTTAAGAGGAGGGGCTATGCCATGGTAAACATGACCCTGTCCCACCATTTTCGAGACATGTTGCTGTCATCAATTTAAAAATACCTTTTTTTTTCTTAAAATGGCATATTTTCTCAGTTTAAACATTTTTTTTTTTTATCAATAAAGATTTTTTATTGAAGCAAAATTTTTGATCATTACAAGCATGTGATTCTGACTGCATTACTTCATGCAGTCAGGGAAATATAGAAATCCAGCACATATTAATACATGTACAAATTCACGTGAGTTATTGCAACATGCAATTCAGATAACATATCTTAGAGTAAAGATAACATTAGCGTGGAGAGCATACTCAATATAGTTTTCAGATTTGGGTTTCTTCACCCGCTCATTAATCTTTCTTGGGTCTATCCATTAGAGACCAAATAAGGGGCAAAGTCTGAAAAGGTCTATTTGTTAGAATCCTAGCAAAGTAAGATGGGGATAAAGGGGGGGGGGGGACTGGCTCGCACCTCTTGTCTCCCCCCTCCACCTCCCTTCTCATCAGGCCATTTTGTTTGGGAAATTAACAGAATATTGAGGGGAAGGGAAAAGGGAAGGGACAAGCATGCAGAAAAGAAGAGAAGTTAAGAAGGATCAAAATGAAGGAAAAATATGGGGGATAGGGCAATTCTACCTACCACCGCCCTCTCAGATTAAACATTTGAAATGTTTTCTATTTTAAATTGTGAATAATAATGTAATTGTTCCAGTGGAGTACTTTTGTAATAACCATTGTCACACACAGCACAGTTTCATATTTCAGACCTTATCATGCGCATGGCTGTTGGCAGTCTTCTCTGCTGTAACCCAGTTGGACAAATTCATCAAGATATGATCAGTTGGCACAGATGCACCACCTTTAGGATTTTTTTCTGCCACTCTGCTGTAGAACAGAGTCTCAGAAGAACATTTTGACAAGTCCTGCAAATTGCTTTGAAATGTCTCTGACATACCTGGCTGCAATACCCCTGTTTTCTGAAGGTACCACTTACATTTCATCAGTGTCTGGTTCTGGGCTGTACAGTAGTTACCCTATTTGTCAGGCCATCATCTTTTACCAATCCTGCAATTGTAATGCAGTATTGATGGTGATTGGATCCTTTCCTGTAATGGTCTTTGTATGCTGAAGTGCTATGTAGGCCACAGACAGGTACATCTCTAGGAGCGTCTATCTTTTCTATGCAATTGTCAGTTCCATGGGCCAAAATCAAATGGGCATTGCCCACTGTCCATTCTTTTCATTTGGCTGCCACAGGCTCCAGGTTTAGTGTACCTGCAGCCCTGGTACTGCCAGATGGCTTACTTAGCAACAAGGAATGCAGTCTACCATGCTGAACCCTGTGAAAACGTTTTTCTTTTTTCTGGTAACATTGCATACAGGCCTCAGGATCAATCCAAGATTTGGGATGAATGATCTTCAAAATCTCACAGCTCAAATTAATTTCTGTGCCTCCTTTTTTCATAGCAGGAGGTGCCAGTCCCTGGATAGTTTGCACAACTGTCTCTGGAAATGTCCTATCCAAGTCCATATCATTCCCTGGAATTTTAGCTCTTTGGTAGGTCCTTGGACTTTGTCCCTATTTACAGCCCATTCTCTGTTCTCCATGTGCAGTATCAGATTCAGAAGGCGCAGTGGTTCCATTACATCGTATTTTGTCCCAGAGATCATGATGTCATTGATGTGAAACACAGCGACTCTCAAATTCACTGTACCTAAATTATAGACAATCAGTCCATAAAAATCATTGGAGAATGAAGGTACGAATTACGAATTTTGAATTTCTGATTTTTTTCCAAATTTTTGTTTTTCCAATTCAAAAATTCTTCAGTCCGAAAATCGGAAAATCTGATTGTGGTAATTCGGAAATTCGGCAAATAGAACAGCCAAAAATCCAAAATTCAAAAAATCGAAAATAACAAAGAAAATTTAAAATAATGAGTAACTAATACATAACTATTAAATTATAGGTATTGGAATTCCCTTGAAAACATGGCTGTTAGTGATAACTTTCATATTTACGTTCACTAACAGCCAAATTTTCAAGGAAGTTCCAATACCTATAATTTAATAGTTATTTAATATTATTTCAAATGCTCTTTCTTATTTCTGAATTTTGGAAAATTCGGAAATAAGAAAGAACATTTGAAATAATAACTAATAATGGGATGCTATTAAAGTTCATGTGCTTTCAAGGCAGGCGGCACAATACTTTTGACAACATAGTGTGTGTAAATATATATATATATATATATATATATATATATTATATACATAATTTTTATTACCCACAAATAACATATTGTTAAAAGCCATGGTACTAAACCTTGTAATATACCTCACCCTTCCACCCCCAGCTGGTGCAAAGATTAAAAGTGAATCATATATAGTTTTACAATGCTTTTGTTGTCCCAAATGTTAAATCATCTACTTGAGAGTACAATTAAATAGCGAGGCCATCCATATAGCATTGTCCATCTGGTGCCGGTATTCAAAGCCTATATGTAATAATGTCCCTCTATGATGAAAGTTCATCAAAGGGAAGATTGTGGAATCTACTGTATATTAAAGTCTGTACTAATGAAATCCACATCAAGGTACTATAATTAGACAATTTTCAGTACATAGTGTGGAGTAATACACTTCAAAAGCTTGTCAAATACATTGCTTCATCATATTCACCATAAATCATATGTTTCACTCACATAAGTGGATATATCATGCACATTGTCTGTGCTAGAAAGAGACCATTATAAGAGCGGGGTTCCTGTTCTAGGAGAAATTACATTAACAGCATCATTCAAGCACCATTTATAGACAATGTATATGATACATCCACTTGTGTCTGCGAAATAGTAAATGATTTATGACCATGGTGAACATAGGAGCAAAGGTAGGGTGAGCATGTGCTGCTGGGGAGGGGGCATTAAAGCAACCCTTGTATGGGCAAACCGCATATTTGATTTTAATAATCTGGTACTGAATACAGCTTATTTTTTTCTACTAGCAAGATATATATTGCAAATCAGTTGAGACAATTTTGTACTGACTGAAAACAGCAGGGCACCATTTGGAACTTCGCTTCATAAACTTCTGAGTTTTCTTTTTTTAAGTTGTTGTTTTTGTGCATTTTTACTGCTGTGCTAGCTCAGGCTGAGTTACAAAAAAAAAAAAAGTTAGTTGTGCTTTAATAGCAAACCAAGATCCAACAGCATATTTGTGTTGACCAAAGACATTCTTCCTAAGTCTTGTTCCCCAACCGGCTTATGTATGGTTTCTGCAGCCCTATCCAATCTTCTTCATTGTCAAGTTTCTTTTGCTAGGTTTGCTGTAATCTTTTCCAATCCTTACCCAATACTTTTAGAAATTTCAGCACCAACTTGTAATGCTTTTTTATTTGTGTGGCTGGGGTTTCAATATAAATGTATATATGTATTTTTTTATACACTTTTTATACACTATGTCAGGAGAAAACGAAATCTTGTTTGCCATGCATAATCTTGTTACTTTGAAAGTGTTGCATAAACAGGCTTGAAGCTGATTTACTGTAATCTCTTTTTGTGATCACAAAGCTTGCAATGCGGTTTGCGCACACACAGATTGCATAAAATAATCTCCGTTCCGTGGATACTTCAGCTGAGGTTTGCCTACAGAAAAATGGCTGCCGCCTTCTGATTACATTTAAAAACACCTGTTGTAATATGGTATATTGTGTCACAAATAAAATAGTCTAACTACTAAAGGCAAAGGATTTCATTGCCAGATAGAATTAAGCTGCTCGTTATTACATTGTTGATGGAATGACATTGGCATCCACAAAAACAGACCATTGTCTGAGACAGCCCTAAGTCCTAAATAAATTATTTCTTTACTCTTTAAAGCAGCCACAGCCTGTGTAGAAGATCCAGTCCCCTGCCTTGCTCTCTGTGTGATTGCAGTGGTCTCTATGCAGAGGTCAAAAACAATGCCTCCTGATGATTGGGGAGCTCTACCTCTGATTTAGCAGAATGCATTAGGGACCACTGCAGAGAGACCAGCTTTTCTAATGAGCCTGTGGATGCTTTTTAAAGAAAACAAACTGTATGACTTTGCACATTTTTTGATATGATGTACCTGGAATGTATTCAGCCAAATTCAACTCAAAGTTTGCCTATGTCTTAATTTTACTTTACAAGGAAGTAGATGTGTAGGGCGGCACAGTGGTGTAGTGGATACCACTTTCGACTAGCAACAAAAGGGTCGCTGGTTCAAATCCCAACCATGACACTACCTGCATGGAGTTTGCATGTTCTCCCTGTGCCTGCGTGGGTTTCCTCGGGGCACTCTGGTTTCCTCCCACACTCTAAAGACATGCTGGTAGGTAAATTAGATCCTGTCTAAATTGGCCCTAGTGTATGTATGAATGTGAGTTAGGGACCTTAGATTGTAAGCTCCTTGAGGGCAGGAACTGATGTGAATGTACAATGTATATGTAAAGCGCTGCATAAATTGACAGCGCTATAGAAGTACCTGAAATAAATAAAATATGTGCAAACAGAATATAAAAATCAAGGGCAGTGATATTTGTTCTCTTACTATTTCATGGTTGTTTTGTTTCTTTTAAAGTGGTTGTGTCTATGCATTCAGAAAAAAAAGCCTTCTGTGTGCAGCAGTCCCCCTCAGCCCCCTAATACTTATGTGAGCCCCATCTCAATCCAGGCTCGGCTGCCTGGGACTCCCCTCCTCATTGGCTGAGACAGCAGCACAGCACCATTGGCTCCTGCTGCTGTCAATCAATGTCAGTCAGCCAATGAGAAGAGAAAGGGGGTGGGGCCGGGCTGGCTACAGCTCCTTGTCTGAATGGACACAGGGAGCTGTGGCTTGTCTCAGGTGCCCCCATAGCAAGCTGCTTGCTGTGGCAGCACTCAACAGGAGGGAGGGGCCAGGAGCGCTGAAGAGGGACCTGAGAAGAGGAGGATCGGGGCTGTTCTGTGCAAAATTACTGCACGGAGCAGGTAAGTATAACATGTTTGTTATTTTTAACTAAAAAAAAAAAAACTTTAGTATCACTTTAAATTAATAAGGCAAAATGACTGACTGAAAGCCTGACTGTACATTTCTTGTGACTTTAAATAGTTTGTATTGACCAAGCTGATTAAAATAAACTATTTGCTTCACTAACAGATGCCCTCACTGGGAGCATTGTATAAACTGTATTCTGTACGTAGCATCAGTGCAGCAACTAGTGTTCTGCCAGTGGGATGGGGACTTCATTTTGCACTGTCGGAACAAAATAGAGTTGATGTAGTTATCAATTAATACAAGACTTCCTCTAATTGCTAAGGTGGAGATCGTGACATCATCCACCTGCCTTTTCACCTGAGCCAATCAGAGGAAGCCCCATAATATTGATGAAATACACAGCCTCCTCTAAATGCCTGAGCAGCGCTCAGCCTGACCAGATTTTGTTCTGGGTTCAGAATGGGAAGTCCCTGTCCTGCTCCAGGAACACAGCTTTGTATACTGCATGAATACTATATAGTCTATACAAGGCTCCCAGCGGCACATCTGTTAATGAAGCAACTCGTTTGCTTGGATCAGCTTGGTTCAAACTAACTATTTGAAGTCACAGGGGCCTGGAGTTAGGCTTTAACATGACCAGTGATTCCAAGCTTAGACATATTAATCTGGATACATTTCAAAACTGTGTTCGTCAGAAGCTGCATCCACTATCGCTGACCAGTTTTGTCCCCATCAGTGAACTAGTAAAAAAAAAATGTTGTTTGAGCTCCTGTTACACCCCATGCAAGCTTACACCTTTTGAATTTCAAAATTTTTCGAATTGTTTTGCATGAGGGGGAAGTTGTCTAGACATACGGTATCACTGATTTATGGCTTTCTTTTGGAGTCGCCAGACAGCCAGCATTCAGCTTTCTTGCGTCAATGAGAATCGGACATAGGAACCCAGTTCACTCTCCAACACAAATCATCTATTGCGAACCAGTATCAGGAAGTGAGTTACAAAGAACACTCTAGGCAGTCTTAAGTTACCTATGTGTTAAGCCTCGTACACACGGGACGACGATTGTATGACCGATTGTCTCAAATCGTATGTTGGCTGTTGTATCTAGCATACTGACTGCACTACACGATCGTACGACCAAAGAAAGAACGTTCAGGTGCATGTAATTAGCATCCGGCCGTTCCTGACTTCTGAGCATGCGTGTTTTGCACAATACAACTTGTTGGACCAATTTCTCTGTACACACGATACAATGGTCGTATGACCGCTTGTTGGTACTACCAAGTTTTCTAGTTTGCTCATACAACTCCCGTTGTACGACCGTCGTACGTTGGCTGTTCTAATCGCACGTACTAACGATCGATTTTGCATACAACGGTCTTTCGTACGACCTGTTGTATATGATCGTTGTCCCGTGTGTACGAGGCTTTACACAAAATGGACAGACATGTTCCTTACAAATACTGGTGCTTTAATAAAGAGGTGGGCAAGATGCCCCATATTTTCTGGTACTGCCCCACTGTAAGACCTTTTTGGGAGGATGTGACAACTATTGTGCAGAGTATTAATGCCTGTAAGCTTGTTGTATGCAGCAATACGCTTTACTCTTCATGGAGGATTAGCAATGCATGTCTTCCAGCATTAGGAGCCATGACATAGGAAACAGGAATATATTTTCTATTCTTTTAATTTCAGGTACTTATCTAGCGCCATCAATTTACGCAGTGCTTTACATATACATTGCACATTCGCATCAGTCCCTACCCTCAAGGAACTTACAATCTAAAATCACTAACTCACATACACCTACTAGGAGCAATTTAGACAGGATCCAATTAACTTACCAGCATGTCTTTGGAATGTGGGAGGAAGCCGGAGTACCCAGAGGAAACCCACGCAGGCACAGGGAGAACATGCAAACTCCAGGCAGGTAGTGTCATGGTTGGGATTTGAACCAGCGACCCTTTTGCTGCTAGGCAAAAGTGCTAACCACTACACCACTGTGCCGCCCAATTTACAAGTACATGCACTTAACATAGACAGAACATCCTGTTATTACTTTAACATAGAATAACACACTATAACACTGTCAGGAACCATGGATAAGACCAAGACAGAAGTGCAGTAAAATCAAACTTTTTAATAAAAAGGTAAAATGTTATAAACAGAGTAAATGTAGTAAAACATAGCCAGGGTTCAGCAACCAGAGAGGATAGTCAGAGCAAGCCAGTGAAACAGGAGTCCAGAGATCAGCGTGGTCAAATAAACGGAATCCAGGGCCAGGAGCCAGAAGGAGAGTAAGCCGAGCAGGGTCTTGAATCCAGGAACCAGAATGTAATGTCAAACAGGCAAAATCTTTCATAGGAACACAGAGCAGAGATTTCTCTAGAGATGTTGACCAAGGCGAAGGCACCTGCCATCTGATCCAAGCAGTTTATATAGCAGCAGAGCTGGCTTAACGAGGCAGGATATGGCCCTCAGGTGAGACAGAGTGGAAGCTGAGACTGGCAATTAACCCCTCAGCTGAGCAGCCTGCTCGGAGAAGGGAGACCTGAGCTCAACCCTGACACACAACAGTGCCACCCGCTGGCATAGATAAATATAATGCATATAGTATATAGCCTGGTTTATATGCAGTAATGCTGTTGCTCTTCCAACACCCCTTCTCAACAGCATGTGATTCAGCTTCTTCTGGAAATAAATATGACGTTCCTTCAACAAAGGCCTGGTGAGTGCATCGACCATCATCTCCTCTGATGGGAAATATTGGATGTCTATAACACCTTGCTCTTGATTGTCCTTCAGTAGGTAATATTTGACATTGATATGTTTGGTCCTCAGATTCCCCCTTTCTGATTGTGTAAACTTTATAAATTTTTCTTCAAAACTGGGAATTGGTTTTGACATGTCTATCCCAATGTCCACAAAAAAGTTGACAAATCCATATCACTTCTAACAAGCGTGTGAGGCTGCAATGTACTCCTCTTCAGTTGAAGATAGAGCGACAGTTGTTTTCTTTCAACTAGACCAAATAATGGTTCCTTCCCCATACTGGAAGGTGAATCCACTTGTGGATTTGCGGTCTGAACAGTCCCCAACCCAATCAGCATCCACATATCCGACCAATTTTGGATTTGAGGATGCTGGTAACCGTAACCTCATCTGAATTGTTCCTTTGAGGTACTGCATCACTCTTTTTATTGCGTTCCAGTCATGCTGATAGGGCACTCAGACTTTCCTGCATAGTATGCCCACTGCTGCGGCTATGTCTGGTCTTGTCACAATGGCAACGTATAGAAGCTTACCGATTGCTTTGCGATATATGTCATTGTTGGGTAGCAGGTTTTCTGCTTCATTGCTCTTTAGATAGCCTGGTTCCATAGGAGATTTCACTTCCTTTGCATCTTGCATATGAAATTGTTCCAAGATTTCAGAGATTTTCTGAGATTGGTTGAGAAGATAACTTCCATCTTCTTCTCTCTCTCTATTTGGATTCATAGATAGTAGCTAGTGTTCCCTAGCTCTTTGATTTCAAAATTTTCTTTCAGCTTGTGAACTGATTGTAATCCCCTTCTTGTTCAAAACAAGTTAGAATGTCATCAACATATATAAGGATGTATACCCAACTGTCTTCTTGATTCCTGGAGTAGAGACAGGGGTCTACATTACTACTTGAGAATCCCTCTCAAGTAAGCACTTCATTCACTTTCTCATTCCACATCCTTGCAGATTGCTTAAGACCGTAGATGGTATTCTGAAGTTTACACACAAGGTTGTCTCCTTGCTCAAACCCTGGTGGTTGCTCCATGTAGAGGTCTTCCTTAATGTCTCCATATAAGAAAGCGGTCATAATGTCTAGGTGTTTCACTTGCATGCCCTTCCCGGCTGCAACGCTAAGAAGCGCTCTGATGGTGGAGTGTTTTACAACAGGAGTGAATCTTTCATCATAATCTTCACCAAATTTCTGGGAGTAACCCTTGGCAACTAGTCTGGCTTTGTAATTGTGGATATTTCCTTCTGCGTCTGACTTTATTTTGAAAGTCCACTTACTTCCTATAGTTTTGCGGGTATGAGGTAGCTCTGTGAGTGTTCAGGTTTTATTTTCTTGAAGTGACTTTAATTCTTCTTCTGCTGCTTTTCTCCATTTATTGGCTTCATGTTTTGGCAGTTTTTCTATGTCTTCCCAGGATGTTGGTTCAAGTGTGCTGTGTAATTGAAAGTGTATGACAGCTTGCGGGGTGATATCCCCTTTGTAATCCGATTGGATCTTCTGACTTTGGGCAGTTCCGCAGGATCTGGTGGGGAACTTGGTTTAGGCATTGTGAGTTCCACATCTTGTTTTGATTCCTGCACAGGTTCGCTTTGATCAACCTTTTCTTCCGGCTTGCTTGTCATATTCACTTCAAAGCTTTCAGGGATCATTGTTTCTGGTGATGGACTCTCATCAAAATAAACACTATGGCTTATTGTCACTTTGTCAGTCTTTGGGTGTAGGATTCTGTAACCCTTAGTTTGCTCGCTGTAGCCTACTAGAATGCCCTCTATGGCTCTGTTCTCCAGCTTGGATCGCTTTTCACTTGGAAAATAGGCATATGCTTTACATCCAAACACTCTGATGTGCCTTATGCTAGGCTTTGATCCATGCCACATTTCAAATGGACTACTTTTAATGGCTCTTGAGGGTAGTCTATTCTGTAGGTAGGTTGCAGTCATGATTGCTTCTCCACAGTGGTTGTGAGCTAGGTTGGCATCCGAAAGCCTACACCTGGCCATTGCTATAAGAGTACGATTTTTCCTTTCTGCTACACCGTTTTTTTCAAGGGTATATGGTGTGGTTGTCTAGTGTACTATTCCTTGCCTCTTCAGGTATGAGGCCACTTCTTTGTTTATATATTCTCCACCATTGTCGGTGGGTATTATTCCTGGTTTGTATTGGAATTTGTTGCTAGACATGGCAACAAACTCTTGAAGTTTCTCAGATGTTTCATTCTTGTGTTTCATCAGATAAGTAGTTGTGTACCTGGAATAATCATCAATGAATGTCAGTAGATATCTGTTCCTGCCTGAGGTGGGAGTTTTCATTGGACTGCATACGTCACTGTGTATTAGCTGCAAGGGGTGGGTAGCTTTTCTTTGAGACACTTGTGGAAGGGGAGAATGTGTGGCTTTTGCTACAATACAGCACATGCATTTTATGATCATGCAAGGTACTATTGTCAAATCTTCTGATAAGCCTCTTTTTATAATGTCCTGTCCTGTCTAGCTTCTGGAATTCTGTGTCCCAGCCACCTGTACCATAAATGAATACATTTTCTGTGTGGGTCATTAGAGACTATATTGGCTTGCTGGTCTGTGGTGATGAGCCTGTATAGTTGATCATCCAGTTTTCCTTTTGCAAGGCATTGCTTATTATTGTGAATTGTGCATTCATCACCCTGGAACTTAACTGCGAGACCATTGTTTGCAAGACTTTTCACTGATTGAAGGCTGCCTTCTAGTTCTGGAACATACAGCACTTTCTTTACAAGGATACTGTGGTGACCTCCTTGTGGTGTAATGCAGTTCAGAAAGCCCTGGCCTTTACCTGTGGATGTGATGCTTTTCCTGTTTGTTAGGAAAATGTCTACTTTTGCACTGTAATTAATGTTTGTGAAGAAGGTCTTATCGCTAGTCATGTGGCTTGTCACACCTGAGTCTATTCACAGCCGCATGGCTTGCTGCTCTGTGTCACTTTAATGGTGCCACTGCATGGAGTATTGGTAAATTAGAGGTGAAACTGGCGCTGCTCAATTGAAAAACACAAAACCTAAAAAAATAAAAACCACAAAAAATAATAATTATCCTTGATATAGAATTTCCAGCACGCTGGTGTACAATACAAGTAAAGGTTATTAGGGTAAAAGTCCGTGGGGTGGGGCATAAACCTTTACTTTGGCTGTCCTACGGTAGTATATAATGCATGGGGATGGTTTGCTTATAAAGTAAAAATAAAAATAAAAAGATCTCAAGTGTATAAATCCTTGTGTTATAAATATAAATAACATGCATGTAAATCACAAGGTGAATGATTAAATAAACTTACAAATACATCATATATAACTATATAAATAAAACATATGTTTTAAAACTACATAAATAAATGATAATAAATACTGTTGTGCAAATTAAAAACCATAAAGTGCCTAAAAAGCGATTAATGTGCAAAAATATGATTAATGTGCAAAAATATTTCCAAGAGCATAAAGATGTGTCAAATCAGAAAAGAGTGAAGAAAACTAAAGGAAATTAAAAAACAACATGAAACAGTCCTTAAATTGAAGTTGACAATCTCCTGGTGCTATAATTAAGGTGCTGTTAGAAGAGATGTCAAAGTTATCCTCAAACTGTGAAGTGCTAAAAAACAAATTTTCCGCTGTGAGTTATGTGCTTGGTGTTCCACCTCCTGCACTGCAATCGTGGGAGCACTCACCGGAAAGCGCTCCCCACTGAAGGGGTACGCGCTTGGTTGTATTTCCTGGGTGTGTGTGTTCCCTCTTTGGATTGTTGTATAGATATACAGGTAAAAGTAAGGTCATCCGACTATTCACCTCCTTCTTTATTTTCTCCACGAGTATACCATGCAAGTAAGAGACAGTATCTTGCGCAATATCATTTAGGTATTTTATTTATAATGGTATAATAAACACTCACGTTTTGGCAAGTAAAATGAAGCAGTCACTTTTCAAAGGGCAAAACGGACATCCGCTGTGTTCGCTGCGGTCCACTGCATATACGACCGGAAGTGATGTGTGACGTTCTGGCCACGCCCTACGCGTTTCGTCATTATAAATAAAATACCTAAATGATATTGCGCAAGATACTGTCTCTTACTTGCATGGTATACTCGTGGAGAAAATAAGGAAGGAGGTGAATAGTCAGATGACCTTACTTTTACCTGTATATCTATACAACAATCCAAAGAGGGAACACACACACCCAGGAAATACAACCAAGCGCGTACCCCTTCAGTGGGGAGCGCTTTCCAGTGAGTGCTCCCACTATTGCAGTGCAGGAGGTGGAACATCAAGCACATAACTCACAGCGGAAAATTTGTTTTTTGGCACTTCACAGTTTGAGGATAACTTTGACATCTCTTCTAACAGCACCTTAATTATAGCACCAGGAGATTGTCAACTTCAATTTAAGGACTGTTTCATGT
>BLSH010380484.1:23569-62251 GCA_018402905.1 Glandirana rugosa
CGCGTGGCGAGTGACGGTACGGGCGTGTCGCCTGGCAGGCGGGTAGGAGAGGCGCCGAGGGGGGTAATGTAATACATGGGGAGGTAGATACAGGCAGGAGGTAGTGGGGGGAGGTAGGTACAGGCAGGGGGTGGTGGGGGGAGGTAGGTACAGGCAGGGGGTAGTGGGGGAGGTAGGTACAGGCATGGGGTGGTGGATGGGGAGGTAGATACAGGCAGGGGGTAGTGGGGGGAGGTAGGTACAGGCAGGGGGTGGTGGGGGGGAGGTAGGTACAGGCAGGGGGTAGGTACTGGCAGGGGTAGTAGGGGGGTGTTAGATAGAGGGAGTAGTGGAGACGGATCAGTGGCACCGGCACTTACTTGCACTTAGTGTCAGTGCCTCCAGCAATTCATCTTCCATTGCAGCAGACAGCTCCTCCCCCTTCACTCTAGTGGCTGTCAGCTGGTCAGCTGACTTTCTAATGGCTTCATAATGTAATGGGGGGAGCCGCGGAGAGGATGGGCGGACGGTCCGCTGTGCGGGCATGGCAGTGAGCGGTGCGCTCTGCAATTGCTTTTAACAGCAGCGGCGCTGCCGCCCACCACCGCAATGTGACAAGCGGCGCCCGCTCCTATTTTATGGTGGGGAGCGGAGTGAGAGGAGAGGAACGGGCGGGAGTTTCGCCTGTTTTCTTGGATGGACGGGCAGCAAAGTGCCGCTCCTCTTAAGGTGCCGCTTGGGACCCATGGTCCCACTCAGTCCCATGGTAGGGCCGGCCCTGGGCACTGGCAGTCTGCATATGGTGGGCACTGGCAGGCTGCAATTGGTGGGCACCGGCAGGCTGCCATTGGTGGGAACTGGCAGGCTGCCATTGGTGGGAACCGGCAGGCTGTAATTGGTGGGCACTGATAAGCTGCATTTGGTGGGCACTGGTAGGCTGCAGTTGGTGGGGACTGGCAGGCTGCAATTGATGGGCACTTATAAGGCTGCATTTGGTGGGCACTGATAAGGCTGCATTTGGTGGGCACTGATAAGCTGCAATTGGTGGGCACAGGCAGGCTGCAATTGGTGGGCACTGACAAGCTGCATTTGGTGGGCACTGGTAGGCTGCATTTGATGCATTAATCTCTTGTATCATGCCCGTAGTGTCTGATCAGCTCTTGTATCATTCCTGCAGCCTCTGACCATCTCCTGTATCATGTCTGCAGTCTCTGACCAACTCCTGTAGCACGTCTGCAGTCTCTGACCAACTCCTGTAGCACATCTGCAGTCTCTGACCATCTATTTTATCATGTCTGTCTGCAGTCTCTGACCATCTCTTTTATCATGTCTGCAGTCTCTGACCATCTCCTGTAGTATGTATGCAGTCTCTGACCATCTCCTGTACTATACCTGAAATCTCTGATCATCTCATTTAATATGTCTGCAATCTCTGATCATCTCCTTTAGTATGTCCGCAGTCTTGCAGTTGGCCATCTTCGCCCAGGGCAACAAATGACCTTGTTCCGGCCCTGGCTGTTGTACTGCCATAATGAAAGATTTTCACATGATCATGGCCCTGCCTGGTCCCGGGCATTATTGAGCATGTGTATGGAGAAAGGTACCTCCATGTGCAGGGCGAAGTGGCTCCATCTACAAGTTAGTAAGTTAATAATGCAGGAAGAGACTGCAACATTGGGGTGAGGAGTAGAGAGATAGATTTGGGTGTCATCAGCATAGTGATAGTATTGGATCAAAGGTGTAGCTAAACTTTTATTTTTACCTGATGCAAAATGTAAGCAAGTACTCACCAGGTGGACAGAAAAAATGCAAGTATCATAGTTTTTTGAAAGCACATCCATATAGTAACTTATCAGATTCTACCAGCCACAATCCCTGAACAGATATTACCTTGTAAATGTAGAGGTGACATCATCCCTACAATGTGCACAGCCTGTGCAGAGCTATGGGTGGGACCCAGAAGGTCCACCAACTGCAGGTGGCCTGCAGAAAACTACAAGAGGTGGCAGAGACAAGACCAGTCACCCTGCACAAAGAGAGAGAGCAGCAGTGAGAGGTCTTTCTTTCTAAAACTCAATTAACTGTTCTCACTGGGAGAAGACAGTGATTATTCTTAGTGGTTATAGCAGCCACTAGCGATAATCACAAGTGAATCTAATTAATCAACTTAGTACATTCAGCCTGCCCACACACGGTTATAATCTCAGCTGCTTCCTGTTGAACTGCCCAAGATTCGAACCATCTATGGCCAGTCTTACAATGGGCACATATGGAACAAATGTAAAATGTATCTAAAGCCATTTTTTTAATTTTTAGTTTTGGATAGAATAGGTATGCTTAGAACCCCTATTAGGCTTTTTTGCTGTTTGTGTCTCAGTTAGGAAAAATTCACTCTCTAGTTGTCCTGGTGATCACTGTCACCAGAAAGGAAAGTGATAAGAACATTCAAAGTTTTCCATTTTTACCAGAACAAGAATAGAGGAGCAATCTTCCAATGGGGGCACTTGTTACAGAGACAACCAGTGGCAGCTGGTGAAGTTTTAGGATGGGGGGGCGCCAGTCCCCAGCCTCTCCTTTTTGACTCATCCCACTTCTCATAAGCCCCACCTCTTATAGAATGCACCCGCTCCGTCCCCTGTATTCCGCTAGCTTCCACCCACAGTATCAGGAGTATTTAGCTCAGCATCACAGGACAGGAGTATACAGCCCCAGCATCACAGGACATAGTATACAGTCCCAACATCACAGGACAGAGTATACAGCCCCAACATCACAGGACAGAGTATACAGCACCAGCATCACAGGACAGAGTATACAGCTCAGCACCACAGGACAGAGCATAAAGCCCAGCACCATAGGACAGAGTATACAGCCCCAGCACCACAGGACAAAGTATACAGCCACAGCATCACAGGACAGAGTATACAGCCCCATTACCACAGGAAAGAGTATAAAGTCTCAGCATCACAGGACAGAGTATACAGCCCCAGCATCATAGGACAGAGTATACAGCCCCAGCATCACAGGGCAGAGTATACAGCTCGGCATCAAAGGACAGAGTATACAACCCCCAGCACCACAGGACAGAGGCTGTTAAGTATAATTCCAGAATTGAGGAGAGAGAATATCATCTGTTGTCAGTCTCACACTTGTACTGCCACCTCCAGGGAAGCCTCCATCTCCCCAGCTGGACGGCCAACACTGCAATCCCCACACTCACCTTCAGGCTCTGCCTACACCACGCTCAGCACTGCCAGCTCCACACCCATACACAGTGCCATAATGATAAGCATTCCAGATAGCAAGTAATTGTGCTGCAAGTTGGAAAATGACTATTGCTAGACTTGCCAAGCTTGTTGCACAATTGCAGCAAGTCTGCAAGTCTGCATTGCATGACTCCAGAACAACTTTCTTTGCAAACACACTGCAAGTCTGCTGCAAGTTCTGGTTTAGTTATGTTGTGTAATAGTTATCCCACCACAGGGGGTCACTGTGGCTGAATTTTCATCATTGCTTCCTGCTGTGTGTAATGATTTTCTTTAATTGGTGCTTAGGCAGCCATAGAATCACTTTGGAAGTGGTGTGCAGAGAGGTACCATGAGATCTTATATGGAGATCAGAGAGGTAGAAATCAAGGAGTGGCTAACCCTAATATCCCATCAGTGTAGCACAATTTGGAATTTTTTATTTTTCCTTGTTTATATGCTGAGATTTAGCAGAAAATGTGTGTATTTAACGAGAGGTGGAAATAGAAACCCATAGCTCCCAACTGTCCCTGATTTGGAGGGACTGTCCCTGATTTGGAACAATGTCCATCTGTCCCTCATTCCCCCTCATTTGTCCCTCATTTTGGTCTGGCCTATATAGTTGTACATAACATGCACTTTTTATCTTACAAAAAAGTGTTTCCCAGTGCTAAACCATTCACCCAGTTTCTAAATTGCCGCATTTGTACATTGTAAAAGCCAATATAAGGGAATACTAGTGGTAAAAAAGCCCTTATGGGTTTAATTAACCTTTTTTGGTTAATTCTCCTTTAAGGGGGTGTGGCAGGGGGGCATGTCCTATGCCTACATACGTTTGCTAGTAGGTGTCCCTCATTCCCATCTCAAAATGTTGGGAGGTATGGAAACCTCAAAGACCCAGCGCAAGAAACCTGGTAGTTCCACCATTGTATAGAGGACTACAAATCCCAGCAATACAGTAACAATGCAGAATACCACCAGTTATAGCGGGTGTATATAGAGAGCCATGCATTGTATATAGATGAATGCACTGTAGTGTGCTGTAAAGAGATCCATTCATTGTGCTTTATACAGAGTGACCAATGCATTGCATTGTATACAGAGAGACACATGCATTGCACTATATACAGAGAGACACATGGGTTGTACTATATACAGAGAGACATGCATTGTACTGAATACAGAGAGATCCCTTTCATGGGAAATATGAAACGGTGGAAACTTTTTTCACTATCTATACCAGACTCACCTCACTCTACAGAGGTCTCATGACCTTTCTGGTCTAGGCATGCTTTATATTCCTGACAGTAAAGCAGAGAGATGAGCGGAGGGTTCGTCCACTACTGCTTTCTCTATTGAGCTGTATTGGGCTTGGTCTATAAATGGCTAGACTTGCCCCCTATATTGTGTACAATGTCTACCATTTCCCTCTTACATTCTGTTCACATCTTCTGTAGCTTTATTCCTGGCTGGCTATTCCCTGCAATCTCTGTTGGGGAAGTAATTTCAGAAGTAGATATGGTGCTGTTCTTATAGGGAATGAGTAAATGTGACCTTTATATAAATAATGTACCTTTTAATTAAATATGTTAGTAGGCTGTAACTAATGCCTAATATATGCCATTGATAAACAAATAATCAGTGAAAAACTCACGTGCAATTGGCTATTGATATAACCCTAAGTATCTTATATATGCTGTAAAATTGTGAATAAATAAATATAAATGACAGGTGAAAACTTCATATATGAAGAACCATATACAGTGGTAATTGATAGTTACTGCATACATGTGAAAAAACTGTGAAAAAGTCCAATTTAATAGTCCACATGGAAAAGTTCATATAAGACGTGACTTAAAATCATATGAAAAGTAATCTGTGACAAACAGTGACTTGTGCTCTTCAGTGCCTGGTTGTTTTGCTGTCCCCCCAATGGTAACAAACTTACCAGAGGTATTCACCCCACATGGGAGGTACACCGCAAATTTGTGAGGATTTCACACTTTAGGACCAGATCACTTTTTGCGATTCGGCACTGCGTCGCTTTAACTGACAATAGCGCAGTCATGCGACATTGTATCCAAACAAATAGAGCTTTTTTTTGGTGGTATTTGATCCCCTCTGCGTCATTTATGATTGCCGCTATAAATAATAAAAAAAGAGCAACAATTTTGCAAAAAAAAAAGGTATTTCTTACTTTTGGCTAAAATACAAATCCAAAAAAAAAAAATATAAAAAAACATTTTTTTTCATCGGTTTTGGCCAATTTATATTCTTCCTCATATTTTTGGTTAAAAAAAAATCGCAATCGGCGTTTATTGATTGGTTTGCGCAAAAGTGGTCGTGTTTACGGATGATGAAAATTAATTTCTGGGGCTTTTATTTTTTTTATTTTTTACTAGTAATGGCGGTGATCTGCGATTTTTAGCGGTACTGTGATATTGCAGCGGACATGTCGGACCATTTTGTCACTTTTTTGGGACCATTGGCATTTATACAGCGATCAGTGCTATAAAAATGCACTGATTACTGTGTAAATGCCATTGGCAGTGAAGGGGTTAATCTGCAGGGGTCGCTCTAAGGGTTAAATGTGTTCCCTCAGTGTGTTCTAACTGTATGGGGGCTGGGCTGGCAGGGGGAGGAGGTGATCACATATACAGGAAGCCTGTGATCACAGCCCTACCCCCTCTATGAGAACGGAGATCCGTGTTTACTTGCACGGACCTCCGTTCTTTCACTGCGGGGGGGGGGGGCCATTGCGGGTAGCCGGCAGAGATCGAGTCCACCCTACCCGCTCCCTGGCCCCCCCTGGACACAGTGAGCGTGCTAGTTATCGCAGCCGCTGTGGCGGGCGGTGGGCAAGTGGTTAAGGTGCTCCTAGTGTGCACTTATGGGTATGTGCTTACCAGAGGGTTACACCTCTTTCCGGGATACAGCGCTTCCACAGTCGTACGCCTCCTTGGTGGTCTCCGTCCCTTGATCGTGTATAAATATGAGAGATAAAGAATCATCATAGGGTAATAATGTTTTACAAATCCTTATTTATTGGATAGAGATGATTCCAAACATACAAGTTAAAATGGCTAGATTGCCATGGAAAACTCAGAGCCGCATATAAGCAGAAATCCTGTCTCCCAACCCAGAAATGACGCAAAGACGTTTGATAGTACCGGTACTATCGAGGGACGGAGACCACCAAGGAGGAGAGAGCAATAAGGTCTGGTTGGGACCCGCTGCACAGTGGCGTACGACTGTGGAAGCGCTGTACCATGGGAAGAGGTGAAACTCTCTGGTAAGCACATACCCATAAGAGCGCAATAGGAGCACCATAAAACCCTCACAAATTTGCGCTGTACCTCCATGTGGGGTGAATACCTCTGGTAAGTTTGTTACCATTGGGGGGGCAGCAAAACAACCAGGCACTGAGGAGCACAAGTCATGGATTACTTTTCATATGATTTTAAGTCACGTCTTATATGAACTTTTCCAGATGGACTCACAATCTTTTCACGTGTAAGCAGTAACTATCAATTACCACTGTATATGGTTCTTCATATATGAAGTTTTCACCTGTCATTTATATATTCACAATTTTACAGAATATATGATACTTATGGCTATATCAATAGTCAATTGCACGAGTTTTTCACTGGTTATTTGTTTATCCATGGTATATATTGGGCATTAGGTACAGCCTAACATATTTTAATTAAAAAGGTATGTTATTGATATTAAGGTCACATTTACTTATTCCCCATAATAAAAAAAGCCCCATATCTACTTCTGAAATTACTTCCCCAACAGAGATTGCAAAGAATAGCCAGCCAGGAATAAAGCTACAGAAGATGTGAACAGAATGTAAGAGGGAAATGGTAGACATTGTACACAATGTAGGGGGCAAATCTAGCCATTTATAGACCAAGCCCAATACAGCACAATAGAGAAAGCAGTAGTGGGGGAACCCTCGCTCATCTCTCTGTTTTACGGCCAGCAATATAAAGCATGCCTAGACCAGAAAGGTCATGAAACCTCTGTAGAGTGAGGTGAGTCTGGTATAGATGGTGACAAAAGTATCCACCTTTTCCTATTTCCCATTAAAGGGATCTCTCTGTATACAACACAATTGTCAGGGATACCATATGCAGGTATCCAGCAGGGATGGTCAGATCAGTTGGCTGCCCTTAAAGGAATCAGGACCAGGTGTAAGGTGAAAATATGAATATATTTATTAGACAAATAGCACACTTCAAACACCAAACACCAGCAAACATAAATGGGCAAGTAAAAGATGAAAACACACCAAACCCCAAAATAAACACCTAACTATCTAACTAACTAAATACAAGAGAAGAAAACACACATATACAATAAGCAAACAGGGATACCAGATAAGGGGAACAGGGAGCCAGGTACTGGGAGCAGAAGGAGAGCAAGGGAGCAGGTTCAGGAATCAGGTCTCTGGGTCTGGATCGCAGATCAGGGATCGGGGATCAGAGCAGGTCAGGATCAGAGCAGGTCAAATTCAGGCATGGACACAGCTTGCAGGGAAAATACCGAAGCATTGGGACAGGGAACAAGGCGGGCTTATATGGACCCAGCAGACCCATCAGGTGCAGCTTAATGACCTGTAAGCTCAATCTCCTGGGAGACACCCGCTGGTGGCCACCAGAACTACACCATTTGGGTTTTCCAAACACTGCCACCAGCAGGTGACCCAAGCAAGGACACAGGTCCTGACAACAATGCATGTATCTCTCTGTATATAGTACAATGCATGTGTCTCTCTGTATATAGTACAATGCATGTGTCTCTCTGTATATAGTACAATGCATGTGTCTCTTTGTATATAGTACAATGCATGTGTGTCTCTCCCCTATAGCTGGTGGTATTCTGCTTTGTTACTGTATTGCTGGGATTTTGTAGTCCTCTATACAATGGTGAAACTACTCGGTTTCTTGCACCAGGTCTTTGAGGTTTCTATTTCTACCTCTCCTTAAATACACACATTTCTGCTAAATCTCAGCATATAAACAAGGAAAACTAAAACATTCCAAATTGTGCTACAGCAATGAGATTAGGGTTAGTCACTCCTTGATCTCCATATCAGATTTCATGGTACTAGGGTTGCCACATCATCCCTTTAATCCAGGACACACATTAATTACACAGGTTCTGTGGCTGATTAAGGTGGTAATTAAACTCACTTGGTGCCTTATCTGCATTAAATTAGCCTCAGAACCTGTGTAATTCATATGTGTCCTGGATTAAAGGGATGATGTGGCAACCCTACATGGTACCTCTCTACACACCACTCCCAAAGTGATTCTATGGCTGCCCCAGCACCAATTAAAGAAAAACCTTACACACAGCAGGGAGCAATGATGAAAATTCAGCCACAGTGACCCCCTGTGGTGGGATGACTATTACACAACATAACTAAACCAGAACTTGCAGCAGACTTGCAGAATGTTTGCAAAGAAAGTTGATCTAGAGCAGTGGTTCTCAACTCCTGTCTTCTGTACCCACCAACAGGCCAGATTTTAAGTATTACCTTGGGGAGATGCAGACTAGAATACTGCAATCACTGAGCAGCAAATGATATCACCTGTGATGTATTTCAGTAATCTTGCAAACCTGGCCTGTTAGTGGGTCCCGAGGACAGGAGTTGAGAACCACTGATCTAGAGTCATGCAATTCAGACTTGCTGTAATTGTGCAACAAACTTGTGAAACGTGGCAAGTCTAGCAATAGTTCAGCAAGTCATAACTTGCAGCACAATTACCTGCTATCTGGGAATTGTTTCATAGAATGACTTCTTTTTTTCTTGCCAAAAACGGAGACTTCCATAACACAGGCTGTAGATTTGCGGGGCTCTTGCTATAGACTTGCGGGGCTCTAGCTGTAGATTTGCAGGGCCCTTGCTGTACACTTGCTAGGCTCTTGCTATAGACTTGCGGGGCTCTTGCTGTAGACTTGCAGAGCTCTTGCTATAGACTCACCACTGCAACTTTGCTCTTGCTAGAGACTTGCCATGCAAATTTGCTACAAATTGGAAAAGTGTCAACTAGAACTTGTGCTTCAAGTGCTCTGCAAGTGTACAACTTACCAGGGAAGATGTGCAGCAAGTTACCAGACTCACATTTCAATACTACCACAAATGTGTGGCAAGTTATCCTTGCTATCTGGGATGGGCAAATCAGCTTCCTAGCTTGTAATCAGCTGATTTCAAGCTGGGAAGCTTCCCATAGACCACTTTTTTTTTTTTCAAAAGCTAGGAGGGCAGCGCCTGTGCACCCCCTAGTGACACGCCGCCACTAGTGACAACTGCCTAAAATGATATCTGCGTCACTTTTTAGAGATTTCTTCTCATTTCCTGTTTTTGTCCAGGAAAGGAAGTGAAGAGGAATCTCCCAATGGGATGGCATACATTAAGCGGGTTTAACTATTCCCTACTTCATCCAAAATACATTTTGGCTTTAAATATACTTACTTATAGTTATAATTAATAATTATTTGTTTGCTGAATATATAACAGCAGTATTTGGTATTATTTTATCAACAGTTCAGCTCTTTAGTTTTGTCAAGGGTTCAGGGTTATCCTCCGATATCATGTTTGTCCACCAACGACGCAGGTGAAATCATATTCACAGATATCCATCTGAAAACATCCAAGGCTAGAACTGAACAAATCAGCCCAGTTTCCATTTACAGAAGGATCAATGGGAGGTGAATCTAGATAACACATTTCAAGGCTATTAGGCTATTGTCAAGAAAGGAAATGGGAAGCTGAACGCTACCATGGGGTACCAATGCAAAATAATGTAATAAAAAATACTGTACAGTAGAGCAACACAATTCTGGATAAAATGAGAATAACATTTTTTTTGCTTAGAATAAAGCTCATGATTCTTTCACAATTGTTGGCGTAACATCATCTTTCACATTACACAAAAAAATGGGCAAACTTAACAGTTTTTTTTTTTATTCATTAAAGTGTATTTTTTTCCAAAAAATTGCTTTTGAAAGACTGCTACACAAATATAGTGGGACATAAAATATTGCAACAACCGCCATTTTATTCTCTAGGGTCCCTGCTAAAAATATATATATGTTTGGGGGTTCTAAATAATTTTCTAGCAAAAAGTACTGATTTTAATTTGTAAGCAACAAGTGTCAGAAAAAGGCTTAGGCTTAAGGCCTCATACACACGGGCGTTAAAACAACTGCGTTTTTAAGCTGTTTTTACAGCTTAAAAATGCCTCTCCATGTTATTCAATGGCCTCATACACACGCTGATGTTTTTGAGCTGTAAGTGGCTTTGGCATTCTTAAGCTGGTCAAAGAACGCAGGACCAGCGTGTTCGGCAGCTGCAGCGCTAGAGCTGATTTGACGATGACGCCAGCAAAAGCTCAAAAACGCGGCTTAACGTTGTAAACACGAGCAAGCGCCCCCTCCCCTCCTGGACCATACCAGGCCGCATGCCCTCAACATGGGGAGTATGGGTGCTTTAGGGCAGGGGGGGTGCCCCTCACCAAAAAGTACCCTGTCCCCATGTTGATGAGGACAAGGGCCTCTTCCTAACAAATCTGGCCATTGGTTGTAGGGGTCTGCGGGCGGGGACTTATCAGAATCTGGAATCCCCCTTTCACAAGGGGGCCCCCAGATCCAGGCCTCCCACACTATGTGAATGAGCATGGGGTACCCCTACCCATTCACATGAAAAAAAGTGTCCAAAAAAAACACACTGCACAGCTTTTTAAAATATTTTATTAAATCAGCTCTGGCGTCTTCTCCCCTCTCTTCTTCCTCTCCAGTGTCTTCTTTCTTCGGCTCTTTTGCGGGGTCTTCTGTCTTCTGCTCTTTTGCCGCTGTCTTCTCCCTCTCTCTTCTGGAGGTGTTGACTCGTCGCTCTCTCCCACTCGAATGCCGGGTCCGTGCTGCGCGTTGCCTTATATTGGCATGAGATGGAGCCACCCACTGATGTCATCCAGAGGCCCCACCCCTTATGGTGCCACAGCCCACCCCCTTATGACATCAGCGGGTGGCCAATATAAGGCAACGAGCAGGACGGACCTGGCATTCGAGTGGGAGAGAGCGACGAGTCTACATCTCCAGAAGAGAGAGAGAGAAGACAGCGGAGGAGACAGCGGCAAAAGAGCAGAAGACAGAAGACCTTTCAAAAGACAGAAGACCCCGCAAAAGAGCCGAAGAAAGAAGACGCAGGAGAGGGAGAAGAGAGGGGAAAAGATTTGGGAGCTGATTTAATAAAATATTTTAAAAAGCTGTGTAGTGTGTTTTTGTGGACACTTTTTTTCAGGTGAATGGGTAGGGGTACGATGTACCCCATACTCATTCACATAGGGCCGGGATCTGGGGGTCCCCCTTGTTAAAGGGGGCTTCCAGATTCCGATAAGCCCCCGCCCGCATACCCCGACAACCAACGGCCCTTGTTCTCATCAACATGGGGACAAGGTTCTTTGGGGTGGTGGGTGCATGGCCCCCTGCCCCAAAGCACCCATACTCCCCATGTTGAGGGCATTCGGCCTGGTATGGTCCAGAGGGGGATCGTTCACTCATCCCCACCCCCTTTCCTGGCCTTCCAGGTGGCGTGCTCATGTAAGGGTCTGGAATGGATTTTGGGGGGACGCCACGCCATTTTTTTTGGTGTGGGGGGTTCTCCTTAAAATCCAGACCGAAGGGTCTTGTACCTCTTGGGGGGGGAACCCCACACAAATTATTTAAAATTTTTGCGGGGGTTCCCTCTCAAGATCCTCTGCACACAAGTCGCACCGCAAGTCGGATCATCATGATCCAACTACTGGTGTGACTTCTATTCAATGGGCTCCCATAGGGAACCATTGATTTTTGAATAGAGGCAGAGAAACACCGCTGAAAGCTATCGCGGAAAACGACACCAATGCAAAACGCAGATAAAATTGCGTTTTTAACGTGGCTTTTTTCCCGGCGTCGGTACCAACGTTACAGCTTCTTTGTTTTAAACACCCGTGTGTATGAGGCCTTAAGTGGTTAAACTGACCTAAGTTCATCCCTTTGATCTGGTGAATGAACAGAAAGATACAATGTTTCTTTTTATCTCTCTTTCAGCGCATGTTGTTGATAAACATTGCCGGCTGCTTTTTTTTTGACAGCTGTGAGCAGTGAACTGCTCTGCACTTGTTACATGAATCATGGAAATGCTGAATTAAGAGTGTGTGTGGGGGGGTAGCTGAATCGAGGTCGCAATTTTTTTAACGATTAATCATGCAGCTCTATTGTACAGTGACAAGAGGGTCTTTGACTTTGAGAGCACTAAAAAAAAATACACAAATCCTTTAAATAACCATGTTTGAGAAAGCCTTAAAGCTGCATATGGTGTTAAGGAACAGTGAAATATCAGTGGTAGAATACACTGGCAGCACATATTTGATTGCGAAGTAGATTTTTTTAACTTTTAAAGTTCTTAAAGTACTTAAAGGCTTAAAGTAGAACAATGGTCAAAATTAAGAAATCAATATGTTATGCACCTATACAGTCTGCTAAACATGTCACTGATTGTTTTGCAAAAAGCAGTAAGGATGTTGAGATCTCTACCTTGTCTCCAGCTCTCATGTGCACTCCCTTTACTGAGGTGACAACTTTACTTCCTGGTTCTCGACTTGCCTGTGTTGAACAGAACACGTTTATTTTAATTTTTTAATTTATTTTAGGCACTTATATAGCGCCGTCAATTTACACAGCGCTTTACATATACATTGTACATTCACATCAATCCTTACCCTCAAGGAGCGTACAATCTTAGGTCACATGCATACATACATACACTAGGGGCAATTTTAGACAGGATCTAATCAACCTACCACGCAGGCACAAGGAGAACATGCAAACTCCAGGCAGGTAGTGTCGTGGTCGGGATACGAACCTGTGACCATTTTTCTGCTAGGTGAAAGTGCTATCCACTGCTGTCCATGTTGTCCCCATTTGAGTCTATCTCTCTCTGCAGAAACATCCTGACATTACTGGGGGAGGGGCTCCTATATCCATGAAAATCTCAGCCATTCATTCTACATACAAGTCCAGATCAGGCTCCGCCCACAATTGACATGTGAAGCCCCGCCCACTCCCACCTTTGCCCGCCCACTGCTCTGTCTATACAGCCAGCTCCTAGGTTGGATTTTGTTCTGCCAGTTTACAAATTACCAGAGGAGAGCAGGCAGGGAGAAGCACACAGATTAATAGACAGATCTGTGTGAAAATGAACATGTAATGACTTGTACTGTTTTACATAGCACACACCCAGCTATTGATTGGCAGATGGGTGTGTGTTATGTAAAATAGACTGAGCATCATTGAAGGCCACTTCACTGAAATGAAATGACATATGACCTCTGCTCTGCTCTGCTGAACTCCTCCCATCATCTCTAGCAGTATATAGCAAAGAAGGAATCAATGGGAGATTACAGACCACACTTGTAGCTACATGGTAGGAAAATAATAATTTCAGTTATTATGTTTTTTACCATGTGTAACTTTTAGGTATTTATATGAGGATTTACTAAAATATGTATGTTGCCTTTAGTTGTACTTTAAGTATAGCAGAACCCCACTCAGATTCATTGCAGTTTGGATATTTTGTACGGTGCAGTCAGCAACTCTCCCATCTAACAGAAAGTTAGCTCATTGCCACTGCAATATTTACAGCGTTAATTCGGTCTTTAACACAGGGGGAACAGTTCCCAATTTTATGGGGCTGTCCATGGGGAAAAGATGTCTTTTCTTTGCTGTTTTAATAATGGTGTCCTCAGCTTGGGTGGCTGCAGTATAATCCATTTTAGCAACATTTCTGCAATTGACTTGGAGCAGGAGGAGAGAGGGGAGGCATGTGTCTGTTTCCGACTGTATCTTGGGTTATTGATATCACATGATGATAATACGAGGGTCTTCCCAATTCCTCCCCTCTCAGTTTATGCAGACTTTGTTTTGTGAGGTAAAGATACAGATTTTTGCTGCCTTGTCTTTACTTGTGACAGTGACCTGCAGTGCACACGTGGGCCTTCACACTTGACCTAGAGCAAAGTAGGCTCTGGTGTTATAAAACCATACCCCTTTGAGCCTCTCCCATTCTCAGAACAATTTGGCCACACCCAATAATTGATGTGACATGCTTTACATGTCGCTTTCATCCCCACCCCCTGTCCCACCCCAATAAAAGTGGACACGGTCAGTAAAGTGTCCCTGTATTTCATTTTGAAAATCTGGTCAGCTTACTTTAACAAGAAAATGGCTTTCCCCTTTCAGTTTTATGTTACAATATTTTTTTTATTAATAAGCTTAAGATAGAATGCATAAACAGGGTAATACAGATATGTTATATAAAATAACAACAATGAATATACAATTAAAAATATATTGGGAATAGTTAACAACAAAAAAATAAAAATTGAAAAAATAAAAAGAAGGAGAAGGGGAGGAAAAAAGAGAAGAAATAAAGAAGAGTAGAAGAAGACGTAGATTAGTATATGCTAGGTTTAGGTGAATGGTGGATGTAGCCCTATAATTTTAGAGAGAAAGCAAAGAATTATCAATATTAAGTGTGTTGGCAGCAGCGGCTGGTGCATAAGGGGCGCCTCTCCGCCGCTGACAGGTAAAAAAAAAAAAAAAAGTCAGCCCGGTCCCCCTGCAGGTGGTGTTGGTACATTGACTTTTCTTCTTTTTTTTTCCTTGGCTCCTTGCTGTCAGCTGACAGCAAGTAGTGAGACGGTTGGTCAGCCATTAAAGTCTATGTGTGTGTGCTGAACAAGCGCACACACATAGTTTCATTGGCTGCCCCCTGAGCCATCAGAGCCAATGACTCTCTGTCGTTGGCTGCTGTGGGCGGGGGGCGGGACTGTGGCAGATGTGCTGCCTGTGTGATTACTCACACAGGTGCAGCACTCCGCGGGGTTTCAGTCCCGAGCTGCTCAGCATGCTGACCGCAAGCCAAACTCTGCATAGACCTGGCCTGCCTGCTATTAGATAGGGTAAGTGCTTCGGGGGGAGGGTGAAGGGGCCTCCGCTCTGTATGCCCTATCTGATGCCCTTTATGCCCTATCTGATGCTCTGCATGCCCTATCTGATGCCCTGTATTCATTATCTGATGCTCTGCATGCCCTATCTGATGCCCTGTATGCCCTATCTGATGCCCTGTATGCCCTATCTGGTGCCCTGTATGCCCTATCTGGTGCTCTGTATACCCTATCTGGGGCTTTGTATACTGCTATCTGGTGATACTGTATACCCTATCTGGTGATGTGGGGCTGTATACTCCTGACACAAGGAGTGGGAACTATAAGGGGTGGGAGGGATCAACAAGGAAGGGCGGGGTCTGGCGCCCGCCCCATCCTAAAATTTCACCAGCCACCACTGTGTGTTGGTAAAGTCAAGCCATGGTGACCAGATTTTAAAAAAAAATAGAATGGTTTCCCTCTTTAGTTTTTACGGGATAAATACATATGTAACTTTGTATACTGTGCATTATATATAAAAATAAAATATATGTTATAAACAAGACATACAATAAAAATCTGCAAACTCTTATGAAGGTGCATCAAGATTAAAAAACCTGACTAAAAGACCTAATACAGTAGGTATCACAATTTTTTAAATACAAAATACTTGTTTTTCAACATTTTTTTTCATCCTTTGTTGTATCACAGAGCTGCTGTTATCCTGCAGCCTCTATACAGCCACTATCTGTGTATATGCATACGGTTTAGCCAAAGCCATGGCATTTCTCAGGGCTGTTTTCCTGATAGTGCCAAGTGGACCATGCCTTCTTAAAATATGTTGAAACAGCTACTTTTAGTCTCTAATGGAAGCCCATGGGACTGGGTGACAATTCAGGAACAAAAATCGGGAGAGAGGTACAGAACTTTACCACCCTATAACAGGAAGTGCCTGGATATGGACCTTCATGGCAAGATAAGGTATTACTTTTTTTTTTTCCATAAACATTTTATTAGCATTTTATCGTTCATACAGTTATCTTGAACATTGCTCAGTTTTAACAGTTTCGAACATAAAGTCTAGAACAACACTAGATCAAGTTATACATATATTGTATGGAGTACTACAATATTCTCATCAAATTCCTTACTTCTGGAGGCTTCCGTTATCAAGAAGTTCATGTGAGCTTCAGACCAATGAAAGACTACTATTCATGTAGCGCAATTGTCATAAATAACTTTCCATGGCAAGAGTATTAATCCCAGTTGGAGCCGTAGGCTTTGGATTGCGAGGGGTACTTGGTGTATTGCACTACTGTCTGCTCATTGTTCGGAGTCGGTTCATAATGAGTCGACTCCGGCAGCCCTCTAGCAAGGTGTAAGGGAGGGGAATGAAGCGAGGATCAGTGGTGAAACTAAGATACGAGGGGGGAGCACTTTGATGGCCAGATCTGGAGTGAATCCGAGGGAGGGGGTGATGTTCTCACCTACAACCCTCCCCAGCATAGGCCCCCCTGTGAGAGCAAGGTGCTCCCGCTGTCTGTGAATTTCAGTCCGTTATAATTTCAAGGTGAGTAGGTCTTGATAGTTTTGAGTATTTTTAAATGAGGTCCAGGGTTTCCAGATCGCGGTGTATTGTGTGGGCTTATCAAGGGTGATGAAGATCAACTCCTCCATCTCAGCTACCTTATTGACTCTCCGGAGCCACTCCGCTAACGCTGGCGGAGCTGTGGACCTCCAATGAACCGGAATGCACATCCGTGCGGCATTAATGAGGTGCATGGTCAGCGATTTGTGGTAGCGTCTGATCGGAATTTTAGTCAGGTGGAGCAGGTATTGTCCTGGTGAAAAGTCTATCTGGATGGAGGTCACCTGTGTTATTGTCTTGTGTACCTTCCTCCAGTATGGCTGTAGAGCCTTGCAATCCCACCACACATGGAGGAAGGTGTCCTTTTCCTTCTTGCATCTCCAGCACTTTTCAGAAATCGCAGGTGAGAATTTATGCACTATGTCAGGGGTTCTGTACCATTTTAGTTTGAGATCTTTCTGAAATGTTCAAAGGTTTGAAGAAGGATGGGCAGGGACGTTAGTGGGGCGGAGAGGAAGAGCAGAACATCGTCCGCGAAGGCCGCTATCTTGTACTCCCGGTCATGGACCCGTATCCCCTTTATGACTGGGTTGGCTCTAATGCAGCGGAGCAGGGGTTCGAGTGTGAGGATGTATAGTAAGGGTGAAAGGGGGCACCCCTGCCTGGTACCGTTGCGGATGGAGAAGGCGTCCGACAGGTATCCGTTTACTTTCACTTTAGCGCTGGGGTTCGCGTATAGTGAGATGATAAGCGCAAGCATGCGGGCCCCAAGTCCGATACAACTCAGTACCGCCTTCATATATTCCCAGGACACTCTGTCGAACGCCTCCTCCGCGTCCACCGACAGGAAAAAGCCTTCCTGCTTTTGCGAGGTGAGCCAATGGTGTAAGTTCAAGGCTTTAATGGTGTTGTTCCTGGCTTCACGTCCAGGGACAAACCCCACTTGGTCCAGGTTTATCCAGGCTGGAATGTGGGAGGATAGGCGTGTGATGCCAGTATTTTTGCAAAGAGTTTAACGTCCGCATTAAGCAGGGATATTGGGCGATAGCTGGTGACATTAGCAGGGTCCTTCTCATCTTTTGGGATAACCACAATATAAGCCTCCAAGAGGCGCAGCGATTCGCAGGGTGTTGTATCTAGGGAATTAAACGCTCTAAGGAAATGAGGAGTCAGGAGATCATGAAATGCTTTATAATAAGCCGTTGTGAAGCCGTCTGGGCCTGGGCTTTTGCCTGGTTTTGTGCTTTTTATTGCAGCTAGAAGCTCCTCCAAAGTCAGGGGCGAATCTAGTGCTTTTGCTGTATCAGTTGACAAGGCTGTGGGGCTATACTGCTGTAGGAAGGCCTGAATAGCGTCCGAGCGTTGCGGGGCCTCTACTTTGTCGGGATTATTCCTTTGTAAATTGTATAAGTTTCCATAGTAGGTTTGAAATTGTTGGGCTATCGCTTTGTTGTTGGTGTGTGTTTTGGATGAGGAGTCAACTATGTGGTGAATTGTGGTGGCCAGTTTACACTGCTGGGTTGCCCTGGCTAGGAGTCTCCCTGGTTTATTGCCTTGTTCGTAGAACAGGTGATGTGTAAGGGTCATTCTTCTTCTCGCTTTTTTATATAGTTTGTCAGTCAGAAGTGCACGAGTGTCCGTCAACTCCTGAGCGGTGTCAGCCGCCAGGGAGCGTTTGTGTTTAGTCTCCAGCGCGTGAATTTTAGAGGTCAGGTCATGTATCAACACCAAGTGTTCCCTTTTCCTCTGCCCTGCCATAGAGAGAAGCACGCCTCTAATGATGCACTTATGTGCTTCCGATTGGGTCATCGGGGAGACCCCGGGGGTGTTATTTCGTTGGAAAAATTCAGCAATTTCTTGCTTTACGCGTATCGAGTTACTTAGGTACATTAGAAGGGAAGCTTCCAGCTTCCACAGTTTTGTGAAGGTGCATTTGGTCGGAAAGACCAGAGTGGCCGTGATAGGATTGTGGTCTGACAGGAATTGTGGTTCGATCGTAGCTTGTTGGAGATAATGCAAGTCTGCCTGCTGAATGAATAGATAATCTAATCTCGAGTAGCGCCGATGGGGCGGAGAGTAGAAGGAAAAATCACGCTCTCGGGGATGAAGTGTTCTCCACGTATCGTGCAGAGTGAGAGAGGCCAACTGGAGTTTAATTTGTCTAAGTGCCGCGAAAGACATTACCGAGGTGCCCGAGGACGTGTCTACCAGCGGGTCTAATGGAGTGTTGAAATCGCCCCCCCCCCAGTATTAGTAAGCCCGATTTAAATAGTGTATGTTTCAGTAAAGCTTCCCTGAGGAAAGCCACTTGCTTGACATTGGGGCAGTATATGTTTGCCAACGTTAGTGGTTTGTTGTTCCATTCACCCTTCAAGAATGCAAATCTGCCTTCCGGGTCTAGTAGCTGGTCCGTAACGGTAAAGTTAAAGGACTTCGATAGCAAGATCGAAACCCCCTTCGTCTTGGAGTCCTGACATGCCGAGTGGTACACCCTGGGGAATCTATGATTATATAGACGGGGTATCTTGTTAGCCTGGAAATGCGTTTCCTGCAAGAAGAGGGCGTGTACCCGCATCCGGTGTGCCTCCGCCAATACACTACTTCTCTTTTCTGGTAAGTTTAGATCTTTAATGTTGTGTGAACATATTTTCAGGGAAAGGGGAACTGATCGTGTGGGGGGGTTCGACATAATTCTGTCTGTCGGAGCAACTAACCTTGAGAGCGAATATAAGGCAGTCTGGAGTTTCGTCTATGGAGGGACCTATTCACAGGTTCCTAAGTGCCCGATCTTTCCAGATCTGGCCAAGGTGCAGGGAAATATAGGGGTTTCACTCGCCTGAGGATCTGGTCAGGGAAAGCAGCTGGGGGGCTCTCTGGAGTAAGGAATCCCCTGTCAGGGGATGAAGTACTAGACTCTATTTAATTACTGGAGGGGGAAGCAGTCCTGCTATTCCCCCTAATGGGGAGAAGGGAAAGGGGATTGGAGTGGTCGGAAGGTTTGAGGAAAACCTGTTACCTCAAGTCGGAAAAGTGAGATAACACCGGGGTAGTAGCAGGCTGTGGTCACCCAGAACTGCCTGCCCCTGTGACCCGTACTCAAAGGACCAACCCCAAAGAACTAGCAAGTCAATACATGTACAATTAAGTCTGGGCAGGGTTAGTGTGTACGTCTCCATCCCCTATACAGAGACGGAGAGGCAACTCACCACGTCCCCGACCGACCTGCCCCCCACACAGGCCCCGCGTTAACGGTTCCCAGTGGTGGCGGGTCGGCCGAGAGACCGTTTCAGCCCCCCCCCCCTGCCCCGGGCGTGCCCCCCCTGAGCCACCGCCCAGCAATTGCCAGTGTGCCTCCGGAGGGTACCCCCGAGGGGGGGGAGGGTCCCCCGCCAAATCAAAGCCCAGAGACAAATCATTGGTTAGCACACATAAATTGGTTAACTAGTCAACCACCACATCATAACTAACAGTCTCTAGATATAAGATTAATCTCTTCCTGAGGGGTAATGGAGCGACATCACAGTAAGAATGGGGCTCCACCACACCCGTAGGTTGCGGTCCTACCATTTGTGATCACCGTGGCATTCTGCAGCATTAAGATAATACTGTAACTGGAGCAGAGTCCTCTTCTCAATTCCGATCTCACCCTTAGTGAATAAGTCGGAGTACTTCTTTGCCCATCACTTCTTAATTTGTGTCTCCAAGACCTTGGATAGTCCCTCTGGCCTTGACCGCCGGAGGATCATCTAATTTCTACTCTGCAAGAAGTTTCTGAAAGGTTCAGATGTTGAGCCGGCAGTCAGTACAGGAAGTTTACATCTTTGAGTCAAAGTCCCTCAAGAGCAGGGACGCCCAAAGGGCTCATTATGGTAAGGTGTGCAGTCAGCATTTGTATACCGTCTTCAGCTTCTCTAGACAGGAGCTTAGCATATGCTCAGGGGTGTAGCGACAGGGGGTGCAGGGGTTGCAATTGCAACTGGGCCCCATGCTCCAGGGGGCCCATGTGCCTCCCATGTACCCCTGGATAGGAGGGATGGCGGGGCAGCATTTAGAGGAACCAATCTCCTCCATTTTCCTCCTAATGCAGGAGATTGGTTCCTCTATATGCTGCCCCCTTCGCCCCTCCTATCCAGGTTACTTGTCTTCTGCTGTTCCCAGGGTCCCTGTGTGCTTTCCTGCCCCCCCCCCCCCACAGAGCTGTTGTCTTCCCCCCTCCTCCCTCCTGCCAGCTGCTGATGGGAACGGTTCGGTAAATTTGTCATTTACCGGCTCCTTCCTTTTCTGAATGGACAGAGTCAGTCATTGGTACCAATTGGTTCACTCATAACTGAAGCATAGTAAACTGTTTTTTACTATACTTCTATTTCTGAATGAATGGGAGGCTCGGTGCACAGCTATTCCTGTCCATTCATTCTGTGCAGCTGAGGTTATACAGATGGAGATTGAGGGCTGAGGTTTGTTTAGACCCCTGATAACTCATCAAAGCCCCGCAACAGAGCTCCTAAAATAAATTGTAAAAATTAATAAAAATAAAATAGTAAAAGAAATAAAATGAAATAAAAATTAAAAACTACTGACACCAGTGAGGGAACTATCAGGATTGCAAAGGTTGGAATTGCGACCGGGCCCTGGCATTTCACCACCGTGGGGAGGCCCAAAGATGGCAGAAAGGGGGCCACTGCAGAACTTGTGAAAGGGTGCCGGAAATAAGGGACCCACAATGGTAGTAAAGTGCCCCAGGATCAGTGGAAAGGGCCCTGGCCAGGGTCCTTCATAATTTCTTGCACCGGGGCCCTGAAGGTTCTAGTTACGCCTCTGCATATGCTGTGTAAGGTCGTTCTGACTGCTGCCTCTTCGGTACATGCTTGAGGACGCTTGGGATTGATCATTACCATTGATTGGTCAAAACTCTCTATTGTCCATCAGGTCAGGTCAGGGTGATCTTCGTTAGTAAGGCTACCACGACATTTTAATTGAAGAGCAGGACCCATGCGACCAAGCATCTTGGTGCTGCAGAAGGGGTGTGGTGTGCTGTGTTAGGAAGCACCTTTACGAATGCTTCTAGAAGCGTTTTGGGTCCCCACTTGGTGGCTTAGAGGTCTTGTGTGCCGTCCTTTGTGTGCGTCGACTCCTGTATGAGTAGAGACTGTGGCAGGTTTCAGTCTGTGTGGTTTTAGAGGACCATGCAGAGGAACAGTCTGCAAAACCAAAAACGTAGGCTAGGGTCCCAGCAACATTGAGGCTTGTCCTGTTCCTTAGAACAACAAAACCTAACTGAACTGGGTTGAATAGAACAGAACAGGCAGGGATGGCCTGAGCTTTAAGTAGAAGGATTCCTAGGTGTTAGTTTTTCTCCGCAGGGAGGACGGAGAAGCTCCAGGCTCTCGATCCGTTATGTCGTCTAGGCCTCTCTGTGACGACTGTGAGGATGATCTGCAGCGTCTCTGCCTGTGGCGCTGTGAGCGTGGCGTTAGGCCTGCTTGTGGACATATCCAGGGCTCCGGCTTGAGAAAGGCACTGTACCACTCAGGGACTGACACTCTGGGAATACCCAGTGCGTCACAGAATTCGGGTAGTTCCAATGGCACGCGTAGGGATGCTGTTCTGCTGCCTGTTGTTGCGGTCAGACAGAATGGAAACTTCCATCTGTATATGATGTGCCTGTCCATCAAGACTTATAGTAGCGGTCTAAGTTCCCTTCTGTGTTGTAGCGTAATGGCCGATAGGTCTTGAAAAAATTGTATAGGGTTTCCCTCATGTTGTAGCTGACCCTGGTTACGCGCTTGTCTTAAGATGTCTTCTTTCATAGTAAAGTTCACCAGACAGCAAATGATGTCCCTGGGGGGGGGGGTCAGAATCCCTGCCTCTGGGTCTGAGGGCTCTGTGGCAGCGTTCCATGTCCACTGGAGTGTCTGGAGGTCTGCCAAGTAGTGTGTTGCAGATCGCCCAGACTGTTTGCTGTACTTGGGGGCCCTCAACCGTTTCGGGAATACCTCTGAAACGAAGATTGTGTCTGCGGCCTCGGTTGTCGATATATTCTAAATGGCGGTGCATTTCTAGCAGGTGTTGTGCATGGTTATCAACTACGTTATGTACCTGGTGAATCGCCGCTCCATGTGTTGCTGCAGTAGCCTCTACTTGATCCACTCTGTGGGCCATCCCTCTAATGTCCGCTTGCAGGTCTGAAATGGCTGCAGACAGGGTGCTCTTGATGTCCAGGGCCACTGCTTGCAGGTCCGCCAGGCTAAGGAAAGGGGATGAGGATGGTGGAGCTTGTGCGCCGCCGCTGTATTGCTCTGGAGGCGTTCGGCGGCCATTGCTGAAATCGAGGCCGCGGTCTGACAGCTGTGAGCAGGCCTGAGGTCCTGGTAGTTGCGAACGGAGGAGGGCTGGGATGTTTTGACTCAGCTGCGTCTGACCCGCCGAGTCTTGTGAGCCTCTCCCTGCCATATCTGAGGTGCTGTGTGGTTCGGTCCGCTTATGGAGGCTCTGCAGGGCTATCTGGGTGACGGAGTTCTCTCTCTAAGCTGCCGCCATGCTCCGGTGCTAGGCCACGCCCCGATAAGGTATTATTTTAATGAAAACTGCAGATTTAAAAATATTGAAAATTACATTTAAAATTAGATTAATATACTATCTAATACATTTTATATAATAAAATATAATACTTTAATGATTGGGTATACATACACTTTCAAATTTAACAGATTAGCATGAATATCTATAATAGTGAAAATATGGATGTATCCTGGCACCACTTACCGAAAGTTTCAGAAAGTAAAAAATAGCCATTTAATTCATGGAAAAAATATTTTAAATAGATTATTATTATACTATTTTTATATAACAAATGTTAGCTAAGGACCTTCTCAAGCCTACAGATGTTGCAATAGTTCTTATTTTCTTAACAAAAAAGCTAGCCAGTCATTAATAGCTTGATGCTTAATCCTTGCATGTAATGAAATGCTGCACCCAAAGTAACTAGGTCACCATTCTTCATTGAAGACCTCATCTTAAAAAAATGCTGCATTATGCCACAAAAGCAGATTTCGGAGTCTGAATTGGCTGTTCTATATTTCATGTAATAGTGGATGTCAGGAAAAGCATGTGTATTTCTTAAGCTTGCTGGTGGCCTTACTGTAGCATTTTAAACCATTACAAGTATTTTCTCTCCCTGGCTTAGGCAGAGTACTTGAATTATTCTCTAAGTGCATTTTAACAGTGTTAAAACCAGGGCATTTGTGTGGGTGTACCACTCTTAAGAGTGATTTATGTTGGTTCATTGTCTATTAGTACAGAACAGCTAATTGATATCCAATACCATTACATGGATGTCTCCTGGCTAAATTACATAGCAATATACTCTGTTAAAGTATACTCACGCTCAGGGAACATCATTATCTATAACTGGGGTAGTTATATCGGCATTTAAAAAAACGTTGCCTTTAAGTCCCAACCAGATGAATGCAAGCAGTCTTTTCATTTAATCATCCTGTCTTTCAATGCTTACAGAAACGTCACTCTAACCTGATTCTTTCCATTCCCCATGCTTGCATATTTTATGTAGTGTTCCATTCTTAAGAGAAAATTAAATACTATATTTATTCAGAGATGGGGGGTGGCAGCATCCAGTACTTTTTACTCGTATTTTGTTTGAACTCAATCGGCCCATTGAATCCCCATATAAAGGGAGTTCTTGACTGAACAATGCACAAGGGGAGCTATTGCGAATGCTATTGTCCACATTCAGATACGCTCCACTCTGGGGGTTCTATCAAAGGTCACACATGGGAATAATTATCATACATTGGTACTGAGAAAAACAAGCTGCTGAGTTCCGAGGCGTGAACATGGTTTGTGGCAGCTAAATGCATTGGTCAGTGACTTGGCATTGCTAGCTGAAGCCGTATTGGAAAGAAAAGATACAGAGCTGTATTGTCAGGAACTGGTCCTGAAGGGCTACTAAGGGCAATGAACTGACATGCTTCTCCATTGAACACATCTGGGTAATTTCTGTTTGGGTAATTGCTGTTTAGTGGTCCTTAAGGACTGGTTTGCAAACCACAGCGAGTCAGCTTGTGTTGAATCCATGACAGGCCAGTTTTCACTGCAAGACAAACACAAACATATGGCTTGGTTTTACGGATGATTTGATGGTCTGCGGTCTTTCGGGACTGTGCAGTAAAAAATAAATTTATTGTAAGTACAGCAACTGTACTGTTATGTTATTGCTGCATTGGTTAGGAAACTACAGAAACTTACTTCAACAATTCCTAAAGGTTTTCTTACCTTAAGGCCCAGCTCCAACTAAGAAATAACTGAGAAAGTAACTTCAGCGTTATTTATAAATTATAAAGTTCACTTTGCATGTACAGACTCTTGAAGTGTGAATGTGAGACTATAGACTGTTTAGTCATGGAGATGATAGCACTACACAGGATACAAAACATAAATGACCTTGTTTCAGTAAAAAAAATGAAAATAAGTAAACCATTAAAATTAAAGTAATACAATTAGGGGGAGGCTTGGTGAGGCTGGTGGTCCCCCATATCTGGTCAATCATTCAACTTGGATAATACAATTATTTTATATACATATGGTGAATGGTATTATGTTGCAATTGTATTAGGGTAAATATAATTTCTGTTATTCTGGTTGTAATGTAATTATAAAACTGTTTTATGGGATTCTCTATTTTTGGTACGGTTTTACAGAACCTGAGGAAGTGAACCTGATTGCCCATGAAATGCATTGTGCAATTGTTGGAAACCCTGCATTATGATCAGCACAGAAAATAATGAAGTATTTCTTTTATGCAAACTGTTCAGTAATGACGTATGGAAAAGCTGAAGGTGGGGGAATTATGGCAAGCTCTGAACCTTTACTTATACATACTGTATTTCAATATATGGTGTATTGTTATGTATAAAAACAGCCTCATTGAGGCTTATGACATGAATATCTTTTTTTAAAAAAATGAATGTTTTTAAATACATAAAATGAATGTTATCGTAAACTAATTTTTGATGTTGCATTGCTCCATATTGGCACCCTAAAAGTCCCATTATCTCTTTTGTACTTTTTGTGACTTTTTAGTGACATTGGTGTCTGATTGGTCAGTTCCAGCACTGTCTATTTTATTTTACACTTAAGAAGCTATAGAAACTTACTTTAACAATTACTGATGGTTTTCTTTAAAAAAGACCCAATTCTGACTGTTTGACAAATTGCTTATTGCAACTTCAGTGGTATTTATAAACTATCCATTTCACTTTACATTGTAAGAACAAGCATCAAATGTAGAGCTTAAGGACACCGCCACTCGCTGTTTATTCTTTTTAAGGGCTTTGTTTGCCAATTTTTATTAAAAGAAAGTTCAAACACAAAAAACATGAGTTTCCCTCGCAGGGGTTTTCAGCATTCCTTTTGCCATCAACATAAACAACATTCAGCCTTTTTGGCTTTCACTTGCAGCACTGCCGCTCTGGACTTGCTCTCCAGGCCCTTATCTGTCTCCTACAGACTGTTCACCGACCAACGTCATGCACACAGCTAGCAGCCTCTTGCTGCACTGGCTCCCACATGGAGCACTCCTTGGCCAGACTCACTGTCTGCCGGGGTGGTGCTCAGAACCATGGTCAGGTAGTTACTAAAAACCCAGCACACTCCTGACCAATCGGTACGCTGGCCGTTCAAAATACCTGGATCCAGGATTGGAAGTTTTGTCCCACCTGGATCACTTTGAAATCTCCAGGCACCAGGTCTCAAAACAAACTTAAGAAAACACTGAGGAAACCGAATGGCAAGTTTCCTCTTCATGTCACAAACTCCCTGGAGCCCCTCAACATGTCTGGTTGAGAATTCTGGGTTACAACCTCTTTCTAGACCCTGACAGGGCAACGTTCTGCCACAACATATACAAACTTTTAAAGTTTCAATTTGAGACAATACACAGTTTGGTAAGAAAGATGAAAGTGAATACGGTACAGGGTAAAAACATACAAAGAAAAAAAATTGCTTCAGAAAAAAAAATGAAAATAAGTAGACCATTAAAGCTAAAATAATACAATTATCCCTACATAATTCATCTTTTACATGCCATTGAAGCATATAAATAAATTTAATACCATGTAAATGCACTATTCATCCCATGCAAATATATTTTAATTTTATCATTTAAAATTAATAGTAAGATGTGAGGTGCTTTGTGCTGTCGAAAACGTCATTGCATCTGAGCACTACAAACTAAAAACACTGTTGAATTCATTTTTAATATTAAGTAAACTCAACCCATTGATTCATGTCTCCATGCTTTATTTTGCTGAGAAAAACACCCCCCAGCATTCCTGGCTGTGAACATCTTTTGTAAGTGCAGTAGATTCAAGTAGCATTTATTTCCTGGAATTCACCTGCCCTTAGCTCAAGCATGTAGACAGGAGGGTATACTTAGCTAAGAAAACCTCTCCTTCCCTCCTGAAGACTCCTGGGATTTATGATATAATTAAAATTATATACTTTCCTATCTGTAGCACCCTGGTCCTAAACAGGGCTGCTAACAAATTTAGTTTGCTAAGTGGTAACTAGCCTGGCTAATTGGAAGGGGATCCACTGATTGTTGCCGTAAGCCTGGATATGATGCATCTCTCTTTTCTGTCACTGGGTGGCACTGCTGCTTTTTGACATTAGAATGACAAGGTCACATTGTATCCAGATTAGGAGCTGATATTTTTTCTCAGCCAATTAGGAGGGTTTCTTTGGCCCAATGGCATGCTGAGAGATCTTATTTCCTTGGAAGGGGTCAGGTGATCGGGGTTCTGTGCCACCTGGATGGCTGTCTGGGTGGACGTGTGTAGTAATGGTCTGGGTTGCTAGGCCAGAAGCCTGAGGTTTATCCCAGAAGCAACTGGCTGCTAGGCTATCTGAGGCCTATCCAGGTTTGAGAGAAGCAGTGTGGGATTGGGGCTTCAGGCTTGGAGCCCAACCAAGTTGCAGAGGTTCAGCCGGAAGGGGAACCAAACATTGTCAGAGGTGAAGGAGAAGCAATTGCCACATGGGACGAACACTCCTGTTGCCAGAGGCAAGTGAGGATCAAGGCCAGAGATAAAAGGGACACAGTTGCCACCAAGGGATGACCACTTCTTTTATCAGAGGCCAGTGTATTGGAGGTCTGGAGAAGTACCAGAGCAGCCTTATTCACTGGCTGGGAACGGTGAACAAGTGGGAAAGCTTCAGCAGAGTGCCAAGCCAGGGACCCAGCAGGTAGCATGAGTGAAGCTTGAGGAGTATACAGCAGGTTAGCTGTGGAAGAGCTCAGGGGATCCAGCAGCGTCTGGGATCTGGAAGTCTAATGAGAGACTGGGAGCTCAGTGTGAAGATCTACGGTACGATACTCTGAGATGTGAGAGAGGATCTGCAACAGGATACTGTGAGTTATGTGTACAAATCTACATTCAAGTTTGAGAGTTCAGTTGCTATAGAAGACAGCAGTTCTACAAAATACAGTTGCTGCATCCAGCTTAAAGGCCCTCTACTTGTATAGCTGTCTGCCTATTCCTATTTTTGTCTCAGAGTCTGCCAATTGCTTTTGCATCTGCCTAAGGGTGTCCTAGCCCTAAACCCTCTCTCCCCCAGTTCTTGATGAGAAACAATAAAATCTCTTTTTCTGCATTCCAAAAATGGACTGGTGCCCAGGTTTCCAACTTGCATTACACCCACAATGCCTAGTAACCCATACTGTGAAGAAGGATGTCAGCTCTCCCTAACTCTGGAGGTCACCATTAGGTTTTTAGAGGACTGTGACACCGCTACATATCTATTTACCAATTTTTGCAGCATAAGGATTAAAAATAGTTAGTGCTGACAGAGAGGGTGAAGTTCCGCTTTAACTATGGACAGATTAAAGGCTCAGCACAGTCGAATGCTATAGGTGGAGCCTAGTGGGCTACCTCTCATAGTTCCTGTTTTTACCCATGTTTTGGGTTCCCTCTCATTTTTTTAAGTTCTATTGTTATAGTGATGCAAGTGTGAGCCCACAGGCGAGCAGGTGACACGGGATCCCCCAGGGCATGGATTCTAAGGGCCAGCCGGTATTCTGCCAGGGACCCCCTCACAGGAGTTTGGACTTAGCTGCTTGCTGACCCCAGGTCACGACCTCCAGGTTCATCCTGCTCACGAGGAGAGTACCCGAAGACACAGTGCAGGCACGGATGGATGGAGCAAATGGAAAGCCAGATAACGAGCCAAGGTCAGGGCGGGCAGCAGGCAAACGTAATCAGGAGAACTAGCCGAGTCAGTAAACAAGAGATCAGTCCATGAGAAGTCAGGTTTAGGAATGAATGCATGGAAGGAGCTTGGGAACAAGTGTTGCTCTCGCAACCAAAACCTGGTCTGAGTGGAATTTAAATAGGGAGATACATGGGAGGCCGGACAAGAAGTAGCAAGAAGGAAGGTATATTAACCATCAGGTGAATCCGGCGACACCCATAGCTGCTAAGTCAGTGCAGCAAGAGCAGAGCACAAACTGATAGAACCGCAGGTGTCAGCAGACCTAGAGCAGCAAAGATAAAAAAAAATATATGCAACCAGTAAGACACAGATCAGCTGCGGACATCTATATCTTCCTATTGAAGACTTCATAAGAAAAATAAAATATCATACTGACACAAAGTGCACTTAAACAACATATATCTCCTCTACTCAATTGTCCTTTAGGTGCAGAAAACCATATGGCTGTCCAAAGTTTGTTACATGGACTTTAAATAAACATTTAACTTTACTGGGCTTTGTGCTGTTGTCTGGCTTCTTGAATCCAAAATGAAGAGTAGAAAGCCCTTTTATAGCAATATCAGGTTTGCAGATACAGAACTCAAGCACAGAGATCTCTCTAATTCAACCTCTAAGAGTCTATCAGGTGGTTTAGTTATTTGACTTCTGTCAAAAACTAAAATGAAAATATAGGCTAGACTGACCCTTTAAAGGAATAGTAAAGCCTAACACTAGCTATTCTTAAAAAACATTCCTTCCCCCTCCTCCTACTTATTTTGCATACCCTGTATAAAAAAGATCTGTATACTTACCTCTTTTAATCTGTTCTGGGGCGGTCATGTAATCCTGCAGCTCCAGCTCCCCTGTGCATGGGAGCGCTCAACTATACCTATGAATTCCTGAGAGACGCAACATCACCATAGTCTCCCTTGGCCCAGCCATTGTTGGTGCTCCTACCTCTCCCCTGCAGCAGCCACTTACCGACACAGGGGAGCTGGAGCTGCATGATCACTTGACTGGACCAGTGCCAATTAAAAAGAGGTAAGTACAAAGATATTTTTTTATGCAGGATGGGGGATAGGGGATGTAGAAAGAGGAGAGGGAGGGAACATTTAAGCATAGGTAATATTAGGCTTTACTATTACTTTAAATGTTACCATTGTCTCTTCTGTTTCATTTAACATGAAAAAAAAAATCAAGAAATGGGTTTATTTATGAGACATAAATTAATCCTGCACTGGGCTCCTGGTCTTTCGCATTGATATGTAAACAAGGAGCACAGTGTCTTGTTTCTGAGCTGCCAGATTTTAGCTGGAGAGACAGATCCTGATAAAGAAATTATTTTAAGCAAGCAGGGAACCCTGGAGAGATGATTACAAAGGTTTCACTGTATAATCACTAAGATCCAATGTCATATTAGGTAAATAAATATTTCAGATAGCTCACAAGTCGTCATTTTTATGTGAGCTTCTAACTAGTTAGTAGGACCATGTCATGCCACCCACGCCTATCTCTAGCATTGATGGTCAGACACCATAGCTGGATCTTCACCTATAGCAGCCCCCTTTTCCATAAGGCAACCAAGTACTTACAGGTACTTGGTTGCCCCCAGGTCTTATACCCAATGTTATACTGTCTTGCTAATACACCAGGGCAGGCACGAGCTAAGCACAGCAAACAGGTACTTGCAGTTGGCAGAAAGGCAGAGTAGTAATGATACAATGGTGTTTGAAGTGGTTCAATGGAAGTACGGGCTCAAGGCAGGTAACGTCCAGAGAGTAATCAGGGTCAACTCTGTAGTCAAAAGGCAGGCAGAGTTCAGAGAGTAATCCAAGTTCAATCCAAGGTTCATAACAGGGGAATCCAAACTAGCATGTAGGCAGGTGCAGTCTACTTCTCCCCTGTAGGTGGCATTCATCTGCAGTGGCACTGTTGTTGAAGAGGAAGTCAAGAGGAACAGGGGACTGAGGAAGCCCCATGTGACCTAAGCAGCCATCTTGGGTCAGGCAGAGCCTATTTGGTGTGCATTTGTGAGTTGGTAGAGTAGGAATAGGTTCTCTGCCTGTTAGAGACAGTACTAGTGGTAGGGAAGGGTAGGGAAGGGAAAGGTTCCTGACAAGGAGGGAAAGTTTGCAACTCCTTTGAACATCATTCCATTTGGGCATGAGATGGCCAGCCTGCACGTTGCTCTCTTTACAGATGCTGTCAGTCTAGCTGATAGTCTTCACATTACTGGAAACTGGGAGTGCACCCAGTTGGGCAGCTTTGCCACCGGGTTTGCTGTGAACTGTTGCTGTACTATTTCAATACAAGTTTATCAGGCAATTTAAACAAATGTAACTAAATATATTTATGTAAATAATGAATCAAAACAAAACAAAGCACATTTTTTGCGCATTGTTTCATCTAGAGTCTATATCTCTGCAGATAGGTGGACAGGTGGACAGTCAGACAGGGAGAGTGCAGCTCAGACAAAACCAAAATGCAGGAATGATACTGGCAGCTGCCATGAAGCAGGAGCATTAAAGGCTCATATCTCTTAAAGTTCTTGAGATTCTATAAAACATAGTGCCCTGTTCCCAAGTCCCGAGATTCTGGCTAGCTAATGGTTTTAGGCAATCAACTCTAGGGAAAATGGTGACTCCCGAGGATTTCCTTTGACATCACTGAGGTCTAACACCATGTTAGGTATAGGGGCATCTAATAAACATAATATGAATGCAAGCTTCCAGCTAGAGAATAGCACCATATCATATACTGTATGTAATCTTCTTGAGATCCTATGGAGGAAAATGCCCAGTTGCAGATTTCCCTGATTCTGGTTAAAGAGGGAGACTGTACCTAATTGTAGAAGAGTGTTAAAGTGTATGTAAACTCTAACACTAAATCTCTCTTATTTGCTTCCTTGTGGTCTGTTAAATATACCACTGAGAGCAATTTGTTACATCTTTTCGACAAGTACAAAAAAAAAAAAGCTGTTCATCCAGTCACAATTTTTGCAAGCTGATTATTTCCCATGCTCTCTTCCTCTAAGGACAATTATTACTTAGCTTTGTTCCTAGCTATCTCCATTGACTACAAAACTTTTCCCCTTACGGTATGGAGAGAGAGAGGTTTTATATAATCGTAACACACTTCCTACCTAGGGTGACCATGCTTCTGCTCCTAGATACACTACGGTTGTGACCTTAGGACAGAAAGTGTGTTCCTGGCAGGATGACCAGTTGAAAATAAAGAAGAAAAAAATGTGAAAAAATAAATTGAATGCAGCCACCATAACTAATTAAAGTTAAGCTCAAATACATTCAATTTTTATTATTGGGTTTAAAAACAATTTAAGCAAGTGTGTCAGGGTCTAGATCTGAACCTGGACCTCTGCAGTGTCTGGCTGTAGCTCATTTTGTTGTGCTACTGGAGATACCGGACAGCTCCTTCTCTGATCCCTTGAACAACTTGCCCAGTGTGTTGTTTTTGGTGAACCTTGAACTGCTTGATCCTCCTATGATTTCCTAATTTAAGCAATGTCTCTCCACTTCTTGTTTGTCAGATTTGTATGCTCTCTCCAGTTGATGTCTTCCTCCTTGCATACCTGCAGCTGTTCTTATCTTTGTTACCATTTGTTACCAACCTTTGGCATGTCCTATAAACTTCTGCTTGATCTCAACCTGCAACTGCATATTACTGACTTTTGGCTTGTTTAATGACTATGCTTCTGCTTGATCCCTATCTGCTCCATCTGTCACTGGACTCTGGCTTGCACATCTCCTGATGGAGGACCATGAATGGGCAGTGGCATGCAGCGAAACCTATCTCCACCATCAGGAGCTCTGGTGAAAATCAATTTGTGCTTAGACCCTGCGCCTTGGATGAGCCCACATTATTCACCAGGGTGACCTACTCATGTACTTATCCTGCTGGTCTCTGAGCCTGACAACCTGACTGTGGTAAATCTAAGAAGGTGATGTGTCTCCTGAGCATTCTCAACAACATTGATGAAATCAATTACATGTCAAAATAACTCTGATAACACATAAGTCATCATTTTTACGCAAGCTGCTAACAAGTCGGTGGAACTATATCATATAAAACCTTTGAGATTCTACCTTTGTTGTGCACAGGATGAAGATCAGCTGTGACTGATGTATCACATCTTTACTGCCAGTAAATGTTTGGTTATGTAGGGATCTACTGATCTCTACTGTCTGAATTTGTAAATGCCTGTAAATATATTATGAATGCACTTCCTGCCCCTGAATTGTTGGTTTTGAAACCCTGGAAGGAGGAAACGAGGAGAGAGAGAAACTCAGCCACATGTTCTTTCCATGCTACAAAATCCTGGATCGGAAGACACTATTATACACTAAGGAGCTACTGTGCTGCTGTGTGTGCTACTGGGCTGCAGGAATGAAGGGACTACATCTCCCAGCATGCCCAAGCATGTTGTATTGTTGCCAAGGAAACATGCAGAGCACTGCTGACGGAACCTGTGGACAGAGAGTGTACTACTGATTGCTGTGAGTACAAGGCTGCTGTGCCTATCAGAGACTGTGTTGCTGTAGCTGTTTCTGAGTTGGTCAAGTACAGCTGCCATACTGCAGCTGGCAGAAATTTTACTGTTGTGAGGTGAGCTATTACAGGCACTGTGCTGTGCTGCTGTTGGAGTCTCCAAGAGAGGATTAAAGACTGCTGCAGAGGACAGCAGGGACCATCTGGAATAGGGCTGCTATTGCTGCTGTATTTTCACCCAGATCAGAAGGAGATACCATTAGTACCAAATAGCTTGGTCTGCATCCCAGGCTGGTTGGACAACAGTTGGAGGATCTCCTCATCACCACAGATCTTGTATTCAGGTCTCTAATACAAAGGCAGATGTCACATCATCCTCAGGGGCCACTGCAACTGGAGTTTCCTGCAACATTTATCTGGAGGTATCTCTATTAAAAACTATATATATATATATATATATATACCCAGGTATACAGTGGGTATAGAAAACAATTACTCACTTTAAAATAATCACATTTTGTTGCTTTGCAGCCTGAAATGAAGACAGACACCATTTTTTGTTTTATCGAGCTGTATTTACTAGTGCAAAAACTTGGAAAAAGGATCACCCCTTTGTATTAGTATTTTGTTGAATCACCTTTTACTTTAATTACAGCCTTAAGTATGTTTGGATATGTCTCTACTAACTTCACACATCTAGACTTTGCAATATTTGCCAACTCTTCTTTGCAGAACTGCTCAAGTTCAGTTAAATTTGATGGTGACCGTTTGTGGACTCCAGTCTTCAAGTCATTCCATCGATATTCAATGAGGTTTACATTTGGGCTCTGACTAAGCCGTGCAAGGACATTCATCTTTTTCTCCTTCAACCACTATATGGCCATTTTTGTTGTGTGCTTTGGGTCATTGTCATGTTGGAAGGTACACTTTCTTCCCATGGACAACTTTCTGGCAGAGGGCCGCATATTTTGACAGTATTTTGCCCCCTCTTATTTACCTAAATTTCTCATAACCCCCTCCCCCCCCCAAAAAAAAATAAGAAAAAAGAAAAAAAAAGAGGGCTACAGTTACAGCTTTTAAAAAAAATAACTATGTTTCCAAATCCATTGTTGCTTCACTTGGTCACACATGAGTACATGTTCCAGGTTGTAACTCTTTTTCAAGTAGTTTATATTCTGGATTCAGTAGAAAGCCTCAAATTGGCTGCATATAGAGCATTGCATATAGAATGTTTATACAATTTTGGCATCTAGCAACCAGGCATTCTTGTAGTGAATGTTTGAAGTACATAAACATTCTGTAGAGAATAATACATAATGATTGACATCCTTTTTTGTATTTAACATGTATTGTTCAGTAATTGTCTTTTGACATACAGTATGTGGACTTGAAGAGGAGAATGTAAAGCAGATGTCCTTGCCCTTTTCTTTCTAAGGCATTATGAACTCTTGGCCTTAAATAAAAATATTTATTTCCTTTATTGTACATTAATAAAAGCATCATAATGGCCATACAAGGCATTTATTCATATTTATATTTATATAAGCCTCTTCTACTGCATATTGTGGGCATGATTTGTTTTAGTATAAAAGCTAAGCTCTGGCTAAAAAGCTAAATACACAGCACATATACACATATTGTATGTGCACTGCTTTGGTTGCTAAAACTTCCTTCATCGAGTCTTATGATCCAGGGACAACACAAAGAAAGCAGCACAAAGGGTTTCAGTAGTGTATCAAAATAAGATTTATTAGAACTTTGTCACATGTTGTGAGGATAATCATCTGTATCTACATGTGACTAAGACAAAGGAGCTGGTTGTGGATTTCAGAAGAAGGAAGGCACTGGTGACCCCTTTCTCCATTCAAGGAGTGGATGGAGTAGAGAATTATTTGGGGGTGCACAGTTCAGCAAAAACACGGACGTGCTCTATAGGAAGGGTCAGCTCCACCTCTATTTGTTGAGTAGGCTGAGGTATTTGAACATCTGCCAGACAATGCTGAAGATGTTTTATGAATCTGTGGTGGCCAGGGCTCTACTGTATGATTTGGCATGCTAGGGAAGCAAGCTTAGGGTGGTCGACACCAACAGACTCAATATACTGATTCAGGCTGGATTCACACCATTGCGGTGCGAATTCCAGCCTGTTTTCCTGTGAGAAGGACCAGAGCCGTTGTTCGGGGGCTCCTGTCTGTTCTCGCAGCGCAGCAGCTTCCCGGGAAAGGAGGGGGGAGGGAGGGGGAGGTGCCGCGAGCAGGGGAAAATATCCCTGTTCAATGCGGAACACATCTCTGTGTCAGATGCATTCCCATTGAACATAATGGGTTGGAAATTTGCACCGCATTGCACAGATAACGAACACAATGTGTTGTCCTGCGAAATGGATGCGGTTTAAGCTGCATCCAATTCGCATAGGTTTGAACCCAGCCTTACAAGGTCACTGATGTTGTTGGATTGGAACTGGAGTCTTTAACAGTGTCAGAGAGGAGAATGTTTTCTAGGGTACGTTCAATCTTGGACAACTCCTCCCACCCACTCCACAATTTGCCGGTCAGTCTGAGGATTACCTTCAGTGACAGATTGTTACAACCTTGATGCACCACAGAGCAACACAGGGAATAATTTTTGCCCGTGGCCATCAAATTATATAATTCTTCTCTGTGAGTGCTAGATGTGAGGATTTTAATATGGCTTATGATCCAGACTTTTTTGTAGGTTATATATTACTGTATGTTGTCTATGTGTAATGATTTTGGGGTAAAAGTTAGAGAATGGTGTAAGAGTGGTGTAATGAGTGGTGTACTATTTTCATTTTGGAAGTTTGATTTTCTGTTATTTTTCATGTATTCTATGCAGTGTTTTAAAAGGATGGTGCAGTCTATTACAGTATAATTTTAATTTAGCTTTATTTGGTATCATTTGCTGTTATTGGCACTCGTATTGTTGTTATTGTGACTTGTTTCCATTCATTATTGTGATTTTGTGTTGTCTTCGTTGAATGCAACTGTATTTTAATAATTTCCCTTTGGGATGAAGAAAGTATTCTGAATCTGAATTATTAATATGACCTGTTTGTGCCATCTTCTGGTTTCTCCACTGGTGAGTGCAATACCTCCAGTTGTATTTAATCATATTAATAAATGGTGTTTTAATGTACTACAATATTTGGACATTTTGAAGCTTTCTTTGTGTTTGTACTCTTTGTGCATGTACTGTATATGGGAGCTGCCTACTCTTCTCTCAAGCTTGTGGCATTTGGACCTTATTGTTGGTAATTTCTATTCAGGTTTTGGGCCGACGTGCAAGATGTGTGGATTTACTGAGGTTGGGCCAAATTATGGAAACAAGTATGGTAAAAGAACAAAATCGTTACCTAATATGGTGTTGGACCGCCTTTGGCATGCAAGACGGCCTGAATTCTCCTGGCATTAGAGGTGATTGTAGCCGTATTAGTGCAATTGTGACAAAGAAAATTGAGTACTGTCCGTGATACTTTTTTTATTTGCACTAACATACAATTTTGCAGGACAAGCTTTCAGGGAAACACCCCGAAAACTTGTCCTGAAAAATTGCATGTTAATGCAAATAAAAAAAATATCACGGACACTACTCAATTTTCCCTGGGATTAGACAAATATAAGTCTTGAATAGAGGATAATATAATATGATACCATGCTTCATGCAAAAATCCGGGTCACATTCCTGCACAATGACCTTTTGTCTCTTTCGGTCAGTGGACCATTACAACCATGCTTATGCTTATCAAAAGACATTTTCCTGTAGACTGTATATATGCTGTTATAACCTTTGATACTGTACCTTGTGACATTGCAAATAAATTGGTAACATGAGTCACAGAGGCACCAACTAAGCGGGCACCAACAATTTGCCTTCTTTGACGCTCAGTAAACTCTGACATGACTCCGTATTACTAGCAGCACACACAGTGAATGATGAAAAGTGAGGCTTCCCACCTGTTAGCTAGGTGTCTCATCACATAGCGGAAGGATAAGAATACTACATCCCTTCCGCTTTTAACGTGAAACTTGTCACTTTCACACCTGCAAATCATGCAGCATTTCCATATTTTTGTCCAACCCCTGCATATGTGTATATTTACTAACTACTATTTTATAGAAGTTTGTTTATTAAAAAAAACTTTATGCATTTCTGTCCATACTGCTGAGCACACACAGGGCATCTTTTTTTAATTTACTTTTATGATCCAGGGACCCCTGCCACCCTGCATGGCCAGAAGGGAGGACACAAGTTTTCTTGTTAGAGATAAGGAACATAATGGTACCAGAGAAGGACTGGTTTACATACCAAAATGTTAGTAATTCTCTTCCACCAGTCTTAAGATACAGCACTGTAATGTATGTTAAAATGACACTAAACTCTGATTTTAAAAAAATATATATGTTCAAGTATTTATTGCTCTCAGTCTCCTCCAAATCTCCAAATTCCATTTTTTCTGCTGCTGTGATCTGACTTCCTGTTAGAGTGTGGCTACATTTATTCTCCATGGTCCTACTGTATGTATGAACATGGCAACCCTCTCTTGCTCACTCTAGAAATGGACTATGGACTATAGGATTTGCAGTGTGCATAGAGCAGTCCACATGATTGCAACTAACATACACTGCTCATTCCAAACAAATAAAAGTGACAAGTAGAGTTGAGCGAACACCTGGAAGTTCGGGTTCTGCTGGTCCGTCCGAACTTCGGGACAAAGTCCGGGTCCGGGTCCGGACGGAACCCGAACGATCGCACGGACAACGAACCCCATTGAAATCAATGGGGACCCGAACTTTTAGGCACAAAAATGGCTGTAGGAAAGTCCTGGAAAGCCCCAGAGGGCTGCAAAAGGAAGTAAAATGGGGGTAAGGGTAGGGCAAGTGCCCTACAAAAAAATGGGGACAGGGAAATAACTGTAAATATTTTTTAAAAAATAAAAACATAAAAAAAGCAAAAATGGAGGTGAATGTGGATCATCTTCAAACTGTGTCTGAAAAGTATTAATTAACGGTAGAAGCCATATAACTGTTCTAAAATCATCTTCAAACTAGGGCAAGTGCCCTACAAATAAATGGGGATAGGGAAAATAAATTAAAATCAA
>BLSH010380484.1:81032-93276 GCA_018402905.1 Glandirana rugosa
TTGGACGTCAGTGACTAAGAAAAGGACCTGCTTCTTGATGGGGCGACGCGCGCGCAATCCCGGCTTAAAGGGAGGACGTCATATGACGTCCACCCGCTGGGAGAGCAGGACCGCTCCGCCGTCATTTGACGGTGGGCGGTCCTGAGGCGGTTAAATAGTCCCTTTGGTGCCAAGAACGGTTACGAATGGGACCGTGCACCTCCCGGTCGCGCGTGCACACGAACGTTCGCACCAGCCGTTCGTTCGTGCATGCGCCTGCGTACCATATCCCTTCTTATGGATACATGGCCTCTTCATCTTTCCTGACATTACCCCCCCCCCAATGGGCAGCCTCCGGATTCCCAACCGGGCAAGTTTACCTGGGTGGGATCTCTTAAAAGCCTGAACCAGTCTTTTGGCATGGATGTTGTTTTTGGGCTCCCATGAGTTTTCTTTGGGACCATATCCTTTCCATTTGATAAGGTACTGGACCTGGTTACCCCTTTTCCTGCAGTCCAGGATGGCTTCCACCTCGAATTCCTCTTCGCCATCCACTAACACTGTGCAGCGGGGTAGTTCTTCGTCCAGGAAAAGAATCAGTGACTGCAGGTTTCAACAAGATGACATGAAATACCGGATGAATTTTCATAGATTCTGGTAATTCCAACATAGGCCACACTGTTGATCCTTCTCTTTATTGGGAATGGACCCACAAACTTCGGACCCAATTTCCTCAACAGGCAGGCCATTTTTAGGTTCATCGTGGATAGCCAAACCAGCTCACCTGGGTTCAAATTTAGTTCACCCCGCTTCCTCTTGTCAAAGACTCTCTTATTCTCTTCCTGAGTTTTCAACATAGTTCCTCGTAAGAGTTTATTATTTTCATCAAAGAAGTGTACCGTCTCCTGTACGGCTGGAACCGAACTTTCAGGACAGACATCAGTGAGAGAGGTTGGTTGAAAGCCATAATTGGCAAAAAATGGAGACTGATTGGTAGCTGAGTGCACAGAGTTATTATATGCAAATTCTGCCAATGGAAGCAATGACACCCAATCGTCCTGCGAAAAAGAGGAAAAACAGTGGAGGTACTGTTCCAGGGTTTGATTGGTTCTTTTCGTCTGGCCATTTGTTTGCGGGTGATATGCTGAGGAAAAGGAGAGTTCAATCTTCAGAGCTTCACATAATGCCTTCCAGAACTTGGAGGTAAACTGCACCCCTCGATCTGAAACAATATTGGCTGGTACCCCATGAAGTCTTATGATCTCCTTGATAAAGGCTTTTGCAGTTTCGGGAGCAGAAGGCGTGCCTTTCATTGGTACAAAATGTGCCATCTTAGTAAATCGATCCACAACTACAAAAATGGTGGAAAAACCTTCTGAAGGGGGTAATTCTACAACAAAGTCCATTGAGATCATTCTCCAAGCTCTCTCAGGCACAGGGAGAGGTTTCAACAAACCCCAGGGCTTGGTTATGCTGCTTTTGCTTCAGATGCAGATGGTGCAGGACTCCACATACTTCCTACAATCCTCACCCACTTGTGGCCACCAAAATGTACGTTGAAGCAGCTCCGAAGTTTTACGGACCCAGAAATGTCCTGCCAGTTCATGGTCATGACAAAGTCCAAGGATAATGATTCGCACCCTCTCGGGTATAAAGATTTTGTCATTATGCCATAGTAGGCCATCTTTCCATTGTAAGTTCATTTCTGAAGAAACGGACTCACCTACTGAGCCTTGCCTGATCTGGGACAGTAGTTCTTCTTGAAGCAGCAGAAAGTTCCCAGCAGACAGGATGTTATCAGGGGTTGAAGGATCCTCTGATTCGTTGTACATGCGAGCCAGCGCATCTGGTAAATATACTTTGATCCGGGCCTATACGTGATGTGGAAGGTGAATCTTGAAAAGAAGAGCGCCCATCTGGCCTGGCGTGGTTTCAGTCTCTTAGCCATTCTTAAATATTCAAGATTCTTGTGGTCCGTATAGATCAAGATCAGGTGGGCAGCCCCTTCCAACAAGTATCGCCATTCTTCCAAAGCGGCTTTAATCGCTAGCAGCTCTCGATCATCCACATCATAATTCCTCTCTGCCGCAGATAGCTTGCGGGAGAAGAAAGCAACCGGGTGCAAAAGAGCCTTGGCGCACTGTCTTTGGGACAGCACTGCCCCCACTGCCATCTCAGATGCGTCCACCTCCAAGATGTATGGTAGCACTTGATCGGGGTGCTTGAGTACAGGAGCAGAAGTGAATAGATTCTTGAGAGATTCGAAAGCCGCCTGTGCTTTTGTGGACCAGAAGAACTGGACACCTTGTTTGGCCAGCTGGGTAATGGGGGCCATTATGGCTGAGAATCCCCTGATGAATTTCCGATAAAAGTTGGCGAACCCGATGAAACGCTGGGTGCCCTTGCAATCAGTGGGGATGGGCCAATCCAAGATAACGGATACTTTCTGGGGATCCATCTTGATGCCTTTGACCGATACAATGAGCCCCAAGAACTGGATGCTCTGCTGCTCGAACACACATTTTTCTGGTTTAGCATATAGTCCATGTTGCCGCAGCCGGGCCAACACTTTTTCAACATGGCTGCGGTGCTCCTCCAGGGATGCTGAAAAGATCAGGATGTCATCCAGACAATAGCAAACAGATCTAGGAAGTCTCTGAACACATTGTTTATGAAGTGCTGAAACGTGGCTGAGGCATTGCAGAGTCCGAATGGCATCACTAAGTATTCGTAGTGCCCAAAACGAGTGCGAAAGGCAGTCTTCCATTCGTCGCCTTTACGGATGTGGATCAAGTTGTAGGCACCGTGGAGATCTAACTTTGTGAATATGACTGCCGTTCCAACGCGTTGGAAGAGTTCAGGAACCAACTGAAGGGGGTAGCGGTTCTTGATGGTGATAGTATCCAGCTCTCGGTAGTCGATCCAGGGTCGCAGAGTATGGTCTTTTTTCTCCACGAAGAAGATACCTGCACCAGCTGGAGACATAGAGGGGCGAATGAACCCCTTTCATATGGCCTGTGGATGGGAAGAGTCTCTGCTCCCTTCTTGCTGAACACATCCAAAAAAGAATGGTAAACTGCGGGAACCAGCTAGCGGGACTTGCAGTCCGGATCGTTGTCCAGGCACAGCAGAGTTGAAGATTGGTGGGTGTCTTTCAGGAAGCAGTTCTGAAGACAGTATGGTGACTGTTATTCAATCCTTCCCGTGGCCCAGTCAATATGAGGGTTGTGTGCTTGCAACCAGGGCACGCCAAGGATAACTGGAAATAGGGGCGAAGTATTAATGTCCAAGCGCAACAGTTCTTGGTGTTCACCCGAGATGAAGGCAGGTAGTGGAACTGTCTCATGGGTTACTGGGCCTGATTTAATAACTGTCCCATCGGCAAGATGTACTGCCATTCCGTGGGCCTTGGCTTGCAACGGGATCTGGTGTTGAGTGGCAAAGGCAGAGTCCATAAAGCAGCTGCAGGCCCCAGAGTCAATAATGGTGGAGACCTGAATGTTCCTTCCTGGAAGTTGCAACGAGACAGGTAAACTGATGTGAGTAGAGTTGCTGAGAATGGGGGACAAAAATTCAGGTGCAATGGTCAAACACTTCCAAAGTTTTGCAGGGCAGGTTCTCCGCAATACAGGCAGAGGTTGTACATTCATCGGCGTTGGTGCTCTTCGGCCAATAGGGAAGGGCAAAGAAGTCCCAACTGCATGGGTTCAGGCGTGTCTAGAGGTGAGGCAGTGGAGGAAGGAGATGTTGAGCTGGTGAAGCTGGGAACACGAGGTAGCATCCATGTGGGTCATGGACCTGTTCCCCTTTCAGATCTCCATTCTCGGAGACGCCGATCAATCTGTATGGATAGGTTTATGAGGGTGTCTAGTGACCGGGGAACACCGACTCGGGCCAGCTCATCCTTCAAGGCCTCAGAAAGTCCAAGCCGGAACTGGTAGCACAGAGCAGCGTCGTTCCAGTTGGTATCGGAACTCCAACGCCTAAATTCAGAGACATAGTCCTCCACTGCTCTGCGTCCTTGCGTCTAGAGCGTGCAGGGCGGCCTCTGCAGTAGCAGTCTGTTGTGGGTCTTCATAAAGTTGAGACATGGCATGGAAGAAGGAGGTCAGATCTGCCAGAGATGCAGCCTTTTGTTCCAAAAAGGCGATGGGCCCAGGATTGTGGCTCCCCTTGCAGCAAAGAGATAACAAATCCCACTTTGGTGGCTTCAAGTGAGAATGTTCGTGGCTGCAAGGCGAAATAAAGTTCACAGGCATTGCGAAATGCTCGAAACTTGCTGCGTTCACCCGCTGAATTTCTCGGGTGAGGGAACCCTTGGCTCAGGAGGTAATGTGACCACTGCAGGGGCTGAAGTGGTGCTGCTGGAAGTAGCGAAGCGACTGGTTCCAGGTGTGGAGGAAGAAGAAAGCTCCAGGACACGTTCTTCCAGACCAGTGTAGCCGTCCTGCAGATTCTTGACCGCTTGAGTCAGACCGGCAAGGTGCTGACAGATCATCCATTGGAGAGGGCCCCTGCGCAGACATGGCCGTTTGGTACTGTCACGTACCTGGTGGTGGAGTCTGCAAATGCTGAGGACAGCCTCTCTTACAGTCCTGACGCAGGAACCCCTGATGTGGTGAACAGGAGGCTCAAGAGTGCAGAATGGCACGAGTGCTTGACAGGATCACAGGTGCGGTGGTCACAGGCAGGACTGGAGGTGCAGCTTGATGGAGCAGAGGAGGGACTACGGGAAACAGCTGATGGCAGCCCCATCTGGCTTGGAAGAGCGGATGATGCTGGATGAGAAGTCCAGGAACAGACCGGTTCAGGTAGCAGACAGGCAGATCAGGAACCGAGGAGCAGGCAGGAGGATGGTTGGACACAGGCTGAGTCGGCAACAGACTGGCAGCAAGGTACCAAGGAGCAGGCAGGAGAATCGTCAGTAATAGCCAGGGGTCAGGGCAGGTGGATAAGCAGCGGTGTCAGGATCAAGCAGTAGGTCAAATAACAGGTTCAGCAGGTTCACGGATAGCAGGAATTATAGGAACATTGTAGACAAAACGGCATTGATCCATGTCACTGTTACGTTTAAATAGTCCCTTTGGCGCTAAGAACGGTTACGAACAGGACCGCCGCCTCCCGGTCGCGCGTGCGCTTGAACGTTCACACCAGCCGTTCGTTCGTGCATGTGCCTGCGTACCGTATCCCTTCTTACGGATACATGGCATCTTCATCTTCCCTGACACCAGGTCTTCGAGCTTTTGCAGGATAAATTGATTGTTTTTTTCTTGGGGCTGCTCTGTCCCCTGTATTTGATAAAGTTTGTCTTCTAGATTAGAGATACAGTGCTCAGCTTCATTGAGCCTGCCTTCGTGGTCTTTTAATTCTCTTTGAATGTGTGCCATACTGGCATGAATGGCTTTCTGCACAGAGGCTTCTATGATGAGAGTGAGGAGAGCTGCAACCGCACATGCAATGCGGTCTGTTTCACTATCCCCTATGGTCTGGGGGGTAATTTGTGGATTATAGCTGACATGCATCTCTGGGTCCCTCTGTCCAGGGTTATCAGCAGGTATGGGACCGTCCTGGGCTGTGAGTATCGTGGGTTCACAGGCTGCACCGGACAGAGCCGGAGCCGCGGCCATGTAGGCATAAGCTGGGGGCGCCAGAGCGGCGGTTGCGGGCGCGAACCCGATTTCTCCAGGTACCGGTCCATGGAGTGAGGGGAGAGGTCGCTGGAGCTGGCTGTGGCGGCTGATGGCTTCTGGGCCGGTTTTATATGATGGTTCTGGGAGTCTGAGCGGGAGCTAGCTGTGAGAACAGCTACTCCACGGGGCCCCCGAAACTGTACGTGCCGTAACGATTTTAAGTAGAACAAGAACAGGGTTCCATCAAGATAGTGATCCATTTATGAGCATTAACATATAGACAACAAGTAGACATATGACTGAGGAACGATATACAGGTACAAGAATATATAAACCAAGGAGTTATAGGTTAATAAACTGAAAAATACACTGTATCCACAAAAAGAGGGATGGAGGTAAGAGGGAGTAGGATGCTTTGGAACATAGAGACTATATCCGGCCCAATCAGGATTCGGGAGAGGAACCAAACTCAGAGCTGTCCCACACATCCCAAACCCTGTTGAACCTGACCACAGCATCTTCCACCAGGGCTGTCACATGGTCCATTGTGCAGATCTCAGAAATGACCTTCAAAAGTTGGTCCTGAGAGGGAGGGGTAGGAGATAGCCAATGCATTGGGATAACACTTTTGGCAGCTAATAAAATGCTAGTTTGTCCGAAAATTTCCCAATTCCACGAAAGGGAAGGCCTAGGAGGTAATGTAGCGGGTCTAACGGGAGAGAAAACTCAAATATTTGCTGAAGCAGAGACATTACCATGCACCAAAAGGATACATGATTAACTCACATTGGCAGAATATAGGGTAATGGGTACCCTATGGGTATAATGGAGGATAATGAGGAATCCAGGCGATGCAGTACCTCTGGTGTTCTGTACCAAAATAATAGAACATTAAAAGCTGTCTCTCTCCGCACCACACACCGGGACACTTTAGATGTTGAGGACCAGATCTTGTCCCAACAAGGGAGAATAATTGGCTGTTGTATAATATGGGACCATTTCCGCATATAGGTGTGGAGGTCCTCAGAGAGTGGAGGAAGCCTCATGGAGCAGCAGGTATATGGCAAAGATTAAATGCAGTTGGTGAGGGCCTTGGGAACAGATCCGTTCAAAAGTAGTTGGCTTAGGTAAAGTAAGGGACGGGAAGAGGGTTGCCAATTATGATTTATTTGAAGGTAAGAATAAAACATGTTTTTTGGTATCTGGTATTTGGACTGGAGGTCTTTGAAGGTTCAAAATTTTTGAGTGACAGGATGGACAAAGTGGTGTAGTTGAAATAAGCCAGCTTGGACCCAGGGAAACATTTAAGGACAAGATAATCAGGGATTAAAGGATTAAAGAGCATGTTGGATGGGGGGGGGGACATGACGAGGAGAGTGAGAACTTGGAGGCACATGTACGCCAAATCTTTAGTGAATGACATAGGGCCTAGGCATAACCTTTGTAACATGGGGTCTTGACACAGGGTGGGAGACCAAAATGAGAGAGCAGGGATGAGTTGGAAACAGAGAGCCCATCTCGATCTCTGACCATCTGTTTGGTGCTGATAGGCTAGACCATGAAGCAACTGCACAGAGTTGAGAAGCTAGGTAGTATTTATAAATGTCCAGGGCTCCCAAGCCACCACGATTCCTAGGAGAGAAAAGCACCAACCTGGCTACCCGATGGGCCTTGTTACTCCAAATTAAATTAACTACTTCAACCCTGGAAGGATTTACCCCCTTTCTGGCCAGAGCACTTTTTGTGATTGGGCACTGTGTCACTTTAACTGACAATTGCGTGGCCCTGCAACTTTGTACCCCAATTCATTTTATTTTCTCACAAATAGAGCTTTATTTTGGTGAAATTTGATCACCTCTGCGGTTTTTATTTTTTGCGCTATAAACAAAAGAAGAGCGACAATTTGAAAAAAAAAACATTTTTTTTTACTTTTTGCTATAATACATATCCAAAAAAAAAATATATATATATATACATATATATATATATATATATATATATATATATATATATATAAAAAATTTCTTCCTCGCTTTAGGCTGATATATATTCTACATATTTTTGGTAAAAAGAAATCGCAATAGGCATATATTGATTGGGTTGCACAAAAGTTATCGCAGTCTAGAAACTGTGGGAATAAATTTATGGAGTTTTTATTATTATTTTTTTTTCTTTACTAGTAATGGGATGTGAATGTGATCTGCAATTTTTATTGGGACTGCGATATTGCCGCAGACAGATCTGATACTTTTGACACTTTTTTGGGAACAATGACATTTATACAGTAATCAGAGCTAAAAATAGCCACTGATTACTGTATAAATGTCATTGGCAAGAAAGGGGTTAAACCGTAGGGGGCGATCAAGGGGTTAACTGTGTTCCTTCACTGTGTTCTAACTGTGTGGGGGCTTGGCTGGCCGGGGCATGACAGACCTAACTGTTCCCGATTACAGGGAACAGTAGATTTATCATATGTCCCCTGACAGAACGGGGGACCGTGGTGTTTACATCGGCGGTTCCCCATTCTGGCTGTGTAGTAGGCAATTGCGGATCACTGGCAGTCATCGAGTCCGCCCAACCCTTGGGTATGCGCGACCGACGTACAATGATGTCGGTTTGCGCAGCCAAGCCAAGCTGCCACAATACATTTGCGGTGGCTGGTCGGCAAGCGGTTAAGGAACCAGCGTTTAAGTAACTTTAGTTGAAGCATGAGAATAGGCACTGATAGGGTCTAAAATATATAATAGTTTGGGCATAATTGACATTTTCAACACATTTATCCTACCCAGCCAGGATATTGGAAGTAGATTCCAACGCTTCAACATATCGCTAATGTCCTTGAACAGCAGAGTATAATTAGCTGAATATACTGTAGAGATGCATATGTAGGGGTAATTTGTATGCCTAGATATTTAAGAGTTTCGGGGGCACCAGCGATATGGATATGAGTTTTGCAAAGATGTCAGGTCGTCAGGAGGAATGTGGAGGGGCATAGCTTCTGTTTTGGAAGTATTTATTTCATACCCGGATAGTGAACTGAACTTGGATAAGAGGGCATGGAGAGATGGGAGGGATCTGTGTGGATTAGTGAGAGTCAATAATATGTCATCAGCAAATAGGGATAGCTTGTATTCCCTATATCGCATAGGGACCCCTCGAATGTCTAGGTGGGTATGGATTGCCTCAGCTAGGGTTTCTAGGCACAAGATGAAAAGTAGTGGTGAGAGAGAGCATCCCTGTCTGGTGCTGTTTGACATCAGGAAGGTCTGGGACATGAAAGAGGACATTTGGACCTGAGACAAGGGGTTGGAGTAGAGAGCTTTTACAGCAGAGACAAAGGAGTCCTGGAACCCAAATTTGATAGGGTGGCAAACATATATGGCCAACTCAACCTATCAAATGCTTTTTGGGCATCGAAACTCAAAATAATGCAGGCCGACGGACTCCATTCAACATATCGATGAGGTTGATGGTACGTCTAGTGTTGTCTCCTGCGTGTCTAGTAGGGACAAAACCTACTTGGTCCTTGTCAATCAGTTTAGACAGTAATTGGGATAAACAATTGGCCAGAATCTTCGTAAAAAAAATCGTAGTCTGAGTTTAGAAGTGCAATTGGCCTGTAGTTATCCAGAAGGGATGGGTCCTTACCCGGGTTCGGTATGACTGAGATATAAGAGTGCATAAAAGATGGGTGTGAGATCTCGCCTTGCAAAAAAGAATAGTATAGGGGTTAGGTGCATAGATATTCATAAGCGTAAAAGAACTAGACATTAAATTACAATTCAATATTATTTATCGACCATGTGGGTCTAGTCAATGTAAGCTAAGCACAATGGGGAAAACCTCAGCGGTGTATATAGAAATTGGTAACCATATATCAGATTGTACAGTATAGTAGAACATGAAAAAAAGTAAAAAAAAAAGGAGAACAAAATAAGTCCAAAAAAAAGTTCCATTAAGTAATTTTTTGCATGGTAACAAAAAGGCCAATCTCACCTAAAAAGACAAAATACGAACAACATTCGTAGGCCTGAGAGGCAATGGCATCTCAGGAGTCCACGGCCGTAGCCGTGGGACATGGGGGGGAGCAAGCATCTTCCAACAATGGTGAGGCAGTGTTCTCCGCCTCGCTGCTCCAATGACAGTGTAAGAAGGTAAATGTCACCTTAAACCTTTAGAACATAACACATACAGAACCATTTACCTCAATGGGAGGGGGTGGAGAAACAAGCCTCCCATATCAGAATAGATAGAGAGAGAAGAAAACCATACCCGTGTAAACGGTGATGAGGATCCATGACCCTAGAGAGGGAGTCCTGAGAGACGACTCAAAGATGATCAGGTAGGTTGTCTGGGAGGACAGGATCATTGGGGAGTGGAGTAAGGCTTTGCTCCCCTTCCTCTTGCAGGGTTCCAGATCTTGGAAGGAGCTGATGGGGCCCAGGGAGTCGATGATGGTAGTTGCACATCTTCCGCAGGTAGTTGGGGGAGGTCCAGATTTTTAAGAAAGGCATCTCCTTCTTGAAGGTCTCAAAGAACATGTTGAGCTCCATCTTTCGTGGCACTTAGGAGAAATGGGAAACCCCAGTAATAGGGGATTTTGTGGGTTTGGAGATAGGAAGCGATGGGCCATAGAGAGCGACTTTTTGCCAGGGTAATTGGAGACAAGTCGCTGAAGATCTGTGTTTTGTCCCCTTTGTAGTCTATATGGGAACAGTTACGGGTAGCTATACTTTTGGTTAGCTGTTGTACTAGTGCTTGGAGTTTGACATCCAGCAAATCAGGAGTTAATATTGCCTGGGGAGGAGAGGGGTGTTGTGAGAAGAGAGCTGGTTGCGATGTATCTTCTGCCATGAGAGCACTAATGTGCTCCTTCGCATCCCCCCGTGAAATTGAGACCGGGCATTGAGACCTGGTCAAGAAGCGTTCCATAGGGGGGAAGGCCATGGGGCTGGCTGAGACCGGGGTAATGGTTTTTGATACCCAATCTTCACCAAGAGGTGCTAGGAGGCTTGAGGGGCAATTTTTCTTACCCCTGGCACGATTGTGAGCCGATTAAGCTGTACAGGGGTGATGGAGAGTGGAGCTGGACTGGAGCTCTCTTACAACATATCCGCCATCATGAAGAGCTGCATATGCGCCCTTGGATTTTGATTTTAATATATACATAACCACATTCATTTCTTTCTCAATACTTTTTTTTTTTTTTACATTTTACAGTTCACAAATATATTTTGCAACCATAGAACAAAGTAGAGTAGAAACAAAGGGTCATGCTTAAAACAACAGAATAGGTTGAAGGCCAACCACACAGAGTTACAGTCAGGTCCATAAATATTGGGACATCGACACAGTTCTAATCTTTTTGGCTCTATACACCACCACAGTGGATTTGAAATGAAACGAACAAGATGTGCTTTAACTGCAGACTTTCAGCTTTAATTTGAGGGTATTTACATCCAAATCAGGTGAACGGTGTAGAAATTACAACGTTTGTATATGTGCCTGACACTTTTTAAGGGACCAAAAGTAATGGGACAATTGGCTGCTCAGCTGTTCCATGGCCAGGTGTGTGTTGTTCCCTCATTATCCCATTTAAAAGGAGCAGATAAAAGGTCCAGAGTTCATTTCAAGTGTGCAATTTGCATTTGGAATCTGTTGCTGTAAACTCTCAATATGAGATCCAAAGAACTGTCACTATCAGTGAAGCAAGCCATCATTAGGCTGAAAAAAAAACAAACCCATCAGAGAGATAGCAAAAACATTAGGTGTGGCCAAATCAACTCTTTGGAACATCCTTAAAAAGAAAGAATGCACCGGTGAGCTCAGCAACACCAAAAGACCCAGAAGACTTGACCGAAGAATTCTTTCCCTGGTGAAGAAAACACCCTTCACAACAGTTGGCCAGATCAAGAACACTCTCCAGTAGGTAGGTGTATGTGTGTCAAAGTCAACAATCAAGAGAAGACTTCACCAGAGTGAATACAGAGGGTTCACCACAAGATGTAAACCATTGGTGAGCCTCAAAAACAGGAAGGCCAGATTAAAGTTTGCCAAACAACATCTAAAAAAGCTTTCACAGTTCTGGAACAACATCCTATGGACAGATGAGACCAAGATCAACTTGTACCAAAGTGATGGGAAGAGAAGAGTATGGAGAAGGAAAGGAACTGCTCATGATCCAAAGCATACCACCTCATCAGTGAAGCATGGTGGTGGTAGTGTCATGGCGTGGGCATGTATGGCTGCCAATGGAACTGGTTCTCTTGTATTTATTGATGTGACTGCTGACAAAAGCAGCAGGATGAATTCTGACGTCCAGAGTAGACAGGTATCCTACAACAAGGTCTTGACACTTTCGAAAAAATCTACAACAAACCGTTTGAAATTAGACCGGAAGGACAAAAACTCCGAGTGGTTACCAAATGTAGAACACCACTTGGGAGACATAAGTGAGACCACTTCAGAAGAGAACTAACAACTGAAACTGTGTGTATGTGGATGGATGACCTCTCACAAGAACTAGACCGGTTGACAACACTTCCCACAAAAGAAGTGGTCCCTTTCTTAAGAAGCCAGTTCAGAAGACCCAGAAAACCACAACGACTCGAGTGGCCACGTAAGAAAGAAAAATT
>BLSH010380484.1:98883-111602 GCA_018402905.1 Glandirana rugosa
GATCCTCGTCTATTTTCAAGGTCTCAATTAAAGTTCACACGATAAATGTAAACCTTAGACAACGACATTTGAGAGTTATACTCTAGGTTTCTCGACAGTGATAGTCACTTCGTTCGGTAGTAATCCGACTTTTTTTGTTTTGTTTGGCCTGAAGGCCAAGGCCGCGGCATACCTCATCGTCGTGAGGCGCGATCGAGGGCGAGGTGCCGGCTTTTAGACGTATATGTGGCTGGTTTCTGGGTGTGGCTCCGTGGGTGCCCGAGTCCTATGTAGGGACTATGGGGGGGACAGTGGGACGATACCTCGCCATGGACCCCTTTCCGCCAGGCGCCTATCCCCTCAGTGACAGCCTGCTCCACAGTGAGTTTAATCGTGGGGGCTAGGATAGCTGCAACTGCCTGTGCTATTTTTTCATATTGGCCCAGGTCTTCTTGTGTGGAGGAAAGGGGCTTGCTCACCTCCATGTCCACGGATTGCGCGTCACGATCGTTCGTTGCACAGGCCGCATCCCCGGCCTCGATTTGCGGAGGTGGTGGTGCGATCCGCGGACCGCCTTTCCCCAGGTACCGCTCCATAGCAGGGTGACAGGGGGGGTATCAGGGATGTATCCTGAGCCCGTGGGTGCCTCGGTGTGGGTCTTTGGTCGGTGTATATGCAGATTTTCGGCCGTGGAGCGGGAGCTAGCGCGGAGTGCTGCTACTCCATACGGCGCCGGAACCGGAAGTCCGGTTTGTTTTGTTTTTTTCAGCCTAATGATGGCTTGCTTCACTGATAGTGACAGCTCTTTGGATCTCATATTGAGAGTTTACAGCAACAGATTCCAAATGTAAATAGCACACTTGAAATTAACTCTGGAACTTTTATCTGCTCCTAGTAAATGGGATAATGAGGGAATAACACACACATGGCCATGGAACAGCTGAGCAGCCAATTGTCCCATTACTTTTGGTCCCTTAAAAAGTGGGAGGCACATATACAAACCGTTGTAATTCCTTCACCGTTCACCTGATTTGGATGTAAATACCCTCAAATTAAAGCTGAAAGTCTGCAGATAAAGCACATCTTGTTCGTTTCATTTCAAATCCATTGTGGTGGTGTATAGAGCCAAAAAGATTAGTTGAGTCCAATATTTATGGACCTGACTGTATCTATTAGCACAAAAGGGTAGGTTGTATGCCTGTAAAGAGTTTGCATTAGAAATGACTCTCCTGGAGATACTTCATTTCGGTGCATTCATTGTTTTAACAGTTTTCACTTTAACAAGAAGCAGTTGGTAATGGAAGAAATTATGGAGCACAGATTTATGCTTACCTAATGTCCCTGTAGTTCAGTTACCACCTTGCTATTAGCTTAACCTCAAATGACAACCTAGTCCTATTACCTACCTTATCAAGCAAGATCCCTTGTGAATTTGACCACTTGCTAATTAATGCCTTGCATATGCCAATCATGGTCATCCACTGCTAGCAGCCATTTAAATAAAGGTGTGTGTCTGCTTTTCTGGCATGCCCTTGTAACAAAAATAATTAGACCCCAAAGATTGACAGTTTGCACAGAAATAGAGATTGCAAGCACAAAAAAAAGGACACATTTCTCCTACAATTTTTATCTCCTCTCAAACAGGGACTGCAGATTAATTACTCTTTTGACAAGAAATGATAATGACTCTATAATATAATCTAGTTAAAGTATTTTTATATTCTAAAGGAGAAAGAAAGTTCACTATATTTTTTACATTTAAAGTTTGCATAAGATAACCAGGTTACGTATATCAGGTAGACCATTACCTTTGTGAAGGGGTCTACATATAAGATCATTGCTGATTTAACAACATGCCCCAATAAATACACACAGAAAAATATGCTTTGATTTTTTTTGTATGTGCTGTGCTTACTGGGGGGCTGTGGGATTGAAAAGTGATCATATGTTTACATGCTGAGATTAGTATTTTTCCTACTTCTGTTATTTTTCTGAAATTCTGTTTGCAATGATATGGTTGTGAACAATAGGAATGAAATAACACCAAATAAAAAAGTCTGGCGAGAACATTTTTGAGTGCAAATGTGGAATTATCATTTATCAGTGATTCATGCTTGTAAACATGGTAACAGTTTTTTTTGTAATTAACATTTCTAAGATGATAAAAACAGGGAATTTCGATAATAATACCCTTACTGTAAGTTATATAGCAATTTCAGAGAAAACAAAATGCCTGTGTAGTTATAACACAATGTCACCTTGTGACGAAACGTGTAGGGAGGAGTTGGAGATGCATGTACGACGCTTGTGTATGCTGGGACGCGGCGGCCATATTAGGGGTTTGCAGCATTGATTTGTAAAGAGACATGCAACTTTTTATCAAATATCACATGAGTGAATCTTGTTTATCTTATAATAAATACTTTTTATGAAAATGTCTGCACTATGAGTTTCTCTTGTTCCCATATGACACTGGAAATGTCCCGCTGGAAATGGCAGAGTGACTGGGAAGATAATTGCTAATTAGGAGAATCCACTGGATTATTACCCATTGCTTACTTGACCTTTGTAATGGAGGTCCATATTAGATGGTAAGAGGCAGTGTGATCTGGTGATCATGGCGGTTTCTTACGTGGTTGGGCTGCACTGCAATACCATTATATCTTGTGGATTGTTCCTGTGACCTTTGCTGTTATGGACATTTTATAATGGACTCCAAGTATTTTTAGTGCTGCGCCCTCTACCTATATGCCTTTGTGTTGATATTCAACAATACTGTGCTGGCGGCATTTCTTTAGGGATTTTATAATTTTTTCATTGTATTAAGCGCAGCAATCACATTTTATAATTGGACTTATACCAATGTCCTAGGAATGTACAACAGCCCATTTGGCTGTACTTCTGTGCATCACAGGAGTGCAGTCTTTTCTGCACTCCTGTGACCCCTTTTCAGCAGACAACCCACTTGTGGTTGAAGTCCACTGTCTGCTGATGTCACAGAGCCAGTCCAGGCTCGGGCAAGATCGTGACAACGGAGTCACGAACCGCCCACATGCCTGGGCCGACACCTGGCTCAGCGAGCCGCTGAGAGCCTTAGCCGGCCACTCCCGCCCCCTCCACAACCCAGTACTCCAGTGAGCGTGGGGGGAGAGCTGCTGACTGACAGTCACCAGCTCTCTGATCAGGCAGCTGTTCGAATCAAGCGATCGGTGGTGTTAGATCACAAGGTTCTCAGTCTTAGAGGTGCTGGGGGACAGATGCAGCCTGGTAAGCATAAATATTAAGTTAAAAAAACATATTCTCTCATTTTGTATTTCACCCATAATACCGCATTTATCGGTGCATAACACTCACTCTTTCCCCTGAAAATAGAGGATAAACAGTGCGTGCATGTTATACACTGATATTTTTCTTTTTACCAATGGAGGGCAGGGATTGGGGGGTCCGCCCCGGGTGTTACACATTGGGGAGGTGTCAGGCCAGCTGCCCTGCCCTCCTGGCCCCGGGACAGCACTGCCAGCATAGTCTGAAGTTAAGAAAAAATCACTGTCAGCTCCTTCTCATACACTGCTCCTAGCTTTATATTGGAGGAGGAGAGCGGTCACGTGACCGCCCATGAAACATTAGAGGAGAGCAGTCACGTGACTGGGCCCATAAAAGAAGGGGGAATGGAGGTAATGAGGTATTTAGAGGCTTTGATTTACAATGGGAGTGACACAGGAGGAGCATTGTAGGAGAAGGGACTGGCAGTGATTTTTCAGACTATGCTGGCAGTGCTATTGTCAGTTTGTCAGTTGTGTGAAATTCTGGCAGTGCAATTGTCAGTTAAAATGACACAGTGCCGTATATAAAAAATGGCCTGGTCATGAAGGAGGTAAATCTTCCAGAGCTGAAGTGATTAAATCATATTCAAACCCAAGAACAAATATGTTATACAGTGCAGCTTACCATTCCCAAAATGTGATGGCTGCATTAGTTGTTTCTAGTTTTATTTCCTTTATTTTCACCTGGTGATCCTGCCAGTACCACACTTCCTGCCCTAGAGTGACAACAGTCATTCTGTACTGTATCTATGGAGAAACAGCCTTGTGACCCTAGGACAGGAAGTGTGTTAGCAATACAGTACACCCCCCCCTACTTATCTCCATAATATAGGGAGATGTGTTCTATAGTATGCAGAGGGGAACTTGCCAGGGATGAGAACCATTCTTGAGATAACATTGCTGAGAGAACAGGGCATCTCTCTCTATACATAGATATATTTTGCAGAAGAGGGGTAATTTGGGACTTTAAATGAGGCCAATGGTACAAAAAACACATACTCCTCCATCCCTGTTTCATAGAGAAAAAGAAAAGGGGGGGGGGGGTGGGACTTTATATGAGACATGTGAGACACACACATGGTAAAATTGGTGCACAATCACTCAAAATGTATTCATAGAGGTATATATATATTTAAAAAAAAACATAATACATAAATTGATAAAAGGCTAATATGCATATGATTGATAATTCATAAATACATGATTTTACATGAATTATTTCATATATATAATCTAAATACAAACACATGATTGAAAGTAAAACTGCATTAAAAGGCTCAACGTGATTTGTGGACGAAACTCTGCGTCTTCAGGAGCAACGCAGAGTGCATGTAAATCAGCTTTAAAGTAAATCATAAGATAATGGGAGTCCCAAGTCAAGAAAGGTCAGATAAATGTTCCTGCCGGTAGCTGTGGGGGCATATCCTGGGAGCAACCAGGTGGATCGCAAACCGACGGGGAAGGTAGACAGAATGCTGGGACGTGGCGGCCATATTGGTGGTTTTCAGCATCTGAACTTTTTATCAAATATCACATGAGTGATGAGGTATTTAGAGGCTTTGATTTACAATGGGAGTGACACAGGAGGAGCATTGTAGGAGAAGGGACTGGCAGTGATTTTTTTTTTAACTTCAGACTATGCTGACAGTGCTGTCTCAGGAGACTGGGGGTCTCCTGGGAGTACAAGGGGCTGTGAAATGTATGAAATTTCTGAAACAAAGCAAAGGGAGTTATGGTGCCTGCATAGCTACAGTGCCTTGAAAAAGTATTCATACCCCTTGACATTTTTCACATTTTGTCATGTTGCAACCAAAAACGTAAATGTATTTCATTGGGATTTTATGGGATAGACCGACACAAAGTGGCACATAATTGTGAAGTGGAAGGGAAATGATAAATGATTTTCAAATGTTTTACAAATAAATATCTGAAAAGTGTGGCGTGCATTTGTATTCAGCCCCCCTGAGTCATACTTTGTAGAACCACCTTTCGCTGCAATTACAGCTGCAAGTCTTTTTGGGGATGTCTCTACCAGTTTTGCACATCTAGAGAGGACATTTTTGCGCATTCTGCTTTGCAAAATAGCCCAAGCTCTGTCAGATTGGATGGAGAGCGTCTGTGAACAGCAATTTTCAAGTTTCAGATTTTTAATTGGATTTAGGTCTGAACTTTGACAGGTCCATTCTAACACATACTGTAAATATGCGTTGGTCTAAACTATTCCATTGTAGCTCTGACTGCAAGTTTAGGGTTGTTGTCCTGCTGGAAGGTGAACCTCCTCCCCAGTCTCAAGTCTTTTGCAGACTCTAACAGGTTTTCTTCTAAGATTGCCCTGTACTTGGCTCCATCCATCTTCCCATCAACTCTGATCAGCTTCCCTGTCCCTGCAGAAAAAAAGCATCCCCACAACATGATGCTGCCACCACCATATTTCATGGTGGGGATGGTGGGTTCAGGGTGATGTGGAGTGTTTTCTGCCACACATAGCATTTTGCTTTTAGGCTAAAAAGTTGCATTTTGGTGTCAGCTGACCACAGCACCTTCTTCCACATGTTTGCTGTGTCCCCCACATGGTTTCTCACAAATTGCAAATGGGACTTCTTATGGCTTTCTTTCAACAATGGCTTAACAAGTTTAAGAGGGCTTCACGGAACAGCTGTATTTATACTGAGATTAAATTACACACAGGTGGGCTCTATTTACTAAGTAGGTGACTTCGGAAGGCAAATGGTTTCACTAGATTTGAGTTAGGAGTATCAGGGTAAAGGGGGCTGAATACAAATGCGAGCCACACTTATCAGATATTTATTTGGAAGAATTTTGAAAACCATTTATCATTTTCCTTCCACTTCACAATTATGTGCCACTTTGTGTTGGTCTATCACATAAAATCCCAATACAATACATCTATGCATTTATGTTTTGGTTGTAATATGACGAAATGTTGAACATTTCAAGGGGTATGAATACTTTTTTGAGGCACTGTATAATTGTATTAGAAAGTGTCTATAACGTAGTGCATTCACAACTACTTTAACCACTTCACGACCGCCTTATAGCGTTTTTTACTGCTACTGCTGTGCGCCGGATCACGTATATATACATGATCCCAGACTTCCCAATAGCGGGCGCTAATGCATGCCAGCTCACTCCAGCCGTAATTATGCACAGCGAGAGCCAATCAGACTCGATATCCGCCCAAACTCGTTGATTGTTCATTACAGATGCAGAATGGCAGTCTGCCTATGTAAACAAGGCAGATTACCGTTCTATCAGTAGTGAAGGCATGGATCATGTGTTCTTGCAAAGCAGGGACAAGGATTTTCCCCTAGTAAAAGCATCTCCCACACAGTACACAAACATGTGCTAGACACACAGTTAACCCTTTGATCGCCCCTGATGTTAACCCCTTTCCAGCCAGTGTCATTAGTACAGTGGCAGTGCATAACTTTAGCACTGATCACTGTATTAGTGTCACTGGTTCCCAAAAAAGTGTCAAAAGTGTCAGTTAGCATCCGATTTGTCCTCCGCAATATTGCGGTCCTGCTATAAGTTGCTGATCACCACCATTACTGTTAAAAAAAATAAAAATAAAAATTCTATAAATATATCTCATAGTCTGTAGATGCTATAACTTTTGCGCAAACCAATCAATATACGCTTATTCTGATTTTTTTTTTTTTACCAAAAATATGTAGCAGAATACATATTGGCCTAAATTGATGAAGAAATTCAATTTTTTTACATTTTTTTTATTGGATATATCTTATAGCAGAAAGTTAAAAATATATATATTTTTTTTTTCTCAAAATTGTCTGTCTTTTTTTGTTTATAGCGCAAAAAAAATAAAAAATGCAGTGGAGATCAAATACCACCAAAAGAAAGCTCTATTTGTGGGGGAAAAGGGACACAAATTTTATTTGGGTGCAGTGTTGCATGACCGCGCAATTGTCAGTATAATAACACAGTGCCGTATATAAAAAAATGGCCTGGTCATGAAGGGGGTAAATCTTCCGGAGCTGAAGTGATTAAATCATATTCAAACAAATATGTTATACAGTGCAGCTTACCATTCCCAAAATGTGATGGCTGCATTAGTTGTTTCTAGTTTTATTTCCTTTACTTTCACCTGGTGACCCTGCCAGTACCACACTTCCTGTCCTAGAGTGACAACAGTCATTCACTGTATCTATGGAGAAACAGCCTTGTGACCCTAGGACAGGAAGTGTGTTAGCAATACAGTACACCCCCCCCCCCCCCACTTATCTCCATAATATAGGGAGATGTGTTCTATAGTATGCAGAGGGGAACTTGCTAGGGATGAGAACCATTCTTGAGATAACATTGCTGAGAGCACAGGGCATCTCTCTCTATACATAGATATATTTTGCGGAAGAGGGGTAATTTGGGACTTTAAATGAGGCCCATGGTACAAAAAACACATACTCCTCCATCCCTGTTTCATAGAGAAAAAGAAAGGGGGGGGAGCGGGGAGTGGGACTTTATATGAGACGTGTGAGACACACATGGTAAAATTGGTGCACAAGCACTCAAAATTTATTCATAGAGGTATATATAAAAAAAAAACATAATAAATAAATTGGTAAAAGGCTGATATGCATATGATTGATAATTCATAAATACATGATTTTACATGAAGTATTTCATATATATATAATCTAAATACAAACGCATGATTGAAAGTAAAACTGCATTAAAAGGTTCAACGTGAATCGTGGATGAAACTCCACGTCTTCAGGAGCAATGCAGAGTGCATGTAAATCAGCTTTAAAGTAAATTATAAGATAATAGGAGTGCCAAGTCAAGAAAGGTCAGATAAATGTTCCTGCCGGGAGCTGTGGGGGCATATCCTGGGAGCAACCAGGTGGATCGCAAACCGACGGGGAAGGTAGAGAGAAAGGAGATGTTTGGTGCCCATGATGTAGTGCACATGATCCATGATGACTTCAATTCAAGTTGCACACACTTTGGATCACACGTGGATTCTGTCTCACTATCCTTGGATCAGTAGATTATTCTGATACTGCTGCAAGCACGTATGTGCACTACATTATGGACACAAAATATCTCCTTTCTCTCTACCTTCCCTGTCGGATTGCGACCCACCTGGTTGCTCCCAGGATACGCCCCCACAGCTCCCGGCAGGAACATTTATCTGGCCTTTCTTGTGGCTCCTATTATCTTATGATTTACTTTAAAGCTGATTTACACACACTCCTGAAAAAGTGGAGTTTCGTCCACGAAAAGCGTTGAGCCTTTTAATGCAGTTTTACTTTCAATCATGCGTTTGTATTTAGATCATATACATGAAATACTTAATGTAAAATCATGTATTTATGAATTATTAACTATCTTTTACCAGTTTATGTATTATGATTTTTTATATATACCTTTATGAATACATTTTGAGTGCTTGTGCACCAATTTTGCCATCTTTGTGTCACACGTCTCATATAAAGCCCCCCCCCTCCCCCCCCCCCCCCTTTCTTTTTCCCAGATACATTTTGCACTTATCAAACAGATTGAATAAAACACTTTCAGTGGTATATGTAAAATATGAAAAGAGTACAAATAAGAAAAGTTCAAGGTTTATGCACCTTTGTTCTTTGATTTATTTCATCTCATACAGCCAGATTCAGCAAGCTGTTTAAAGTGCTTCTATCCAAGGCCGTAACTATGGTCATGGTAGAGCTTTTGAGTACTAAAAGGGCCCAGCATTGCCTGGCTACACTGTGGTTGATACAGATAATGATAACACCCATCAAATACAGATCAGTTCTGCCAATGTTAAAGACAAAAAAAAATAATGGTATGCGGGAAGTACTTAATCTATAGAGTGGTACAATAGGGAAGCATAGCATATGATAGATAGGTATGGATAGGTATGGAGCAGTGTGTGCAATACAGGGGTATGGGACACTGTGAGTACAGAGAAGTATGGGACACTGTGTGCAACTAACAGAAATAATAGGGTTGAATGTAAGAGCAAGATAAGGATGTATTTCAGGATACAGAGGGCTATGAGGCACAGTTGGTAATTAAAGTATAATTATATGTTACTACTGTTGATATTTGTATTCCGCTAAATTTACCAATATCTTCACTGTGACACTTACTAATCCATATATCTTGTGATATACCGTCTTTTTTTTTTTTTTTTTTCTTTTTGTGCATTCATATTGTACTCAGTTATGTAAAACGCAATAAAAATTCTTAAACTAAAAACAATAATAATTGGCTTGTGTGATCTTGGACATATGTACGCAGAGGATCATGTACAGATGTGCACAGATGATCATGAACATATGTGTGCAGATGATCAGTGGGACAGATGATTGTATTGGGACATATGTGGGACAGGTGTTTTTACTGTGTGGGGACACTGTGGGGTGACACTGTGGGGGACACTGTTGTGGGGACCCTAGGCCAGTGATCAGTGTGTAAAAAGCTGTAAAAACAGCTCATACACAATGATCACCGCCAGCTGCAGAGATCCGCTCTCCCTCTCCTCATTGACAACTTCCATGTGAGGAGAGTGCGAGCCGATCACCTAGCAACCGGCTCTCTATTTACATCACATGATGGCTGTGATTGGACACATCACGATCAACCATCAAGATCAGAAGGGAAGAGAATAAGCGGCTATTCAAGAGGCAGAGTTCCTTTGTGGAGGGAAAGAGTGTGGGCCGAGTGTTGGCCCTTTTGATTAAGGTGAACTTCTCAACTAATATTATTACAGCAATAAAAACAACAGAGGGTAAAGTGATCTCGAATGTCTCAGAGATAACTGACATATTCAAGGAGTATTATGGGGGCTATATAAACCAAAGGGGGGTATGCAGGAGGGAATGGCAGGTTTCATAGGCAGACTGGAGATTTCAATACTCTCAGAGGAGGATAGGGGAAATCTGAGTACGCCTATAACCCTGGAGGAACTACACAAAGTAGTAAGAAAAATGGCTAATCAAAAGTCCCCCGGTCCTGATGAACTCCCAATAGAAGTGTATAAGCACTATGGGAAAGTGCTACTCCAGTAACTATTAAAGGTTGCTAACTGGGCAGCTGACGTAGAGGAGCTACCATCATCAATGAGGGAAGCCATTGTAACTCTGCTCCATAAGGAGTGGAAGGACCAGCTAGAGGTATCCTCATACAGACCAATATCATTGCTATGTGCGGATACTAAAACCCTGTCGAAAGTGCTGGCATCCAGACTGAACAAAATCATATATCTACTAGTGTAAATATCAGGAGGGTGTACTTGAATCTGCAGATACAGTAGGAAAATATGGGTTTGAGAGCTATATTGTCCTTGGACGTGGCCAAGGCCTTTGGTTGTCTGGAATGGGGCTACCTCTGGCAGGTCCTGGAAAAAATTGGGTTTGGTTCCTCCTTTATTAAATGGGTTAAAACACTTTACAATTCCCCTAGCGCACGAGTTAGGGTCAACAATTTTGCTCGGGGGGGTTCCAGCTCGGGAGGGGGAAGAGCCCATGCTCTTCACCCTGGCAATGTAGCCCCTGGCAATGGCGATTAGATCGTCTACGAGCATACAGGGGTTTTGTAGGCCATCGGGAGAAGAAAGAATTGCCCTATACGAGGATGACGTGCTGCTGTTTCTAGGGAATAGCCAGGGCTCCCTATAAACAATAATAGATTTGGTTAAGGAATTTGGATGTTATTCAGGTTTAAAAATAAACTGGGAGAAATTGTCATTAGTAGTAAGACTCCCGCTACCTCCCGAAGCTACTCACTTGAAAGTTGTAGACAGGCTGAATTATTTAGGTATTACTCTTTCAAAAGATCCTAAACACTTTATAGCCGATAATTTAACCTCACTACTAACTACGTTTAAGCGCAAGATTAAAATTTGGAGACGACTCCCTTTGTCAGTTGCAGGCAGATGCAATCTGATCAAACTGGTCTGGATGCTGCAGCTGATATATATACTACACAATTCACCGGTGTGACTTTACAAGAAATGGTTTATAAAAATAGACGCCTTGTTTAGGGAAATAATTTGGAATAAGGGCACTGCTAGGATTCGTCTGAGCACATTACAACTGCAAATAGAGGAAGGAGAGGGTTGTTCTGCCCCATACTATGAATTATTACCTAGCTGCACAATTACAGCATATGGTAGGTTGTGGCTCCCTGGGAGGGAACAATGTAAAAAGACAGAAAATGTTAAACTCTCTGCATAACAAGGTAGTAGAAGCATTGGAGGCAAAATCTTTTTTTCCCAAAACCCCAACCTTGATAATGGTTATGAAGGTGTGGGACACAGTAAAAGCTCAATTAGGGTATGGTGCCTTATCAGAAACCCCCGGTTATGGAACAACAACAAGCTGAAAGAACTGCAGGTATTGGAAAAATTAAAGAGTGGGAGTCCCGAGGCATTGACCCACTTATTCAATTATACGCAGATAGATCATTCAAATCCTTTACGGACCTGAGAAACAAATTTGATGTTCTAAGCCAGTCCTTTTTCAGATTCCTGCAAATTAGGCACGCGCTGCAGGCACAGTTCAAAGTCCAGCCATTGGAGTGGGGTGAGATGCCCATACTCCAAAAAGTAATAAAACTGGGCCTACTGAAAGGAGTGATTTCAGATCTATACATAGCTATATGCAAGGGAGTAAAAGAAAACAAGGAAAAACTCCCCCCTAGAAGAAAATGGGAGGAGGATGTAGGGGAGATAACCATGGAGCAGTGGAGGAATATCTTAAAGGCATGTTTTTTGGTATCAATGTCCCCTTCACAGAGAATGTCACATTTATTCCTGATATATAGGGTTTATTATTCCCTATTAGAGTTGAGCGAACACCTGGAAGTTCGGGTTCTGCTGGTCCGTCCGAACTTCGGGACAAAGTCCGGGTCCGGGTCCGGACGGAACCCGAACGATCGCACGGACAACGAACCCCATTGAAATCAATGGGGACCCGAACTTTTAGGCACAAAAATGGCTGTAGGAAAGTCCTGGAAAGCCCCAGAGGGCTGCAAAAGGAAGTAAAATGGGGGTAAGGGTAGGGCAAGCGCCCTACAAAAAAATGGGGACAGGGAAATAACTTTAAATATTTTTAAAAAAATAAAAACATAAAAAATGCAAAAATGGAGATGAATGTGGTTCATCTTCAAACTGTGTCTGAAAAGTATTAATTAACGGTAGAAGCCATATAACTGTTCTAAAATCATCTTCAAACTAGGGCAAGTGCCCTACAAATAAATGGGGATAGGGAAAATAAATTAAAATCAAATAAAAAAATGGGAAGGGGGATGGATGTAGAGTAGGAGCCTAGAGGTTGACTAGGCCGTGACCGTGGCAGTGTAGGTGGAAGTGGCGGTGGTAGTGGAGTAGGAGGAGGTAGCCAACATGTTTTTTTTTTTTGTATTGAG
>BLSH010380484.1:116891-139261 GCA_018402905.1 Glandirana rugosa
GTGGAGGTGTGGTACACATACTCCAAGGGGGGAGGGGACTGTAGATCCCGTAAACAGTGGAACCCATATATCCCTTATCACAACTCGCTTGGGCCTGACATTGCAAGCCCAGGCATGGCTTGAAAGCCCACAGGCACCGTGCCTGGGCCTGGGCCTGTAAAGTTTTTAGCAAGCCCAAGCCAGGCCCCAAGACGATAAAATAAGGTGCACAACTCTTCGACGTCCCGTCGGTTAGTTGTTCGCAAAGTGACCAAACGGGAATCTTCGGTAGTGTCGGTACGGATGATTACCGTACCGACACTAACCGGTCACGTAGTACACTGGGTCGGAGAAATATTCGACCTCAGTGTCGAACCCGAACGATTTTTGAAATGTCCGGGTCCGGGTCCGTGCCACGGACACCCGAAAGTTCGGTACGGACCCGAACGTTACAGTCCGGGTTCGCTCAACACTATTCCCTATATACCCAAGGTGACAAATGCCCTAGATGTCAGGGGAGGGGGGAACCTCATACACATGGTGTGGAGGTGCCTGAAACTCTTTAGATATTGGGAGGAAGTTACAGGGTGTTTTGCATCTCACTGGAACAGGAAGCAAGACTATGTATATTAATATATAGAGAGGGGGTAGAAAGGTATAAGATTTCAACTGCTATAGAGGGATGTTTGTTTTGCACAAAAATGGCAGTCAATTATTCCTCCAACCATGGAGGACTGGGTTAATACGGTTAATGAAACAATATGGGAAGAGAAAGGGGTTTATGTGAAGAGAGGTAATCCTGATAAATTTGAAAGGAAATGGGGACCTTGGTTGGAAGAGATGGGCCCCTTCCATTATAGCTAGGAGTACAGGTGTCTAAATATGGTATATGGTATAAATGGGTTGATTGAGTGGAAGGTGTGTGTGTGTGTATGGGATAGACAGGGGTGTGTGGCTGGGTAAAGTGAATAGAATACTAAAGAATAGGAATCAAATTTATATGTGTGTTTTTTGTAGGGATGTGGGGGAGGTGGGTTGTTAAAGAATGAGATATTAATGTTTGTATGTAATTAAGGAAAAACTTTAATAAAGATTATTGAAAAATTGAAAATAGTTTGCCATATTGTGAGACGTCAGGGGCAATGTCATGTTGTCCTATTCTCAGAAGTGGCAGATATTGTGCAGGTTATTTGGCAGAAAATAGGGGAGGCAGGAGAACTTGAGTAAAGTGGGTACTACCCAGATAGCAAGCTGCTTAGGACCTCTACTGTATGTAGCACCTTGATCTTGAACAGGGATGCTGTTAAATCTAGTTTGCCGGGTGGTAACTAGACGGACTAATTGTTAGGGGGTCTCCAGATTAATTTCCTAACCCTGAGTTTGATGCACTTCTCTCTTCTGCCGCTGGGTGGTACTGTCATTCATGGCACTGGACTGACAAGGTGCATATGAACTTGGAACATGAGTGGATAGGTTGTTCCAGCCAATTGGCAGGGGTTTTCTTGGGTCCCATGGCTTGCTGGGAGAGCCTATTTATTTGGGAGGAGTCAGATGATCGGGGTTTTGTGCCCCCTGGATGGCTGTCTGGGTGGACATGTGTGTAAGACTCCCGGCTGCTAGGTCAGAAACCTGAGGCGTATCTGAGAGCCTCTCTGGTTGTGGTCTGAGGCCTACCCAGGATAAAAAGGGGCAACTTAGAGTTGGGGCTTTATGTTGGAAGCCAAACCAAGTTGCACAAGTTATGCCAGCTGGAGAATCCCTCTTTGCCGGAGGTGAAGGGACAGAGTTGCTAACGAAGGACAACCATTTCTGTCACCAGAGGCAAAGCTTGAGCTAGGGCCAGAGGCAAAACTGTGGCCCTCAAGGGACAACGCTCCTGTTATCAGAGACAAGATTTCAGAGTCTGAGAGAGTACAGGGCAGCCTTTTTCACTAACCAGGGACGGTGAAGAAATTGGGAAAGTCTCAGTGGAGTCAAGCTAGGAACCCAATAGGATAGCAAACGTGACGATTGCAAGAGAGTTCAGCAGGTTTGCTAAAGAGCCGAGTCAGGGACCCAGCAGGTCAGCGTAGGTAGTACTCAGAAGACATAGTGGTTGGCTGTGTGAAGCTCAAGGAACCCATTGGTAGTGGGAGTACATGGAGTCTTTTAAGATACTGGGAGCTTAAGTTGAAGAAGCTGCAGTGGGAGGCTGTGTAATTGAGACAAGTACTACATAATGGGTATACCAAGCTTGGTATGTGTACAGATCTGTGTTGAAGTAAATGTTACAAGTTTAGTTACTAAAAGAAATAGTTGCTATTGTAAATGTTGTAAATGACCCCCCCCCCCCCCCATGAACACAGAATCACTCACTAGAACATAATGACCTTTATAAAAAAACACATTTTCTCAGAACACTGTTATGAGGTAATTGTGCTTTATTGCACACTTTAACCCCTTCCCACCCGGCCCCATTATACCTTTAACTGGGCTTTTACACCTAGAAGGCGGGAAGGTCTGATCACGTGACCACTGTGATTGGCTGTCGCAGTGATCACATAATTGAGAGCTGGTTCTGCCAGCTCTGGATCATTAGTAGAGACTGGAAACTGTCTTTAATAGCTTGGTCTCTGTAATGGTAGCATGAAGTGAGTGCGTTCTCAGCACAGACACCTCTGCTACCCATGGATGCATGTGTGGGCATTAAAGCCCACCTTCTTTGCTGCTGCACATGGGCATTATGTGGGCGGCAAGAGGTTGCACAAGCATTGCACTCCAAAATGCACCAAAATATTGTGCACCAAAAAAAGGTAGATGGACCTTTTTTTTGGCAGTGTTCCACAACATTGTGTCATGCTGAAATGCACATCTGTTTGCAAGGTGTGTTGGGATACCTTTCAAAATGAATGATACCACATCACATGAACCATCCTGTTACCATTTCCACAGCAAAGTAATGTGAACAGACCCTTAATAATCTCTCAGAGAGCCCTGGGACAACCAAAACCTTGCCATCTCTTGTTCTCACCATTGGTCAGTGAGGCCACCTATCAAAGCTATGAACCAACAACAGGGGAGGATTTTGGCCTGGGAGGCAAACACAGCAACTGGACCCCAAATGTTCTGCAATGATTGATGACCATGATGAAAGGTTAATGTTGTCTTAAAGTGCACCTGCACCCAAGCTATGAATATAAAATTATTTACATATTCTTAAGCATTACACAAGTTTTAAAACAAGCCCTAACCCACTTCTCTAGCTGCTTTTAATTGAAGTCATACATTATCAAATTTAGTCAAAGTTTCAAAACACTTGTGTTGCCATTCCTCCAATGATTTACATTGGAGGAATGGCAGCCTGTCAGGATCTTCTCGTTAAAGAAAAAGCTAAGTCATCATCAAATGGCCAAAACGGCCAAGGTACAGCAAGAACACTACAGATATCTGCAGTGGGGAGCCCAGGTTTTAGTGGACAGCCATGGCCAGGAGCATCTTGATGGGTTTGAAGTTTCACTACAATGACATTTCCCAAAAACGTTTGTGCAAATGTCTCCAAAGAGTATTTATAATTGTCAATCTTGTATAAAATTCATAATTAACTGAATAAATATTTGTTTCTTCCTCCAAATAAAACTGACATTCACTTGTATAGCTAAAACCCTTGCTTGGTTATTGACAATGAGATTTAAAAGACATCTTAAACATTGCATGCGAGTGATGTTTTATCTCTTTGTGATCTAACTATTTTTTTTTTTTTAGCTTTGCTTTGAATGTTTTGGCTGCCCTTTACTCCATGCTGTGTCAGACCAACTGTTATTTAGCTTGAAGTGACCATGACCCATGCTTAGTGTAAAGGGTATTCAAAAGAATCTCTGTTGTGTTTTGTAGTACAGTGGCGTTCCACTCCCTGTAACGCTGTTACAATGCAGTTCACAGATTGTGTCAGTTTTTGTATGAAGTCCTAATGCCTAGTCTAGGTAGAAGATAAATGTAAAACAACACAAGTATGGGATGATCAGCACACTGCTGTGTACATGTTCTGTGTATAAATGGAAGATTTCAGATGTATAGTGGTGCACCAGTATATTGCCATTAAACTTCACCCTGCGCTCAAGGTTATTTATGAGAGACTATAAGACAGGTAAAATATTTTTCAGCTCTTGGTGCTTAAGACTAGTGTGTATATTTGTAGCAGATGGAGGTTTTAGTATGTTTGTTCGTTATAAGGTTATATTGTGCGTTTACTTAAAGTGAAACTCAATCTTCACTCCGGAAATAAATACCAGAAATGGTATTATTTATTTATTTATTATTTTTTTAACTATATAAGGTTTTAAATATATATTTAGGCTCTTATCATTTAACCTTGTGAGAGTTTGAGGTTATATTGCTAGTTTAAAAACAAAAACAGTTTTCAAAGAAAGACATTTTTTGTCAAAAGAACGGGTAAAGGTTGAAAGAAGCTTTTATTGCTCAAGGAGTTATTTAAAACCCACTGTATCTTATAAAACCTAATAAGCTTCACCTCGCCGTTGATTCCAATGCACTTCTTCCACAAGGCAACATTTGATTTTGATTTTTTTTGGGGGGTGGGGGGTAGGGATCATGAAAACTAAACATTTTGCTTAAAAGACATAAAAAATGTAAGGCTGAGGGTTTGCTGACTCTAGTGGCTAATGTACAAATTACTCAATTTAATATAGTAAACGAGCAAGCAAGTGCAAATCTGAAGGTCACATCAAAAATGAAATGTCATAATAATAACTCAATATGTGCTCAGTGAGAATACATGACACTTTCCCTTTAATCAACCGTGTAAGCCCAGCTTTGGGAATAGTGTACAGGTACATTTGACTTTTACTAATGACAGGTATTTAAAGCATTTTTATGGATCTGGAACACAATGTTTACATTTTAAATTGGATCGTATGAAACAGCATTTGCTTTCATCTTTTTGTTTGCTTTGTGTTTGAATGCGCAGTAAACATACAGTATCTTGGGTCTCAAATGCAAGGTATTTTTCCGGACAACATATAAAAGCATGCTGTGTTTGACATCTATGCTAATTTTTCTGCAGCAGGCACACAGTATTATGGAAACAATGCAAAACTTTAAAAATAACCTTATTTTTAAATAATTCTAAATGTATGTATGCATACCTCCTAACTTTTTAAGATGGAAACAAGTGACACCGAATAGCAAAAGTATGTAGGCACAGGAGCCAGAGAGAGAAAGCAATATGGGACTTTAAAGGCTGTCACTGAAAATTCCCAAATAGGAAGGCACAACAGTGGATTGTGATAAAATCAATATTTATTACAGATCATCATATAAAATCCATAACATGTGAACACATATATAAAAGTACATATAATACTGTGGTCATTGCGTGAAAAGAGAAGACCTAATCCACAAGTAACGGATCAAGGTCTCTTCATAGACCAATGTCAGAATCACCCCAGGTTCGCTACGCATTTAGCCAAATGCTTCTTTAGGCGATCCAGTGGTTTTATGTACAGGCAGTCCGCACACGTCCGTGAGGGAGTTAGTGTGACCACCAAGAAAACTTAATAGGGTCTCTCTTAGGCAAGGTGAAAAGCTTGCAAAGCATGAATCAGCACAAGGAGATCTCCAGTGTGCCACCCATACATCCTGTGAGCGCTCCCTTGGGGATGGTGGACAAAGGACCACGGTGCCAGGATCTCTCAGGGGTTGAGAGGGTCCAGCTGGACCTATCGCCACCACTAATGTATTAATGAGAAACTCCCGCCGTATAGTAGGTCCCAGTCTCCAAGCACGTCCAGGGCGTCTAGCATTGACCACAGTATTATATGTACTTTTATATATGTCTTCACATGTTATGAATTTTATATGATGATCTGTAATAAATATTGATTTTATCACAATCCACTGTTGTGCCTTCCTATTTGGGAATTTTCAGTGACAGCCTTTAACCTCCCTGGCGGTAATCCCGAGTGTGGCTCGGGGTGGAATTTCAGTACCATTAGCGGTAACCCCGAGCCACACTCGGGATTGCATCGCTGGATCCAAGGCAGGGTTACTCACCTTGTCCCCTGGATCCAGCGATGTCCCCCGCCGTGTCTGCGGGCTGTGTCCACCGCCCAATGCCTCTGTGTGCCGGGCTCCGTTCCCTGTGAGCATCACGATGCACGGGGGCAGAGACCAGTGGCAAATTCAAAAAGTGAAACACACAGTAAACATACAGTACACTGTAATCTGTAAGATTACATTACTGTATGAAATCATTTCACATCCCCTTTGTCACTAGTGGTTTGCCCAGTGCCCTGCATGCACTTTTATATTATATATGTCATTCTTTCTACCTGGAAACTTGAGAATGTCCATGGCAACCAAAAAGTGTCCCTTTACGTCAACAGTGGTTTTTGAGCAGCTAGAAAACAGCGATAGTAAATAAGAATCATTTGCAGAATTGAGTGATACTGATTTTTGGGGAAATTTATCATCAGACACTGAAAGTGACGACAGCGACAATTCTGCAAATGAGCAAATTTCAGTGTTTTTGGTTTGATTATATTATTGAATACATTTTATTACTATTACTTTATTATTTTTGATAATTATTTTTAGTTATTTATTATATTATAATTTATGATTTCATGTTTCAAACTTTATCATACCCGGGATGTCTACTAGACTCTTGTTTGGACAGATTTAAGTGAGTTATTCCTAAGAATTACAGGCCTACAATATAAAACGCCAAATTTCCATGCAAAATAATGTACCGCTTTCAGGACCCAAAATCAGAAATAATCATAACACCAGGGAGGTTAAAGTCCCATTTTGCTTTCTCTCTCTGGGTTTTGTGCACTTTTACCTCAGGATGTGGTGTCACGACTAGCATTATTCCGCCTCTGAATATTTTTTTTTTCTATGTAGGCACAGGACACAACCCCTGCCACGCCTCCTTAAAGGATAATTATACAAAAAAATGATTAGTTAAACTCATAAGTTCTTTTTTTACCCCTACTATTCCTCTATGTTGGCTTTTAGAATTTACAACTGCAACCATTTAGAAATTGGATGAAACGTTTAGCACTGGGAAACACATAACTAAAAAGTGCATTTTATATACAACTATATAAATCAGACCAAAATGAAGGACAAATGAGGAGGAACAGAGGGACTTTGTTCCAAATCAGGGACAGTTGGGAGCTATATGTATGTTGTCTTCAAGGCCCCTTTCACACTGGGCAGACTCAGTTCCAATCAGCAGGGGATCAGAGAAGAGCGGGTGGATGAATGATCCACGTCCACTCAATTTATGCAAAGCGGACACTGACAGACCCGCTTTGCTCTATGCTCTTGGATTTAAACAGGCTCCATACCTACACTCTCCTGTTCATTTACACCCGACTACCTCCAATCCACCTACATGGAGGAAAGCAGACCCCCCCTCCTTTTTTCTTTAGTGGACAGAATCGGACCAGAGGCTACCGGATGTATCTGACACAAGTCCAGTTACGTCCACCAGTCCATAAGGATGAATCGACTGTCCGATCAGGTCCACTTGTGAAAGGGACCAAACTAGGGACGAGTGAAATTTAGAGTCTTGGCCTTATCAAAGTTTTGTCAAATAACTAGAAAGTTTTGAAGTAATTTGCCATTTTAGTGAAATACATTTGAAATGTGAAATGGAAGCATTTTGGTGGCTTTTTAAAGGCATAGTCTGGTAAGTGGTAAGTGTGGGAACATTTTAAGGTTGGAGTTGGAGAATGTGACAATGTTTCATGTTAAACCCTAAATATGAGTGCATGCCCTCAATCTATCCATTACCATATATATGCTCCTACTGTGGAGGCTCTCACAATGTATTTGCAAATGTGTTCAAACGAAACTCCTGTTTTTATCGTGAACTGTTAGACAGAACAATTCGGTTGCAGGCTGGTTGGTAAGTTGAGCTGGGAAATTTTCTTTGTTTTTGTTTGACATTCATCGCGGTTTCACGTGCTCCTTGCTGTTAAGGCCAGTTTTCGGTTGGAGCAGTTGCCGTTTATTTGTACTGTTGGTTATTTGGTGAGGGGTGCAAAGGACATTTTTGCTGTCATTGTGCTCTTTGCTGGGTGTCCAGTGTGCCCTCTGTGCCTTTAAGGAAATGTGGGCTCCTCCAGGCAAACCTGCCCTCAATCTATCCATTACTACATATGTGTTTCTACTAAGGAGGCTCTCAAAATGTATAGAGTTAGGATTGTAGATAATACTGGGGTGCCTTGTCATGGCCCCTGCAGCTTATGCATGTATTTGCAAATGTGGGCAAACAAAACCTCTGTTTTTAACAAGAACTGGTAGATAGGACAATTAATTTGTTGCAGACCGGTTGGTACGTTAAGTTGGGAATTTTTCTTTGTTTTTGTTTGACATGTGTCACCCTTCCATGTGTTCCTTGCTGCAAAGGCCAGTCATAGGTTTGGGGAAGTTGCTGTTTGTACTAAATATGGGCGTAACTTGAAATATGGTCACAAAGATAAACTAACTTAAGTTTTCAAAGGTGCAATAGAAAAAGCTCCTGTCTAACCTTTTCTTAGACATGTTTTTGTTTTAAATAAATGGCCCTTCATTAGCAGAGAACATGAGCATTTATTGTGATACAAAGAAACCCTAGCCTATCATACAATTTTTTTTTTAAGGTTTTTTTCAGACAGGCGGTAATCCTACTGCCTTCATAAAAAAGCAATCTGCAGTGGATCGCCTTTTGGAGAGCAGCTGACAGGAGTTCAGGAGGTGCTACTTATGCCTCCTAATGATGTTTTTTTAGGATTTTTTTTTTCACTTTTTATTTTTCAATTGCTAATTGGCAATTTTACATTTTGGGAAGCGTTTGGAGTGCTTCATCTCAATTTGTGAGTTTATGTTACCTATCAAACTTTGCAGCACAAGTTAAAAATGCATTGACTGCAAAGTAAAGCAAAGTGTCAAGCCTGCTGCATGTGTACAGCACTGTTAGGCTATAATGTCAGAATATAAGTGAGGCAGCCCGTGTGAAGAGCTATACTGTGCGTACAAAAAAAAAAATGCATATTATCTAGATGCACATTGAGTCCACCTAGAAAGAAATACAGTGGCAGATGTCAGTTTGTTCATAATCAAAGATATGTGATCACCATGTCAATGCTGATTTTTATTTTCCCCAAAAAAATTTGCCCAAGAAGTTCAAACAAAAAAATTGATTTTAAATTAAAAACAATACTTCTTTTTCTTCTTCTCTAAAGTAGACTGCTTGCCGCAGTCACTATTGTAGTGTAAGATGCACGATTAATGCTTTTGCTGTAAATATTTGTCTCTTTCTTCTACGAAAATTGAGTTTTGTTTGTGCAGGTAAGGTCTTTGTTTGGCTTTTGTCAAAGAGATATAAAACTCATCTCCATATATTTCACACTGGTGATGTTTTATCTCTGCATGATCTTTCTCTTTCATCATTTATGCTTGTATTTCTATTTTTTTTTTCTTTTTAATTTTGCTTTTAGTGCTTCATGCTAATCGTTCCAACTGTTTTTTTGCTTGAAGTAGCCGTGACCCAAGCTTGGTATGAAGTATATTCAAAAGCAATGCTATTGTGTTTGGCAGTGCACAGATATTCAACTTCCTACAATGCTGTTTCAGAGCGGTTCACAGATTGTGTCACTTTGTTATGGAGCCGGGATGTCTATTCTGGGTGAACGTTGGAAGTATGATAACATAGAACAGTGTGGGATGATCAGCACAATGTTCTGTATCTCATCAGTATATAAATGGAAGACTTCTGATATACATTTATGTACCAGAATGTTGTTACAGAACCTCATGATGCATCCAAGGCTGTTTATGAGATGATAGTCCTCGGGTAAACCTAGGCACTTTGCTTTCAGCTGTTTTCAATCATTCTCGTGTATGACGCTATATATGTGGTTCAATAGGTTTAGTTTTAAACAGTATCACATCTTGTTCTGCTGTTAATGGTAACAGGATGGGTAGTCAGTCAAATGATCAGAAAGAGAGTAACTGTAATTTGCAGTTTACTAAACAGGTGCTATGTTAGAAGCAGCAATGCAAAACAGGGTCAGAATGGCAAGAGCATACATACACTGCAGAATAATACAAAACAGTCTATGAAAGCATAGCAATATCTCTGTGGCTCAGTCAGTGTAACATGTGGCTCCAATGCATAGTCTCCATGAGGCTTTATAACAACAGAAAGTCTAGCTGAGAATCACTACTTTGGCTAAACAGTTCAGAACATAAAAAGCTACTTGTGAATATCCTCGTAAAGAGAATCTTTCTCAGTGAAGACTAACTCTGATAAGCTCTGATAACACAGGTGAATAGCTGGAGGAATCCCAGGCCTGAGGACATAGCGGGCCACCTAACTGGAACTGCAGTACTCTGCTAGAAATTAGGTAGGAGTTCCTTAAAGTAACTGCGTCTACCAGAGAAGCTGCATGCTACTGGGCTCTGGCTGGACTACACACACCGATTCTTACATTGAAAGGTCATCCTCCTGCCTGTATATCACTTGCCCAGCTACCTCTACCTCATCAGATGTGGCCTCTCTCAGCTTCTGAGTAGAGAAGCAGAAAAACGTATGTAGCACTTACCCCAAGGAAGCTGCCGATCTTTGGTTACCCATGTTCCTGTTGTTAATGACCCACAAGACAGTACCACACTGTCTGATGGAAGGGTTGTTTCTTCTGGCAAAATACCAGAATAAAATAACAATACCAATAAACAGTGCCAACAATAATACAACATGATGTTGATGAGATAACATCAGGATCACGTATAATTGGTACCTAACAACCTGGTTCAAAAGCAAAGTTCAGACCTCCTATACCCCGACTAAATGGGTTACCTTAACTGTAAGAGAAACACAGTCCCTACTAATCCCCCTTCCCACTGGACAGTGGTAAATGCCTTTCGGTGGCTGCCATTGGTACCCAAAGTCTAAATTTTGTATTCCCAATAATTAAAGGGGAAAACTCCTCACCTCACAACAAGGGAGGCACAGGGTAGTGCTGTTCCTTTAAGCAGGGAGTCTATCCCAAATATTCATCCCTCTCTTGGGGCATCCAGTACAGAGTCACTGGATTCAACAGCAGGCAGTTCCCTCAGTTCCTGACATGTTGGCAACAGATCTGGAATGCAGCAGTTGCAGCAGTGTCTCACTGAATAGGATCACACTAGAATGACCTCTATCTGAGTTAATACTTAGTCACAGTCCCTCTGCATACTGGTGGTGGTAGCACCAAGCAAGCATGCTCCCAAATTCAGCTGCAGAACCAAGGTGCAGCAGTGGTTATTTTGCCTAATCAGAGTGGCAATGGCAGTCTCTGGAAGACACAGCAGTCATGGTTGGAGTAGGCCTGTAAGCTCTATGGCAACCTAGCCTGCTATATACATGCACAGCACAGATGGTCCTCTCTCTCTTCCAGTTACTGACTTGTGACTTTGAGTCTTTCACAGTTCACCCTCCTTCGTTGGCAACTCCCCTTCCTGGTATTTGTTGTCCCACACAGTCTTTCTCTGATTTTGGCCACTTTCCTAGGGACTACATTCCCCATAAGTCATTAACTTCATGTTCTATAGACATTACAGGAAGCAGAGATCATTGTATTCTGATGGTGGGGAAGTCTCCCTGTGCATCTGGCACGGGTGGAAATTGGCAGGTGGATTTTCTCAGCTGTCAACAACTGTCTTCGAGGGAGTGGACTTCACACCCAGAGTTGATTAAGAAATTCTGTCAATGGTGGGGCACCCCAAATATGGATCTCCTAGAGTTCAGGTTCAATGCAACGCTGGACAGGTTCTTCTCTAGGTCAGGGGACCCTCAAGCATTTACGGTAGATGCTCTGGTGGCACTGTGTTACCAATTTTCCTGATTTATGCCTTTCCACCCAGTAGAATGTGGTATCCCAACATTGTGAACATGGTGGCAGATGGTCCTTGGATCCTTCCAGATCAACATGACTTTCTGATACAAGGTCCAATCTTCCATCCTTCTATATGCTTGTTGACTTTAATGGCATTGCTGTTGAATCACGAGTCTTGAGGGGAGTTTCTGATCTAGTAATTTCTACCCTGCTGATGACTAGGAAGCGACTTCAAGGAAGATTTCCCACAGGAATTAGAAATCTTATAATGCTTGGTGTGAGATTAGGGGATTTCATCTTTGCAAGTATGTTGGGGGTCATATCTTGCCCTGTCTCCAATGTGGAGTGGATCTGAGATCCGTTTTGAGTACATTCAAGGGATAGAGCTCAGCCTTGGCATTCTTTTTTAGAGGTTAATTGCTTCACATTCTTTGGTGAGTACCTTTTTGCAGGGTGTAACATGGATTGTTCCACTGATCAGGACTCCCATGACACAATGGAATCAAAACTTGGTACTTTCAGTATTACAGAAATCTCCTTTTCATCCCATCCAGGATCTTCCTTTAGTCCTTATAACACAGAAGATGGCTTTTTCTGGTTGCCATTAATTCAGCTCATAGAGTTTCAGAATTGATTGCCCTTTCTTGTAAGGAACCATTGCCGGTGTTCCAACATGACAAGGTGGTTCTTTGGCCTAAGCTGTCTTTCTTACCTAAGGTGGTTTCTTTTTTCTACCTAAATCAGGACACTGTGTTGCCATCTTTTTCTCCTAAACCACATATGCCAGATGACAAGGCTCTTCACATTTTGGATGTGCTATCAAGAGTTACCTGACACCATCTGCCCAAATTGGCAAGTCAGATTCCCCTTTTGTGTTTCCTGAGGGTCCAAAGAAAGGTCACGCAATTTCCAAGTCTATGATTTCTTGATGAATTTGTCAGCTTACTTCTCAACTTACAGTGTAAAAGGAAAAGGTACATTGTTTTCAGTGACGGCTGCAACGTGCATAAAGTGTAATGACTTGGTGTGCACTTCATGCCCCCAGGTTTTTGTTTTGCTGCTTTTGTCCCTGCTAGGGAGATTCAGTCTCTTTAATTGTCCAGGAATGAAAATGATAGGAAATCCATAATTTTGTTGTCAGAAAAAACAGGAATATCGGGGAATTCTTCCAATTATCTGTTACAGTGGCAACTGATGCTGGGCGTATCACATCACTAGATTGGTAAGGTTATAGAAGAGAGAGCTTGGAGTTGCTGTGTACAGTATAGCGTTGTTTATTAGTCGTTTAAAAATCAGGCAGCAGGCTTGGTAATATCCCATCTTCACTAATTTAAACTTTGATGGGGCTGGCACCTTTTTTTATTCCGTGGCCAGAAACAGAGCAGGGGAAAGTGAATCGCAATACACTGGGGAGAATTCATAGAGAGTATCCACAACAGACTTTAGAACTTTATTATGCCTCTGCACAACAAATGGCAGTACCTGTGACAAATTTGTGTATATGTCAGAGACAGGTACATGAATTTATCACAGGCATGGTAGGGGTGGGACTGAAGTTCAGTGTCCATACAGCGGACACCCCTGTCCTCAGTGCACATTTAGCCCCATGAGCACTGCATCATTGGTTGCTATGATGCCAGTTTTGCAGCCAACAACAACATAGCAAACAATGACGCATCTCCAGCTTCATACAGCTGCCAGTCTGGAGATTCCTATTGTAGCACTACCCCTTTAGGAGCTGCTGGTTAGGATGGGTTCTCTGTTTTTTTCCTTGACCTTTTTCAAGAACCTCAGCCCCTCTAACACACCAAGTTGAGTGTACAAACATACAATATCACAGGAAATCGCTAAAACCAATACTTGGTACTCAACAGTAGTGCTATATCAATGAAAACAGGTACCAAACCAGTTAGCAAAGGCATACTTAATATCTTGTCACCCAATATGATTGATAACTAACCAAGCATAGAATGGATCGACAATGGTAACAAGTTCTGGCGAACATGCAAACCCTATTAAAATCTATGGGACACGAGCATGAAAAATCAAAAGTGCTAATTTTAAAGGCTTATTGCAAGTTATTGCCATAAAAAGTGTATGAGGACCTGGGTAATGCCCTAGGGGGCATATATCAATGCAAAAAATATTTTTGAAATAATTGTTTTTTCATTAGCAGTGATTTTAATAATGCTTAAAGTGAAACAATAAAAATTAAATATTCCTTTAAATATTGTGCCTGGGGGGTCCCCTTGGTCTGCTGTAAAGTGGCACATCTGTGCGATGGGTAGAACAGTGCCGCAGCAATACTGACATTTGTAAAGGAAAAATGTCATTTAAACTTGCTCGCGGCTGTAATGTATTGCCGGCTCCCAGCAATATAGATGAAAAAATGCATAGGGTCCCCCCCCCCAGTCCACACCAGGCCCTTAGGGTCTGGTATGGATTTTAAGTGGTACTCCACACCAACATTTTTAAAACAATTGATGTGGGGTCCCCCCCAAATCCATACCAGACCCTTATCCAAGCATGCAGCCTGGCAGGGCAGGATAAGCACCCCCCTCCTGAACCATACCAGGCCACATGCCTTCAAAATGGGGGGTGGGTGCTTTGGGGCAGTGGGGGTTCTCCCCTACCCCAAAACACCTTGTCCCCATGTTGATGGGGACTAGGGCCTCTTACCAACAACCCTGGCCAGTGGCTTATTGAAATCTGGAAGCCCCCTTTAACAAGGGGGCCCCAAGATTCCACCCCCCATGTGAATGGGTATCGGGTACATTGTACCTCTACCCATTCATCAAAAAAGTGTCAAAAAAGTAAAAACCACAGGAGACAGTTTTGGGCAGTTCTAGTGACTAGTGATGTACATCCATCATCAATCATGGAGACCAACGACCCAAAAAAATGAAAAAGCACCTCCCCCATGGGAGGGCTCTTGCCGACTGCTGTCTTTTTTTGGTTTGACAGCTCTTATGTAGACAAGGGCGGGGCCACTCGCTGATGTAACCGGATGATCCCACCCCCTCTGACATCACATGAGCCTAGCTCAGTTTTTCTATTTTTCGGGTCTGGCTGCGTGACTGAAGATGTGTCAGGGCTGGGCTCAGCTCTCCCTTCTCAGAGCAAGCTGCTCAGCTGAGGGTTAATTGCCAGCCTCAACTTCCACTCTGCCGCACCTGATAAATATATCCTGCCTCATTAAGCCAGCTCTGCTGCTATGTAAACTGCCTGGATCAGATCGCAGATGCCTTCGCCTTGGTCAACATCTCTGGAGAAATCACTGCTGTGTGTTCCTGTGAAAGACTTTGCCTGTTTGACATTCCCTTCTGGTTCCTGGATTCAAGACCCTGCTCGGCTGACTCTCCTCCTGGCTTCTGACCCTGTATTCCATTTGTTTGACCTTGTTGATATCTGGACTCCTGTTTCACTGGCTTGCTCTGACTATCCGCTCTGCCTACTGAACCCTGGCTATGTTTTGACCACGTTTATAACATTTCACATTTATATTAAATAGTGTGATTTTTACTGCACTTCTGTCTTTGTCTGATTCATGGTTCCTGACAAGATGGATATACATCGCGGGACAATTTTTTTTTTTTTAATAAAGGAATTGCCCAAACTGTCTCCTGTGGTTTTTACTTTTTTGACACCCTTTTTGGTGAATGGGTATAATGTACCCGATACCCATTCACATAGGGGGTGGGATCTAGGGGCCCCCTTGTTAAAGGGGGCTTCCAGATTCCCATAAGACCCCCTCCCACAGACCCCGACAACCACCAACCAGGGTTGTTGGGAAGAGGCCCTTGTCCCCATCAACATGGGGACAAGGTGCTTTGGGGGGGACCCCAAAGCACCCTCCCCATGTTGAGGGCATGTGGACTGGTATGGTTCGGGGGGCACTTGCTATCCTGACCTGCCAGGTTGCATGCTCAGATAAGGGTCTGGTATGGATATTGGGGGGAACCCATGTCATTTTTTTAAAATTTGGCATGGAGTTCCCCTTAAAATATATGCCAGACCCAAAGGGCCTAGTATGGATTAAGGCGGACCCCATGCCATTTTTTTTCTTAATTCTGTCATAGGGTTCCCCTTAACCACTCCAATACACTGTTATATATACTACACTGACTGTACTATATATTCTCCATTGTGTTATATATACTATTCCGACTGCACTATATACTCTGAACTGTATTATATATAGTACGCTGACTGCGCTATATACTCTGAACTGCATTATATGTACTATACGGACTGCATTATATACTCTCAACTGCATTATATATACTATATGGACTGCACTATATACTCTGCATTGTATTATATATACCACGCGGACTGCACTATATACTCTGAACTGCATTATATATACTATACGGACTGCACTGACCAATCACGGCTGATCACAGTGTAAATAGGAAGAGCCGTTTATCTGCAGACCTGAGCAGTGGAGAGCCGATTGGCTGCTCTCCTGACGGGGGGGGGGCTGCGCTGAATGTTTATCAGTGCAGCCACCCTCAGGATCACCCCACTGGACCACCAGGGAGCTGACCAGGACCACCAGGGAGCCCTCCCTGGGACACCATGAGAAGGCCGCCCAGGACCACCAGGGAGACACCATTGAGGCCGCCCAGGACCACCAGGGAGCCCCCACTAGACCATCAGGTAAGGGCAGTACAGTGCACTGTAGGGATGGCACTGTGCCCATATATGATGTCTGCCAGTGCCATCCCTAATAGTGCTATATGGACCAGTGCCCACCAGTGCCACCTATCAGTGACCACCTGTGCCCACCTGTGCCACCTATCAGTGTCCACCTGTGCCACCTAAAAATTCCACCTATCAGTGCCCAGCAGTGCCACCTATCAGTGCCCATCAGTGCCCAGTGCCACCTATCAGTGCCGCCTATGAGTGTCCATTAGTGCCGCATATCAGTGCCACCTATTAGTGCCCATCAGTGTTGCTTATCAGTGCCGCCTATCAGTGCCCATCTGTGCTGCATATATGTGCCCCATCATCAGTGCCACCTCATCAGTGCCAATCTGTACTGCCTCATTAGTGCCCAGCAGTGTAGCCTCATCAGTGCCCATCAGTGTAGCCACATCAGTGCCCATCAGTGAAGGAGATAATGTACTTATACAAAGTTTTGTGACAGAAACAAAGAAAAACTTTTTTTTTTTCAAAATTTTCGGTCTTTTTTTATTTGTGGAGCATAAAATAAAAACCGCAGGGGTGATCAAATACCACCAAAAGAAAGCTCTATTTGTGGGAACAAAATGATAAACATTTTGTTTGGGTACGGTGTCGCACGACCGCGCAATTCTCATTCAAAGTGCAACAGCACTGAAAGCTGAAAATTGGTCTGGGTGGGAAGTGTTCTAAGTGCCTGGTATTGAAGTGGTTAAATCATAACAACAACAGAAACTACCCAAATGACCCTGATCAAAAGTTTACCTACCCCAGTTCTTAATATTGTGTATTGCCCCCTTTAACATCAATGACAGCTTGAAGTCTTTTGTGGTATTTGTGGATGAGGCTCTTTATCATATCAGATGGTAAACCTGCCCATTCCTCTTGGCAAAAAGCCTCCAGTTACTGGAAATTCTTGGGCTGTCTTGCATGAACTGCACGTTTGAGATCTCCCCAGAGTGGCTCAATGATATTGAGGTCAGGAGACTGAGATGGCCACTCCAGAACCTTCACTTTATTCTGCTGTAGCCAATGAAAGGACAACTTGGCCTTGTGTTTTGGATCATTGTCATGTCATGTTGGAATGTCCATGTATGTCCCATGCGCAACTTCCTGGCTGATGAATGCAAATGTTCCTCCAGTATTTTTTGATAACATACTGCATTCATCTTGCCATCAATTTTGACCAAGTTCCCTGTGTCTTTGTAGCTCACACATCCCCAAAGCATCCGCAATCCACCTCTGTGTTTCACAAGCCTTGTTGACTCTTCTCTATATGTAGCGTTTATGGTTGTGGCCAAAAAGCTCAATTTTGGTCTCATCACTCCAAATTTATAAAATGTAATTACGTGCCCCAGTCAAACAGGTGCAGCAAAATTGGGCCTTGGGTGTTGGTGGTGCCCTAAACCAAAAATAATGTTGGAAGCTAGCATCATCAAGATTCAGGAATAGAATAGGCAGCATAAGCAGTCTTCAAGGGATCTCAGATCCCTACCAAATTCAATTAGTTACATCAGCATCAGGGGCTTGATAGCTGCTGATCCAGGACTGATTCATTTTTATAAATGTCAGCCTATCAACAGTTATATTATATACTGTACACCGAATGAACTGTATTATATACTGTACACCGCATGCACTGTATTATATACTGTACACCGTCTGAAGTGTAGTATATACTGTACATGGCCGAATGCACTGTATATATAGTCTACACTGAACGCACTGTGTATATATTGTAATATTTGGGGGGATTGTAGCTCCACAGGATCGAGTGCAACGCCAGTATATTTGAAACAAAGAGACTTTTATTTCTTTAGCAAGCAAATTAAAGTCCAGCTTTCAGCAGCACACAGAAATGAAACATACCAAAAGAAAGTCCACTTGTCTTCAGCACAAGGTACATATAAAAGTAAAAAGACACATACAGTTTGTTGAAGGGTTTTCAACCCAGGACTTTGCACAATTGTTGTTAGCCCTTTTAGCAGCCTCCAGAACACATAGAGCTCTCCAAACACAGGTGTGTCCTCACAGCTCCTCCTGACCAACAGCTAACACCATTTGCTCTCTTTAAGAGCTGCTTCCTGGAGACTCTTAACTCTGTGTGTGCTGGAGTCCTCGTAGTCAGGGGTGGAGGCCCCATCCCACCCAAAGATCACTTCAGGGCCTCTGAAATTCCAGGTCCCTACTACCTCTCTATCAACACAGGGAGAACTGTGAGTCAGTCCTTTCTGTAATATTGCTATTCCCGGAATTTCTCACCCATCTGGGGTGATCCCCTGAGCACTTACCCCCTTTCTTTAAAGGGACCACAAACCAAATATTGGTGCTATATAGCACCCGTCCAGGACCCAACCTTGGCGTCCTGTACATATATATACATATACACATACACACACACACATACACACACACACACACACACACACACACACTACACTCTCTATATATATTAATACACCACCTGAAGGATATTATATACTGTACACCACCGAATGTACTGTATATATAGTCTACACTGAATGCACTGTATATGTATATATATATATATATATATATATATATATATATATATATATATTACACTGTATATACAGTGGTACCTCGGTTCACAAACACTTCTGTTCACAAACAACTCGGTTCATGAACGGAAGAGTTCACAAAAATTTGCTTCGGTTTATGAACTCTGCTTCGTTTCACAAACACAATTTGCAGGCATTTTCCCTACCTTTCCCTGCTCTGGTGAGATCACGGGTCACAGAGAGACACTGAACGGGTACAGTACTGTGAAGACACTTACAGTACAGTATTGAGAAGCTTTTTGGGTGTGCTTTTTAGCACATACATACTGTACTGTACATCCTGTATGGCTCCAAAGAAAATGCAGAGCAAGCATAATGGTAAGAAGAAAGTGCGGAGCAGTAATGCAGGTGACAAGAATGTGCAATGCGCAAATGAAGGTGACAAGAATGTGCAAGGTTAGTGTTCTCTCTCTTCATACTGTAATGTACTTTTTTTTCATAGCTTTGTGGTTAAAAAACAAAAAGAGTTCGGAACAAATTAACCTGATTTACATTGAGCCATATGAGAAAATTTGCCTCACTTCACGACTAATTTGGTTCGCGACCAGAGTCGATTCACAAATTAAGTTTGTGAATCAAGGTACCATTGTATATACATATTAATACACCACCTGAAGTGTATTATATACTGCACACTGCCAAATGCACTGTATATATAGTCTACACTGAATGCACGGTATATATACAGTCAGGTCCATAAATATTGGGACATCGACACAATTCTAATCTTTTTGGCTCTATACACCACCACAATTTATTTGAAATGAAACGAACATGATGTGCTTTAACTGAAGACTTTCAGATTTAATTTGAGGGTATTTACATCCAAATCAGGTGAACGTTGTAGGAATTACAACAGTTTGTATATGTGCTTCCCACTCTGGGACCAAAAGTAATGGGACAATTGGCTGCTCAGCTGTTCCATGGCCAGGTGTGTGTTATTCCCTCATTATTCCATATACAAGGAGCAGATAAAAGGTCCAGAGTTCACTTCAAGTGTGCTATTTGCATTTGGAATCTGTTGCTGTCAACTCTCAATATGAGATCCAAAGAGCTGTCACTATCAGTGAAGCAAGCCATCATTAAGCTGAAAAAACAAAACTAACCCGTCAGAGAGATAGCAAAAACATTAGGTGTGGCCACATTAATTGTTTGGAACATCCTTAAAAAGAAAGAACGCACCGGTGAGCTCAGCAAAACCAATAGACCCGGAAGACCACGGAAAATAACTGTAGTGGATGACCGAAGAATTCTTTCCCTGGTGAAGAAAACACCCTTCACAACAGTTGGTCAGATCTAGAACACTCTCCAGGAGGTAGGTGTATGTGTGCCAAAGTCAACAATCAAGAGAAGACTTCACCAGAGTGAATACAAAGGGTTCACCACAAGATGTAAACCATTGATGAGCCTCAAAAACAGGAAGGCCAGATTAGAGTTTGCCAAACAACATCTAAAAAAAGCCTTCACAGTTCTGGAACAACATCCTATGGACAGATGAGTCCAAGATCAACTTGTACCAGCGTGATGGGAAGAGAAGGAAATGAACTGCTCATGATCCAAAGCATATCACCTCATCAGTGAAGCACAGTGGTGGTAGTGTCATGGTATGGGCACATATGGCTGCCAATGGAACTGGCTCTCTTGTATTTATTGATGATGTGACTGCTGACAAAAGCAGCAGGGTGAATTCTGAAGTGTTTCGGGCAATATTATCTGCTCATATTCAGCCAAATGCTTCAGAACTCATTACACGGCGCTTCACAGTGCAGATGGACAATGACCCGAAGCATACTGCGAAAGCAACCAAAGAGTTTTTTAAGGGAAAGAAGTGGAATGTTATACAATGGCCAAGTCAATCACCTGACCTGAATCTGACTGAGCGTGCATTTCACTTGCTGAAGATAAAACTGAAGGAAAATTCCCCAAGAACAAGCAGGAACAGAAGACAGTTGCAGTAGAGGCCTGGCAGAGCATCACCAGGGATGAAACCCAGCATCTGGTGATGTCTCTGCATTCCAGACTTCAGGCTGTAATTGACTGCAAAGAATTTGCAACCAAGTATTAAAAAGTGAAAGTTTGATTTATGATTGTTAATCTGTCCCATTACTTTTGATCCCTTAAAATGTGGGAGGCACATATACAAACGGTTGTAATTCCTACACCGTTCACCTGATTTGGATGTAAATACCCTCAAATTAAAGCTGAAAGTCTGCAGTTAAAGCACATCTTGTTTGTTTCATTTTAAATCCATTGTGGTGGTGTATAGAGCCAAAAACATTAGAATTGTGTCGATGTCCCAATATTTATGGACCTGACTGTATATATATTTATATATATATATACACACACACACACACATACATATACACACATTTATGATTTCTGGGCCATTTTTCAGAGAATATGAATGATAACACAAAAACATTTTTTTCACTCATGGTTAGTGTTTGGCTGAAGCCATTTATTATCAATCAACTGTGTTTACTCTTTTTTAGAGTTGAGCGAACCCGGACTGTAAAGTTCAGGTCCGTACCGAACTTTGGGGTGTCAAAAAAAGGGTGTTTTTCAAAAAAAGTCCGGGTTCGGGTCCGGGGTTCTGGTAATTTTAACAAAATTTCTGAAAATTGCTGTAAAAAAGTCCTGGAAGGTCCTAGAGGTCTGCAAAAGGAAGGAAAATGGGGGTAAGGGTTGGACAAGTGCCCTACAAAGAAATGGGGACAGGCAAATAACTTTAAATATTTAAAAAAAAATAAAAACATAAAAAAAGCAAAAATGGAGGTGGATGTGGACATCTTCAAACTGGGTCTGAAAAGTATTAATTAACGGTAGAATCCATATAACTGTTCTAAAATCATCTTCAAACTGTGTCAAAAAAGTATAAATAAGCCGGGAGAACCCATATCACTGTTCTGCAAACATCTGGAAAATGTGTGTGTCACTTTAAATAAAACTGGGACTAACTGAACTACTGTTCTGCAAACATCTGGAAACTGTGTGTAACACTTTAACTAAAACAGGGAGAAACCATACTACTGTTCTGCAAACATCTGGAAACTGTGTGTGTCACTTTAAATGAAATCGGGACTAACTGAACTACTGTTCTGCAAACATCTGGAAAGTCTGTGTGTCACTTTAAATGAAACCAGGACTAACTGAACTACTGTTCTGCAAACATCTGGAAACTGTGTGACACACACAGTTTCCAGATGTTTTCAGAACAGTAGTTCAATTAGTTTGACACACACAGTGTGTCAAAGGT
>BLSH010380484.1:139271-153020 GCA_018402905.1 Glandirana rugosa
ACGTACAATAGTCCAGTTTTAGTGGTCCCATACATTCTAAAACTAGTCCCAGTAAACCCATCAAAGAAATCAGTAAGACTAAATTTTTCTCATCTCAACTCGCTTGAAGATCTTCAGGCCCAAGACGACCAAGCCGGCTTGAAGCCCTGTTTCAGGCCCAAGCCCAGGCCTGTCTTGGGCTTGAAACAGGGCAAGTTATATGGCTTCTACCGTTAATTAATACTTTTCAGACCCAGTTTGAAGATGGTCCACATCCACCTCCATTTTTGCTTTTTTTAGGTTTTTATTTTTTAAAAAATGCTTTCAGTTATTTCCCTGTCCCCATTTCTTTGTAGGTCACTTGTCCCACCCTTACCCCCATTTCCTTCCTTTTGCAGACCTCTAGGACTTTCCAGGACTATTTTACAGACATTTTTGTGCCTAAAAGTTCGGGTCCCCATTGATTTCAATGGGGTTCGGGGTACGGGACAAAGTTCGGGTTCTGTCCGGACCCGAACCCGGACTTTGTCCCGAAGTTCGGCCGAACCAGCAGAACCCGGACTTCTAGAAGTTCGCTCAACTCTACTCTTTTTAAATCAGAATGACTAAAGAAACTACCCAAATGACCCTGATCAAAATCTTACATACCCTGGTGATTTTGACCTGATAACATGCACACAAGTTGACACAAAGGGATTTGAATGGCTATTAAAAGGTAACCATCCTCACTTGTAATTAGTGAGTGTGTATAAAAGGTTTATGAGTTTCTGGACTCCTGACAGACCCTTGCATCTTTCATCCAGTGCTGCACTGACTTTTCTGGATTCTGTGTCAAGGAGAAAGCAAAAGAATTGGCAAAGGGTCTGCGGGAAAAGGTAGTTGAACTGAATAAAACAGGAAAGGGATATAAAAAGATATCCAAGGAATTGAGAATGCCAATCAGCAGTGTTCAAACTCTAATCAAGAAGTGGAAAATGAGGGGCTCAGTTGAAACCAAACCACGGTCAGGTACACCAACCAAGATTTCAGCCACAACGGCCAGGAAAATGGTTTGGAATGAAAAGAGAAACCCACAAATACCTTCAGGTGAAATATAGGACTCTCTGAAAACATGTGTGACTGTTCAAGATGCACAATAAGGAGGCACTGGAAGAAGAAAGCCATTACTACGCAAATGCAAACCGTGGTTTGGTTTCAACAGAACCCCTTATTTTCCACTTTTTGATTAGAGTTTGAACACTGCTGATTGGCATTCTCAATTCTCAATTCCTTGCATATCTTTTTATATCCCTTTCCTGTTTTATACAGTTTAACTACCTTTTCCCGCAGATCCTTTGATAATTCTTTTGCTTTCCCCATGACTCAGAATCAAGAAACGTCAGTGGAGCATTGGATGAAGGATGCAAGGGTCTGTCAGGAGTCCAGATAATCATTTACCTTTTATACACACACACTAATTACAAGCAAACAGATCACAGGTGAGGATGGATACCTTTAATAGCCATTCAAACCCCTTTGTGTCAATTTGTGTGCATGTTATCAGGCCAAAATCCCCAGGGTATGTAAACTTTTGATCAGGGTCATATGGGTAGTTTCTGTTGTCATTGTGATTTAAAAAGAGTAAACACAGTTGATTGATAATAACTGGCTTCAGCCAAACACTAATCACGAGTGAAAGAAAGGTTTTTGTGTTATCATTCATATTCTCTGAAAATTGGCCGAGAAATTATAAATTCTTCCAGGGTATGTATACTTATGAGCACAACTGTATATACTAGAGATGAGCGAACCTGGACTGTAAAATTTGGGATCGTACCGGACTTTGGGGTGTCCGTGCCCCGAACCCGATCCCGGACATTAAAAAAAAGTCCGGGATCGGGTTCGGTATTCAGGTGCCACCTTTTCTATAGCTGCTGGGCAGCCAATAAACAAGCTTTTCACTAGTTTTCCCTTAGAAGCCATCACAGCCATGCCTGCTAATGGCATGGCTGTGATTGGCCAGTGCATCATGTGACCCAGCCTCTATATGGGGCTGGAGTCACGTAGCGCCGTGTGTCAGATCGTCTCAGACTAGAATAGGGAGAGCTTCATGCCGCTGCTGTAAGGGAAAGATTAGAGTTCACAACCATCTCAGACTGCATTAGGGAGACCTTCATTGCGGTCCTGTGAGAGACACATTCAGAACCATCTTATAGTGCATTAGGGAAACGTTCCTGTGGGGGCTCTGAGGGACAGTTTATCGTTCTAAAAACAACTACAACTGCATTAGGGAGAGGTTCCTGTTGGTGCTCTGAGGGAGAGATTATCTTTCTAAAAACAACTACTACTGCATTAGTTCCAGGTTCCTGTTGGTGCTCTGAGGGAGAGTTTATCGTTCTAAAAACAACTACTACTGCAATTGGGCCAGGTTCTGGTTGGTGCTCTGAGGGAGAGTTTATCGTTCCAAAAACAACTACTACTGCATTAGGGCCAGGTTCCTCTTGGTGCTCTGAGGGAGAGCTTATCGTTCTAAAAACAACTACTACTGCATTAGGGCCAGGTTCCTGTTGGGGCTTTGAGGGAGAGTTTATCGTTCTAAAAACAACTACTACTGCAATAGTGCCAGGTTCCTGTTGGTGCTCTGAGGAAGAGTTTATCATTCTAAAAACAACTACTACTGCAATAGGGCCAGGTTCCTGTTGGTGCTCTGAGGGAGAGCTTATCGTTCTAAAAACAGCTACTACTGCATTAGGGCCAGGTTCCTGTTGGTGCTTTGAGGGAGAGTTTATCGTTTTAAAATTGTACTGCAGTAGGGACAGGTTCCTGTCAGTGTTGTGAAAGACAGATTATCGTTCTAAAATTATCTCATACTGGTGTAGGGAGAGGTTCCTGCTGCTGATGTGAGCGATGCATTTCTTGCACAAAAATAAAAAGTCCATCTACAATTTTCTTTTGTTAAAAAAAATAAGAATAATAATTTATTATTCTTTTTTTTTTGTATTAATAAATAGTGCTACATAGTACATTTTTGTCCAGAATGAGGAGAGTGTCAAATAAGGGACGTGGTGGTGGTTGTGGTGCTGCTGGGGCTGCTGGTGTCGCTGAAGCTCCTGTTGCAAGGAGAGGACGTGGTCAATCTGTGCCAGCTACACGCACAAGTGAAATGCCTTCCTCAGGTAGCCGACAGAACCTTCAACGTTATATGGTAGGCCCGAAAGCCGCTCAACGAATGGTGAGGCCAGAACAAGTACAGGCGATAGTAGATTGGGTGGCTAGCAATTCCTCCAGTTCCTTCACATTGTCTCCCACCCAGCCCCTTGATGAAAGCTCAGAGTTGGCACCTGAACCCCATGGCCATCTGTCTTTCACCTCAGCCCCTTGTAAATCAGCCAAGCAGTCTGAGCCCCAAGTCAAGCAACAGTCTCTTATGCTTTTTGATGACTCTGCTGCTGTGCTTTCCGTGAGCCATCCACATAGCCCTGGCCCAGAAGTGGAAGACATTGAGTGCACTGATGCCCAACCGCTTCTGGTTCAGGATGAGGACATGGAAACACCACGGCAGCAGGTCTGTGATGATGATGACGAAACACAGGTGCCAACTGCTACGGCTTTCCTCAGTGTGCAGACTGACAAGGAGGGCAGTGGTGAAGGGTGGGTGGAAGATGATGTGGAGGATGATGAGGTCCTAGACCCCATATGAAATGAAGGTCATGCGAGTGACGTGTGCAGTTTGGAGAAAGCGGTGGTGGTCGCACAGAGGCACCAGCACAGCAAAAGAGGAAGCAGGTTGCAAAAGCGAAGCGAGCGTCCCCTAGACAGTAGGCCTGCTACTAGCCATCGCACCCAGGGACCTAGCACACCAAAGGCAGCTCAAAGGCATTCCCCGGCGTGGCAGTTCTTCAGACAATGTGCTGACTACAAGACACAAGTGGTTTGCACACTGTGCAATGAGAGGCTGAAGCGAGGCACAAATGTTCTAAACCTGAGCACAACCTCCATGACCAGGCATCTAAATGCAAAGCACTTGCTGCAGTGGAATAAGTACCTCAAAATCCAAGAAAGGTCTCGGCCTCCTCCTGCTTCCTCTTCTGCTGCTGCCTCAGCCTCTTCCTCCACCTCTACAGTGCCAGTGTCACCTGCCACCCAGCAAACAGACGATGTGACAGCAATGCCACCATGTCCGCCACCGTCCCCAAGCGTTTCCACACGGTCCCATGGAAGCTTACAGCTCTCCATCTCCCAAACACTGGAGAGAAAGAGGAAGTACCTCCCTACCCACCCGCGATCCCTGGCCCTGAATGCCAGCATTTCAAAATTCCTGGCCTGTCCCACAGTACGTGGTTCCCAACTGCCACTACTTTTCCAGGCGAGCCATCCCTTCCCTGTACAAACAAGTCGGGGACGAGATCAAGTGTGCACTGCCCAACGCCATCTGTGACAAGGTCCACATAACCACTGATACGTGGACCAGTAAGCATGGGCAGGGGCGCTATATCTCGCTAACTGCACACTGGGCAAATGTAGTGGCGGGTGGGCCTGAGGAGGCTAGCCGTTTGGAGCATGTCCTTCCGCCACCCAGGATTGCAGGGCATTTCTCTTTGCCTGGCCTGGTGGTGTGCGATAATGGGCAAAATCTGGTAGCAGCTCTGGGCCTAGCCAGTTTGAGGCACATCCCTTGCCTGGCGCATGTGCTGAATTTGGTGGTGCAGAAATTTCTAAAAAACTACCCGGATATGTCAGAGATGCTGCGGGCCGTCTGTGCGCACTTTCGGCGTTCTCACCCTGCTGCTGCTCACCTGTCTGCGCTGCAGTGGAACTTCGGCCTTCCCGCTCGCCGCCTCCTATGCGACATGCCCACAAAGTGGAACTCCACCTTTCACATGCTGGAGAGACTGTGCGAGCAGCAGCAGGCAATAGTGGAGTTTCAGCTGCAGCATGCATGGGTCAATCACTCTGCTGAACAGCACCACTTCACCACCAAGGAGTGGGCCTCCATGCAAGACCTGTGTACCATATTGCGGTGTTTCGAGTACTCCACCAACATGGCCAGTGCCGATGACGCTGTTCTCAGTGTTACTATCCCACTCCTATGTCTCCTTGAAAAAACACTTCGGGCGATGATGGAAGAGGATGTGGCACAGGAGGAGGAGGAAGAGGGGTCATATACACGGTTATCAGGCCAGTCATTCACAAGTGGCTCGGAGGATGGGTTCCTGCACCAGCATAGGCCAGGTCAAAAATTTTCAAGCCAGGGGACAGTTCTGGAGGATGAGGAGGATGAGGATGATGACGAGGAGGAACCGTGTTCACAGCAGGGTGGCACCCAACGCAGCTCGTGGGCATCACTGGAGTGTGGCTGGGGGGATACGGAGGACACAGATGATACACCTCCCACAGAGGACAGCTTGTCTTTGCCTCTGGACATCCTGGCACACATGAGCGACTACATGCTGCAGTGCCTGCTCAACGACAGCCGAGTTGCCCACATTTTAACTTGTGCTGATTAATGGGTGGCCACCCTGCTGGATCCCCGGTACAAGGACAATGTGCCGTCCTTAATTCCCTCACTGGAGTGTGATCGGAAGATGCTTGACTACAAGCGCACTCTGGTAGACGCGCTGCTGAGGGCATTCCCAAAGGACACTGGGGGCTCAATGGAAGCACAAGGCGAAGGCAGAAGAGGAGGAGGAGGATGAGGTCACCAACGCAGCTGTGGCACCACCAGCACCTCAGAAGGCAGGGTTTAGCATGGCCGAAATGTGGAAAAGCTTTGTCAGTAGCACGCCACCACAAACAGCACCACCAGCTGACAGGCAACGTCTTAGCAGGAGGCAGCATTTCAGCAACATGGTGGAAGAGTATGTGTGCACACGCCTACACGTACTGACTGATGGGTCTGCCCCATTCAACTTCTGGGTCTCCAAATTGGCCACATGGCCTGAGCTTGCCCTTTATGCCTTGGAGGTGCTGGCCTGCCCTGCAGCCAGTGTATTGTCTGAACATGTGTTTAGTACGGCAGGGGGCGTTATCACAGACAAGCGCAGCCGCCTGTCCACAGCCAACGTGGACAAGCTAACCTTTATTAAAATGCACCAGGCATGGATCCCACAAGACTTTTAGACCGGCCTCACACAAAACAAACAAACAAACAAAAAACAGTGTTGGCTACCTCCTCTTCCTCCTCTTCCTCCTCCTCCTCCACCACTGCCACTTCCACCTACACTGCCACGGTCATGGCCTAGTCAACCTCTAGGCTCCTACTCTACATCCACCTCCTCCTCCCACTTTTTTTTAGTTGATTTTAAGTTATTTCCCTATCTACATTTGTTTGCAGGGCACTTGTCCTACTCTTACCCCCATTTTGCTTCCTTTTGCAGCCTTCTAGCCCTTTCCATGACTTTTGTACAGCCATTTTTGTGCTCAAAAGTTCAGGTCACCATTGACTTTAATGGGGTTCGGTGTCAACTTCGGATCGAGTTCGGTACCGAACCCGAAAGGTTTCACGAGGTTCTGCCGAACCCGACGAACTCGAACATCCAGGTGTCCGCTCAAATCTAGTATATACAGCTTGGAGTTGGACAATATGCGTAAAAATTAAGATTTAGTCAAAATACTCACTTGCCTAGTAATTGTGCACTCAGTGTATATACTAAACTGCCCGCACGTCACTAACTAACCTGCCTAATCTAGCCCAAGTTCTCTAAATCTCCACTCCAAAACACTACAGGTGCATGCTTTGGCCAATCAGCAGCCGTCAATGCACTGCAATTTCGCAGTGCATTATGGGGTGCTCTTGCTACGAACAAATGAACACCCGATGTTTGAGTCAAACTTACGTTTGATTCGAGCATCGGGACCATCCCTAGTAACAACACAATTAAGCAAACAAAGTGAACAGTAAGAACTAGGCATACGTTGACATTTGGCGTCCAGATCAGCACAAACAGTAGAAACGCTACCTCAAGTGCAACAGTGAGCAGCAGTAAAGTCTTAATCTATTGAGTGCTGGACCTATACTGCCAGAGCGCATTAATGGCGGTGATGCTAGTCCTAGACTGATGGGGGTGCACTGTTTGAAAGAAAAGGAGGATGATAGAAAAGGGGCAGGGAAACAAATGGCCTTGTAGGTTGGTATTACAGAAGGGGCAGTTTTTTAAGATGATTTTCTGTTGGCTATCGTTAGGGACCTTAAGGCCTCTTACACATGGGTGTATCTTAAAAAATAAACAAAACGTCAGCCCCGACGTCAGGAAAAAAAATCAGCGTTTTTCGGCGTTATGCATTGGCGTTAGTGAGCATCGGCGTCAATAGGCATTTTTAAAAGAAAAATCAGCCCTCTGCTATTTTTCAACCTAAAAACGTCGGCAACAAAAAACGCCGGTTAATGCCGGTACGGTGTTAGTGAGCGATTTGCGGCGTCGGCATCAAAAAACGCCAAAACGTTACAGCCTCAGAATACGCTAGCCGTGGGTTCTAGTTACAGCTCACTAACGCTGACGCCCGCTACAGCTCAAAAAACGTTGGCGTTTTTATGGGGCCATTGACTAACAAAGAGAGCTGCAAAAAACACCAGAAAACGCCGGCGTCAAAAGAAGTCTGTGTGTATGAGGTTTTAAGTAGCATTGGTGCTTTTAACGACAAACTTAATGAACCAGCATGCAGTATAGGTGCAGTATAGGGTTGGTATAAATGCAGTGTAGGGTTCATATAGGTTCAGCATGGATTTGGTATAGGTGCAGCAAGGATTGGGTGCACTTAGTGTCCTGCTTTCAGTGGCTCAGTCCCTGTTAGCAGTGACAAAAATGGGCTCGGGTCTCTGCTGGTCAGGCCTGATGGGTGAGCATAGAGACAGATGTGCTTTCCTCAATTCCAGCAGCACCAGGAGAGTGAAGGTTTCCCAAGCAGTTCAAAAAATCTCCCCACTCCTACTGCACAGTGGGGTTGATTTACTAAGGCTTGAAAGTGCAAAATTTGGTGCAGCTCTGCACAGAAGGTTTTATTGTCAAAGCTTGATTGAACAAGCTGAGGTTAGAAGCCGATTGGCTAGCATGCACAACTGCACTGGTTTTTGCACTTTCCAGCTTTAGTAAATCAACCCCAGTGTATCTTAGGATCTGTAGTGTAAAGAATCCATTGGCCTATTATATAGCTACCATCTCAAACTACAACTGCCATGATTCTCAGCGCTCTGCATAGAAGTCTTGCTTGGCTATAGGGACCATAGTGCCAGAAATTGTCCTTGTTGCTTTACTGAACTCCCCTGATTATGCATTACTTTGCAAATCATTGCCTGTTTCTATCTATGTGCCTCAGCTCTCTTTTTTAGCTGTTCAGTATGAAATGGTGCTGGAAAGCAGTGTTCTTCTTTAACTTCCACTGAAGATGATCTGGACTCTTGAATACAAACTTGTGATTCTGATTTTGACTTGCAGAATACATTACATTATTTCAGACAAAATGACTTTCAGTTCACCTTGTTATCTTATCCCCATGCTTTGGCTTGTTTGACAAATTTTGTTGCAGTCTTTTTTTCCCAGTCCTCCTCGTGAGGGTCCCAGGACCCCTCCAGCCAAATTCCTCCTGCTGCTGCCTTTGCTGTGCAGCGTACTCGCAGCTTTGATGCAGCCACCTTCTGGGTTGCCACGGCAACGGCCTTCATTCTACCATTCTACCACACGGTGAAGTTGCAAGATGCTCCCTAAGCTCACAGTCTGTTTTTCTCAGGCAGGCTATAAGAGGGAGGGAAACAGTAATGAAGCAAGGTGGTGGTGGGGGGTTGAATAAACAAAAGTAAAATAACAGACACGAAGAAAGGGTGGGTCAGGTAGAATTGGCATGCTGCAGAAAATGAAGGCGATTAAGGTGAATGAACACGTGCGGAAATTGATGCATAGGCATACTGCATAAGTGTTAAATACACTTTACCCAGTGAAAATGTGTAACCCCTTTGGGACAGGATCTGCTATCTTTGATGCCTCTATTGCTTTTTGTTCTGTTTATACACTATATGTAAATGTAGTGCATTTGCATACATTTCTATAAGACAGATTCTTCTGTGTATAACATGCATGTGTAGCACCCTGGTGTTAGGCAGGGTTGCTAACAAATTTAGTCTGCTGGGTGTTAATCAGTGTGGCTGATTGTTAGGGACATCCACTGACCTTTTCCTAAATTTGGGTTGGATGCATTTTCTTCTGTCACTGGGTGGCATTTGTGCATTAGATTGACAAGTGCATAGTGAATCCAGACTAGGGTGGATAGGTTGTCTCAGCCAATTGGCAGGGGTTTCTTGCCCCTTGGCCTGCTCAGAAAGTCTATTTATTCAGGAAAGGTCAGGTGATCGGGGTTCTGTGCCACCTGGACGGTTGTCTTGGTGGATGTGTGTTGAAAAGCTCCAGGCTGCTAGGCCAGAAGCCTGAGGCCTATCTGGGAGTACCTGGCTGATAAGCTGTCTGGGGCCTATCCGGGTTGGAAGCAAGCAGTGCGGGGTTGTTGCCACAGGTGAAGGAAAGCAGTCTCCATCAGAGACGACAACTCCTGTCGCCAGAGGCAAGTGAGAACCAGAGTCAGAGGTAAAGGGGACAGAGTCGCCAGCAAGGGACAATCTCTCCTGTTATAAGAGGCCGGGTTCTGTGGAGATTGAAGAAGTACCAGAGCAGCCTTTTTCACTAGCCAGGGATGGGGAAGAAGTTGGGAAATATTCAGCAGAGTCAAGCTAGGGACCCAGCGGGACAGCGTGGGTGACATCTGTAAGCCACAGCAGGTCAGTTGTGGAGAAGCTCAAGGGATCCAATGGCAACTGGGATCTGAGGAGTCTAGTGAGAGATTGGGAGCTCAGTGAGAAGATCTACAATGGCATACAGTGAGTTGTGATTTGGCTCGAAGCTGAAGTTACAGGTTCAGTTGCTATAGGAGACAGTGGTCTACAGATACAGTTTGCTGCAATCTAGCTTAAAGGCCCTTGAACTGTATAGCTACTCTTATATTTCTATTTTTGTCTCTGAGTTTGCCAAGTGTTTGCATCTGCCTAAGGGTGTCCAGGCCCTAACTCTTTCTCCCCAGTTCTGTTAAGAGACAATATATCTCTTTCTGCATTCTCAAAGTGTCTGGCGCCCAACTTACTCTATCTGCACTGTACCCACTATGCCTAGTAACCCACACTGTGAAGATGAATGTCAGCTTTCTCTGACTCTGGAGGTCCCCATTAGGCCTCTAGGGGTCGGGGCCATGACTACATTTGGCACCCAACGTGGGGCAAAGGCATTACCTCTGCAAGATTGTAACTGCATCAGGATTTTGTCTGGCTCCATGGGAAGGTAGCAAGTAACACCTTTTTTCCTCATAGACTGTTATTATCCATGCCCATGGGAGGGTGTCGGCCTGGTTATTTGTCACTTTTCCTCAGCACCACAGGGGTTAAGGCAAACTCCATTAAAGTTTTGGCACGCCGCGAGTGGAAAGAGGTGGACAGTGAAGATACCAGAGAACATGTGGACCAATCCGTTGCCAGGGAGAGGAGCAACCGCTCTGCAGAGGAGGAGAAGGAAGTGCCACATGTATTGCCATTGCTCACCTTAGAGTTCCAGTATGGTTCTTGTGCGGGGAAGATGGCTCAGTTTGGAGCCTTCATGGTGGATTGGAAGGTGTGCATTCCAGGCATCGGCCCTGGTCTCAGTAGATCGACGGACATTCTGACCGATACCAGGGTGAGATATACCCCTAAAGGTAGCCTTGCGTTGTACACTGCAAGAAGCTATGAAGCTCTTGGGCTGATCTGTGGGAAATGTTCCAGCCTGGCCATGAATCTGCGGCCTTGGATCATGTGTGGATGTTGTGGGGAATCCCTGCTCAAGGTAGTCCCACCAGCCCCAACCTCCGCGGACACTACAGGCAGATTGGGACAGGAACGTTGCCATCCCAGCTGGAGAAAGCATCGAGAATCCCCCTGCCATCACCCAGCTTGTATGAGAAGCTGCTCCTCTCATCTGTGCGGCTGCTCCAGGACCAAGTGCTCTAGTTACTTCTTGGGCAAGGGTCAGGCCCACCTGCATTCCCTGATGGTGGAACCTCCTGGGAGAAAGACACGGGAGTCTGGTAAGCCAGAATTGGGTGAAAGCAGTGTGCCAATGAGGGCTGTAATACTTGTGGCCAGTAAGGGAGATAAGGTTTTATTGAAAATACACAGTGACTGTAAATAGGGTACATCAAGTAAGGAATCATTAGTTAACAGTCATACAGAATGTTTACAGTGCTTTTGTCTTTTACCCCCTCCCCTCCTCCCCCATCCTTCCTGTAAACAAAACCAAAAAGAAAAAGACTTCCTTTCAGGTAAGCCATAACATAGTACATGTTATCCCGTACATGTTTAATAAAGGTTTGAACATATATGTCCTTCTTTCTTTTCCACATTTTACCTCTATACTGAACCTTTATAGATATAAGATGGATTGACTCTCGATGGGTTGAGTCTTAACAGTATGTCCATTGCCAATTGTAGAGGTGCTAAACTAGGGTCATCCAACCAGGCCTGCCAAATGGAGTTGAATTTCACTGTATCATTTCTATTGATATGTTAGGCGTTAAGGGAGATAAGGTTGCTTTACCTGCTGTTGTTAGTTTAACACGCAACCTGATCCTGGCCGAAGAGTGCTCCTTTGTATCTGATTCAGATGTCCCATCTGATCGGATTTCTTAACTGTTTTCAGACACTTTGTCATGGACTGCAAAGTGGACTGATAGTAACGAGGAGCAACCGCGTGATATAGAAGAGGATGAAGTTCTCTCTTTGCAGGCTGCTAATGTTAAAATTGAACTGTTTACCAGTGCAGCATTCACCACGTTTGTGCCTTACCGGCTCATTTGAAGAAGAGCGTTGGGCAAATCGGGCCCATAAAGTTGTTACATGCAAGCAAGTCCAATCCACTAAGTCTTTTGCAAACCTGAAACTGCTGCTGGGCATCGGGTTCAACGTGCTTCAAACACCCGGACTTACCTGGGTGCAGAGACCCTAAGACACTGCCCAGGCTGTCCAAGCTACAGCGCATCATTATTAAGAAAGCGGCCGAGGAGTATCTGTACTCATATGTGCCTGCTCAGTTGGAAGAGGAGATTCAAGAAAAGAGAGTACAGTGGGTGGATGCTGCCATTCGGAATTTCTTAAAAATTCCTCTTCATGCCGAGTTCAAAAAGTTGTCGCCAAGATATGCTGAGAAATATGCCAATGTCTCGCAGACCTGGGACTATGGCCTCATATTTACCCGGACTGTGTGATCATTCGCCGGCCTAATCAGAAGGACCTGAAATATTACACCACCACCATTGACACAAGTGGAAAGCCTTTACAGCTGCCTGATCCCAGGTACTACTGGTAATATCGTGGAACTGTGGTGAGTTACCTGACTCATTGTGGAGTACAAATATGTGTTTGGTGGAGTTGCGTTGACTAGCTGAAAATTTCTCCATACCTGAAGAAAAAGTTACTGTGGGGACATTCCTGCCTTGGCTGTTTTGTTGGACTGTGAAGATGAATGTCAGCTCTCCCTGACTCTGGAGTTCACCATTAGGCCTCTAGGGGTCGGGGCCATGGCTACATTGATAGAATGAGACTTATAACAAAGTATAGAGTAGGTTGGTGAGGGTCTCAGATCTGAAACATCGGGAGCTTCTACAGGGCAGTAGTTTTGTTAACACAATACTTTTTTATACGCTTTGCTAGTTTTTAACCACTTAAGGACCGGAAGGATTTCCCACGTTAGGACCAGAGCACTTTTTGCGATTCGGCACAGCGTTGCTTTAACTGACAATTGTTCGGTCGTGTGACGTTGTACCCAAACAAAATTTGCACCCTTTTTTTCCCACAAATAGAGCTTTCTTTTGGTGGTACTTGATCACATCTGCGTCACTTCTGATCATCGCTATAAACAAAAAAAGAGCGGCAATTTTGCAGAAAAAACATTATTTCTTACTTTTTGCTAAAATACATATAAAAAAAAAAGAATTTATTTTTGGTAAAAAAAAAAAAATCGCAATCGGCGTTTATTGATTGGTTTGCGCAAAAGTTGCCACATTTACAAACCATGAGAATTAATTTCTGGTGTTTTTACAATTTTTTTATTTACTAGCAATGGCGGCGATCTGCGATTTTTATTGGGAAAGTCTACTGTTTGTGTTGCTTCCTTTATGTGAAATCCCTGGTGATCCTGCTTTCCTATTAAACACTGACCACACTAAGCAGGAGGGCACACTGTGGTCAGTTCTCTAGCAATGCTGGGAACTCAGCCTGCTCTCCTCCAATGATCACACTTGTCCTGACTAGAGTTGAGCGAACACCTGGACGTTCAGGTTCTGCTGGTCCGTCCGAACTTCGGGACAAAGTCCGGGTCCGGGTCCGGACGGAACCCGAACGCTCGCACGGACAACGAACCCCATTGAAATCAATGGGGACCCGAACTTTTAGGCACAAAAATGGCTGTAGCAAAGTCCTGGAAAGCCCCAGAGGGCTGCAAAAGGAAGTAAAATGGGGGTAAGGGTAGGGCAAGTGCCCTACAAAAAAATGGGGACAGGGAAATAACTTTAAATATTTTTAAAAAAATAAAAACATAAAAAATGCAAAAATGGAGATGAATGTGGTTCATCTTCAAACTGTGTCTGAAAAGTATTAATTAACGGTAGAAGCCATATAACTGTTCTAAAATCATCTTCAAACTAGGGCAAGTGCCCTACAAATAAATGGGGATAGGGAAAATAAATTAAAATCAAATAAAAAAATGGGAAGGGGGGTGGATGTGGAGT
>BLSH010380484.1:153890-166480 GCA_018402905.1 Glandirana rugosa
GAAAAGAAAACACGTACCGTTACGGCCAGGGATGTCACCGGGGATGTCGTTCTCTGGTCCCGACAGTTAGTGTTTAGGTAGAGGAAAGATCGCCACAATACCCCTCCCCTTTGGAAAAACTGGTGCTACGAATCTTTGACTGCTTAGGGGATCCCTTAAATCCACGTTTGCTAATGGAACATTTTGTTGGGTAAGTCAAATTTTATCTTTACTTTCTGTTTTGTAAACACATACCTATATTTTGTGTAATATTTATGGAAAAAAGGGAAAAAATATTCACTAGTGTAAGGAGACAAGAGTCGACGTATCGTCGACCTCCCTCCTCTTCGTCGGACCGAACCCGAACGATTTTTGAAATGTCCGGGTCCGGGTCCGTGCCCCGGACATCCGAAAGTTCGGTACGGACCCGAACGTTACAGTCCGGGTTCGCTCAACACTAGTCCTGACACACACCCCTGCACAGCCATTCACTGGGAAGCTCAGTGTCCTGCTGCTTCTCCTCCCTCCAGCTGCTATGCAGCTGAGAACAGAGGAATGTGATCACTTATAAAAAAGGGAAAAAAGGTATTTATAATGTGTTTTATATCCATACACAAATGTTTTGTCTTTCATTTCTATTTTAAACTGAATGGGTTGTTTTACAAGGTAATCGTTTGCACCTAAATTCCCTAGGGGATTCGTCAGTTTCTAAGCATCGTGGTCAAAAAGGTTTCCCCTCCCCATAACACCGCTAGAAAGGAGATGGATTTGTGATTGACAGCCCTGGTCTCTTGCTGTAGGGGCCACTGTAGGGACCGGCATTGCCATGCACAAAAGAAAAGTCAGAGAGCCTGCAGTGTTGTGTGTCTATGAGTGCCTGCTTTTACGTATACACAGCCCGGATCATACAGCTATGCAGCACTGAGTGATATGTCAGTTTTATAAATGAGCGATCAGCCCTGCCAGGCATTTATGCACGGCACACATCCCAACATCACTGATCGCTCATTCATAAAAGTGAAAACTTACACAGCACTGCAGAATCAGCTGTGTAGGGTATATGTGCACACACTTCAAAGTGTGGAGCAACAGCCAGCAATAAGCCAGTATTAAAACATGTGCTTTGGCAACAATTGGACCACTAATCAGAACAGGACCCAGCCCCATGTGCACTTGGTTCCTTGTTGAGTTAAATAATAAAAACACAGAAAAAATGGTTGTTCATTAACCACTTGCTTACTGGGCACTTAAACCCCCCTCCTGCCCAGACCAATTTTTGGCTTTCAGCGCTGTTGCATTTTGAATGAGAATTGCGCGGTCGTGCGACGTTGTACCCAAACAAAATTGATATCATTTTTTTCCCCACAAATAGAGTTTTCTTTTGGTGGTATTTGATCACCTCTGCGTCATTTATAAACAAACAAAGAGCGACGATTTTGAAAAAAGAACAATATTTTTTACTTTTTGCTATAATAAATATCCAAAAAAATTATTCATCAGTTTTGGCCAATATATATTCTTCTACATATTTTTGGTAAAAAAAAAAATCGCAATCGGCGTATATTGATTGGTTTGTGCAAAAGTTGTCGCGTCTACAAACTATGGGAATTGATTTATGGCATTTTTATTATTTATTTATTTTTTACTAGTAATGGCGCCGATCTGCGATTTTTATTGGGACTGCGATATTGGGGCGGACATTTCAGACATTTTTTACACTTTTTTGGGACCAATGACATTTATACAGCAATCAGAAATGTAAATGTCCACTGATTACTATATAAATGTCATGTCAAGCAGTGAAGGGGTTAACTTGCAGGGGGCAGTGAAGGGGTTAACAGTGTTCCCTGGGTGTGTTCTAATTGTGGGGGGGGGGCGGGGCTAGCCGGGACAGAACAGATCTAACTGATCCCAGTGACAGGGATCAGTAGATCTGTTATGTTCCCTGTCACAGAATGGAGAACCGCCGTGTTTACATCGGTGGTTCCCTGTTCTGCAGGTCTGGCAGGGGATCGCGCTGCCGCCACCTGTGAGTGCGTGCCAGGAGCGCACACATGGCCAGAACGTCCATGGACGTCCATCCGGAAATTCAGATCCGCCGTACTTCGGCTATAGCGCGGATCTGAAGGGGTTAAGCTTCACCCTTTTACCAAGTAAGTCATAGGCATCGCCCTTATTATTATTAGGCAAGGGTGAAAAGCTGGTCAAACACCACAGTTTGAACTCCCCCCAGCTAACCTGGCATCTTTGCATTGAAGATCAAAGGAGCCGGGTGGAAAGTTGTTGGCAGACATGTGCAGGATGAAAAAAATAGTTTTGTTTCGATTTGTTATTTAACTAAATTTGTTTAGGTAAATTTGTTGCATGCGTTACATTCCTTTCGGGATTCGTTTTATTTCGTATTCGAACTAGAGAAAAATTTGACCGAATTTGAAAAAATTTAATCAAATTCGAAAAAAATTGACTGCATTTGAAAAAAATTCTACGGCATTCGAAAAATTCTACCGCGTTCCAAAATTTCTATCGGATACGAGAAATTTCTGTCGGATTCTAAAAATTTCTAATGGAATCGAAAAAATTTAGAATTCGTATTTCAGAAGATTGTTATATATTATATACTTTCTATTTTATTATATTATTTTCTATTGTTTTTCTGTTCTATTCTTTTCTATTCTATTGTATTCTCTTATGTTCTATTCTATTATTTTCTATTCTATTCTAATCTTGTTTATTCTATTCAAAATTCAAATTTCAGAAGAGGGTTATATATTCTATTATAATCTTCTGGACTATAGTTTTTCTATTCTATTATTTTCTATTTTATTCTCTTATTCTCTATTCTATTATTTTCTATTGCACTATAATCTTTTCTATTCAAGTTCAGTTTCAGTCTATTTGAAATTGGAACTCATTCTATCCAAAATTCGAATTTCGGAAGATTGTTATATATCATATTGTTTCTATTTTAGTATAGTCTTTTCAAATTTGTTTCCGAATGTGCTGCAAATTGTTTTCTAATTTGATTCAAATTGTTTTTGAATTTGATTCAAATCAAATTTTGTCTGACTTTTTCGATACAAATCGTTATTTCGGATTTGTTTAATATCGCTACTATTGTAATTCGGTAATTCGGATGCATCCAAATTCTGAATAATGAAAAATTTGTACAAATTTTGATTCGGAACTAAATGAACTGCACATGTCTAGGACATGGCTGAACAGTGGTAGCATCTAATTAGAAGGGCTTGACAAAGAGGGCTTGTTGTGATCAAAAATAAGATTGGTGCCACTAAAAGATGATTAAAAAATATATGTGCATATATATATAAGGAGTTGTGCTGCCCCCTTTCTGTGAAATATTCACACCAGAGTCTGAAAAACGTAAAAGGATGTGGCGCTTACTCCTTCATTCAATTGGTAGTGTATAGATACATATATATAACCTTTAACTAATAAATGGATAAGTGTTCCTATAGATCATATTCAATTATGCTCCACCAAATAAAAAAACATAAAAATATAAACAAATAAGTGCATATATAAATCACAGGCAATATGCTTGAGTAGAGTCCATAGATTAGGACCTATACCAGGCCAGAAAAAAATAATAAGTCCATCCAACAGGTGAGAAATAAAGTGCTCCAGAGAGATATTGCAGCTCCTCTCTTAGACTGTGCTCCACCACCATTTGTGCTGTAAGCAATACACACTCACCAGATGCAAGAATTAGTTAAGCATTTTGATAAACCATTAATTCCTCCTTAAAGGACAGTTCTAATGATCCTTCTTGTATTCCACCAATGACAGAGGCAATTCAGATCTCCCTATTGCAACTCAAGTATGATCCCGTACCATGATTAAAAGGGAAGACAGACCAGGCTAAGCACAGACAATCCGAATTCCGAATAATTAAAAATTCGTACAAATTTCTATTTGAAACTAAATGAACTGCACATGTCTAGTTGTTGGCTTAACAGTGGTAGCATCTAATCAGAAGGGCTTGACAAAGAGGACTTGTTGTCCTAGAGACCTAAGACTCTTGCGGCCACCCGGTGTCTGCTCGGAGTACTAGCAACATTTCATTTCTGGTGATGCAACTTCCAGGGTGATTTCCGGTTTTCAAGTCAGCACATATGACATATGAAAAATGATTTTTTTTTTTTTTTATCAATACAAACTGGACATGGTTTATTATACATTTTTGGACTGTCATGATTGTGTGGCACCGGGACTCTTCTTTCTTTGGAGGACGTTTAGGTCTCATTGGTACATGTTGATTGCTTCTACCAGGAAATATCATCATTACAACTTTTATTCAAGGCTGATGACCCTAAAGAACTTTTCTGTTATACTCGGTTGCATATACCATAGTTCTGAAAGTCTCTATATGCACATCCCCTAGGCTCCATGTGCTGTAATTTGGGACTTTATTACTTTACTTTAAGGACTAACTCTGTTGATTTGTTCAGCAGTAAGAGCATGGGACATTGTGGTTGGCCACATAATTATATACATTACGCTTGATGAAATTCCAGATTGTAGTGTTTTAGTCCATATGCGGCGTTAAAAACATATTTAAACAGTCCTTGAATGAAAAGAAAGAAGCGAGATCCCTGCACACGCTTCAGTGTGAGAGTAAAAGGACTTCATGCCACCATGCCAAATCCAATCTCCTTACCAAGCAAAGTAAACGTAGGTATATCGTAACATATATCTGCACTCCAGCATCAAGGGCTCAATGGATGGATGTGCAGGTACAGGCTCCACCTTCTCCAACTCAGCTTGAAAACCTCCAATTCCAAATCCACTCTCAGCACTCCATCACACAAAGCTGATGTCCACAGTAAATGAAAGAAGGACCACATAGTGAAGCCCATGAAATAATGTTTCAGCGTTTATTAAAGCGGAGTTCCACCCAGAATTTTTTTTTTTTTTGGCATCCACTCTTTTAATACTAAATAGATGTAACCTTTTGTTTCCTTACTTTCAAACCGCCTAGTAATTACATGTATTTTTTACTCACAATTTTGTTTCTCTCACTGCTGGACTTTTCCATTTTAGGTGAGGGCATCTGAAGCCCATCCGTAGTCTCCTGGCATCTCTTCCTCAAAGAAGTGCATAATGGGTAACCATCATGCACTCCTCAATCTCGGTCCGCCTTAAATTACATCATTTGCTCTCTGGAAATAACATGATTTTACAGTACAGGGAAGCCCACTGACTCCTGGGAAATGATGAGTCACATCTCCCAGGAGGCCAGGCAAAGCAGGAAGTGAGGAGAAGAGCCTCGGACCTAAAAGGGGCAGATTACAGAGACCACCTAAGAACAAGCGACTTAGGGTGAGTATAAATTTTTTTTTCCTTCAAATGTAAGTCTATATAGGCAAAGGACTTGAATGATGCAAAAAAATATTTCTGGGTGGAACTCCGCTTTAAAGGTTGTACTTACAACTAGGTGAATAAAAGCAAGCATATAATCAAAATTCATAGATGCCGTGGCTCGGAGCGTGCTTATGTCCCAGAATCCTGCCTTAGGCTTGCTTTTATTCACCTAGTTGTAAGTACATAAGTACATAAGCACGCTCTAGGCATCTATGAATTTTGATTATACGCTTGCTTTTATTCACCTAGTTGTAAGTACAACCTTTAATAAATGATGAAACATTCCTTTACGGCCTTCACTATGTGGTCCTTCCTTCATTTACTGTGGACATCAGCTTTGTGTGATGGAGTGCTGAGAGTGGACTTGGAAGTGGAGGTTTTCAAGCTGAGTTGGAGAAGGTGGAACCTGTACCACGATGTGCACATCTATCCATTGAGCCCTTGATGCTGGAGTACAGATATATGTTACTATATGCCTATGTTTGCTTTGCTTGGTAAGGAGATTGGATTTGGTACAGTGGTGTAGAGTGCTTTTACTCTCACACTGAAGCGTGTGCAGGGATCTCGCCTCTTTCTTTTCATTCAAGGACTGCTTAAAATATGTTTTTAGCACCGCATGTGTACTTTTTTAAGCATTAAATTTGTTAATCAAACAAATTATGCTGGCTGCTCTTCATTATATGGTGTTGTGATAGTGCAGATATTCCACCTTTTTTATAGTGTTTTAGTGCCTGATCATATTTGGTTTATCTAATCAGATATACCTACTGTCCAGGTATTCTGACAGATGCCGATGCCAGCTGTCAGAATACAATGTATAATTGCCCCAGCAGTAGATTTGTCCATCTGGTCCATCTGCACTTTATAGCATGGATAAAGGAATATTTCAGATTTTTTTCCACTTAGCCCACAAGCTGAATGTAAAAAATCAAACTGTGTATTGCCAGCTTATGTATAACCATAACAAACAATGGGACTGCTATGGGGCCCAGTAGAACTGGGGGACCAGCTATGTCTGGCTACATGGTAATTAACGCAGGTATAAATGGCATTCAGTAAATGCAGTTGGATGAATTTAATGCTTGGATAGTTTGGAAACTTATACAAGAATGCTATGAAAGCAAAAATGATTCAGTATCACTAGAGATTAACTTTAGGATGGAGAGTAGAGGGACAAGAGGTCTCTAATGGCTATGCTATAGGAACCCTTCAGGTGTAGCTATGCCACTGTTCTTATGGATCATGAACATTGGTTTTGGCTTGTGACTGGCTTTCTTCCCCATACAAGTCAGTGTGAATGCTGAAAGCAACTCAAAGCACCTCAGCACAGCTCAGAAGTAGATATGAGTTTGTTTCACCAAACCTGGAAGGAAGCTGTCAGTGGGGAAGTGTGGTGGGGAATGCCACTGCATTCCCCACCCCTCAGCTGTACTTACAAAAAAGGGCAGGGGTGCTTGTGACGTCATTGACCTAATATAGCCTAATTAAGTCAATATCATTAAGTCAATATCATTGACCTAATATGTGCCCATATGAGGGCAATGATGTCACAAGCAACTCTGCCCCTTTGTGTACATACATGGAGGTGGGGAATACTCAAGCTGCAGGTGATTTGACTGGCACTAACAGCTTCCTTCCAGATGAAGGCTAAACCCAAGCTCATCTTTACTCAGAAGCAGCTTGGAGCAACTCCTTGAGCAACTGAAATGCAAATGAACTCCCATCTACACAAGCCCTTTAGGCTCGATTCACATCAATGCATTTTGCTTTTCAGCATTTTTTCACTGTTTTTTGCTGTGCTTTCCGCGTTTTTTACCGCGTTTTTACATTGATTTTACAGCGATTTTCGTTTTGCGTTTTTTTTTATATTTAATTTTTTTTATACATTTTCTTTTTTTTTTGGGGGGGGGGGGAATGTTGTTGCTAGGTAGATTTAAAATGCAAGATGCAAATCGCGGTAAAATGGGTTTTTTATATTTAATTTTTTTTTATAAATTTTTTTTTGGGGGAAAATGTTGTTGCTAGGCAGATTTAAAACGCAAAATCGCGGAAAAAACGCAGCACTTGCATTTTTCTTGCATTCCCATTGAAGTCTATTACATGCAAAACGATGCTTTTTGCATGAAAAAAGTCCCTGAACCTTTCCAAAAACACAGAGGCACAAAAAAGCATTGATGTGAACATGTTCCATAGGAACCCATGTTAAAAAAATTACCTGCATTTCTGCAAACTGCAAAATGCATCAAAAAACGCACTAGCGTGAATGGAGCCTAATGTTTTTGAGGTGACATTACTATTGTTCATAAATAAGAAAAAACACATGAACAACATGAAAGCGTATCTAAAGACAAAGCTTTTTTTTTTTTTTTTTTTACGTTTTTGATAAAGTGAAGGAGTATTAACTGCTGTCTGTGCCACAACTGAGGATATTCCCCCTCTCCATTCTAGTGACCATTGTCACAAACACATAAAAGTATTGGAAATCCAAAACTGCATGTTGTTAGCATGTGAACAGGGCCAACGGTTGAGTACCTTACACCAATATCTCGCTAATAACCGGGACCAGGCAGTCATGAGAGAATCCAACATTAAGGCGGTTCCCCGACTTGAAGATGAGCGGTGTCACTGTGTGCAGCAAAAAAGATACAGAGTGAAAAATACTGTCCCAAAGCACTACACACTGTTGTCTGATATACACTATATTGCCAAAAGTATTGGGACGTCAGCAACGCTGTATCCTAGGGCGGCTGCCCAATAGCCAAACAGGAAGTGTGAGGAAATCTCTTAAGGAAATCAATTCCAATCCCCCCAAGGCCCTCAGAATGAGTGTCACCACTAGGAAATTTCAGGGTGGGTCTTAAACAGGAAGGGGTGTGACCTTGACAGGAAAGCTCATGAAGGTGGCTCATATTTAAATTAAGGGGGTGCATGAGTTTAGTCAGGTCTAGGGCCGCACAAAACCTAAATACACCACTGGACGTCAGCCTTTACACACACATGAACGTTAATGGCATCCCAGTCTTAGTCCGTAGGGTTCAATATTGAGTTGGCCCACTCTTTGCAGTTATAACAGCTTCAACTCTTCTGGGAAGGCTGTCCATAAGGTTAAGGAGCGTGTCCATGGGAATGTTTGACCATTCTTCCAGAAGCACATTTGTGAGGTCAGGCACTGATATTGGAGAGAAGGCCTGGCTCGCAGTCTCCGCTCTAATTCATCCCAAAGGTCAGGACTGTCAAGTTCCTCCATCCCAAACTCACTCATCCATGTCTTTATGGACCTTGCTTTGTGCACTGGTCCAATTCATTTGGGGGAATATGATTTGGGGTTGTTTTCCAGAGGTTGGGCTTGGCCCATTAGTTCCAGTAAAGAGAACACTTAAGTCGTCAGCATACCAAGACATTTTGGACAATTTCATGTTCCCAACTTTGTGGGAACAGTTTGGAGAACACCTTTTGCAGAACACCTTTGGCATGAATTAGAGCAGAGACAGTGAGCCAGGTCTTCTTGTCCTCATCAGTGCCTGACCTCACAAAGACGCTTCTGGAAGAATAGTCAAACATTCCCATAGACACTCTCCTAAGCCTTGTGGACAGCATTCCCAGGAGAGTTGAAGCTGTTATAGCTGCATAGGGTAAGCCAACTCAATATTGAACCCTACGGACTAAGACTGGAATGCCATTAAAGTTCATGTGCGTGTAAAGGCAGACGTCCCAATACTTTTGGCAATATAGTGTATGTTGCATTCGGGGGAACTCTGCTGAACCCATACCTTCTCTACCAGTCCAGCATACATCTGTGACCTCACTCCCAGTAACAGAATGGGGTCCCACTGTGCCACTGTGCACATAGCATCGAATTGTGAACTCCTTCCTTCCCATACCATGTGATCAGTGATCTCACCATGATCTCACCCAAAAGTGGAACTTCCACTTTAATGGAAGGTGACCCCCCGACTTGCCACAATTGGCATGTCTTTTTTTGGGGGGGGGGGCAGGGACCCTATTTTCACAGGGTCCCAGGTCCACTTCGTCTCCTGGTGCTGCAGAACCTAAAGGAAGTTCACCTTCCTCCCCCTTCCACCCAAGGATCTTCTGGGACACGTCACAGGTTCCAGACGATGCCCGGCCTTTCACAGAGCACAGCGCGACCGGCACATCAGCAGTGCGCACCTGGTTTTGAAGCCAAAGCCGGGCGCCCACACCTGTGATGTCGGCGCCGTAGAGGAGGAGGGGGAGAAGAGAGATGCTGCAGGTGGCTGCATCGCTGGAGTCTGGGACAGGTGAGTGTCCCGTTATTAAAAGTCAGCAGCTACACTTTTTGTAGTTGCTGACTTTTAATACGGTGGAACTCCGCTTTAATGCAGAGAAAGCATTAAAGGAAAAGTACAGCCAAGGCTCGTTTTTTCACAGGGGTGAAGTTTGTTATTCACTCCTGTGACCCATTTTCAGCTGACAGTGGGCTTAAGTGTAGGAAGGGGGAGCAGACAGCGGTAAATGACAGTCACTAGCGCTCTGTTCATGGGGCACTAAGATCTAAGCCTTAGATTCGGCGACGGATAGATGCAGCATTGGACTGGACGGTAAGTATGATTAAAAAAAACCCCAAACTTCTCTTCTAAGGTAAAAAACCCTTTGGCCCCTTTCACACAGGCATTCCATTCAGGTCCACCTGTCCGTTTTTCATGCGGACCTGAACAGACACTCCATTCAGCCATATGGAGCGGCAGATGTCAGCGGTGACATGTCCGCTGACATCCGCCACTCTCCGATTTGATCCTGTCCTTGAAATCCAGTTGGATGGAAACTCTATTTTCCATCTGTCTGTAGAATCGGATCAGAGCAGATCGGATGAAAACGGATAGGCAAATCCGTTTTCATCCAATCTCCATAGAGGATAGCATTGCTCTGACAGGCCCATCCCTGCACAGTGAGCAGAGATGGATCTGTCATCCACCTGCTCAGCGGGCATCAGCGGTTCGATCCCTGCTGAGCAGAGCAGTGTCCGCAAATGGACAAGCCCGTGTGAAAGGGGCCTTAACCGTAAGCTTCATGCACACAGGACTTAAAAAAACGTCCAAAAAACGTCTGTAGCTTATCAGGGATGTTTTCAGCTTTTACCAGAGTTATATTATCACAGTTTTTGCGCATTTTTGCAAGTTTTTTTCACGTTTTTAAAGGGACAGCGTTTTTTTTTTTTTTCAATTGGTCTAAAACGTCCAAAAACATTTGGGATCAACGTTTTTGAGCGTTTGAACGTTTGTACAGCCGAAAAACGTTTCTCAGAACCCTCTGGTCTTGGGGTTTTTTTTTACAGCTCAAAAATGTCACTGCTAAAAACATTTGATAACAGCCTGTGTGTGCATGAACACATAGGATAACATGATGGAGGGTTTATTGACTGTAGAATAAAACGTCCTCAGCTAAAAACAGCTGCTGTAAAACAGTCAAAAAACGCCTTGTGTGCATGAGGCCTTTAAACCACTTTAAGTCTTTCCCCCCTCAGCCTGGGCTAGCCATTAATTAAAACCATACTCCTGTAGGCAACCTGCAAGCACCTACAAGCAGAAGAGGTGAGAGGAAATATTCCAATGGTGATATCTGTTCCAGTGACCGATATCTAACTCTCTCTCCCTTACTTTGTCATGATTTCCTTTCACTTTCTGTTGTGTTTTTGGGATGGAGAGTGGGTGTAAATCCCTCTAATGGGACATGGATAGCTAATAAAAACCTTTGAGTTTATATATACTTTAACACTTTAAATCACAGTATCTTCAGCCAAAAATGTCCTACATACATGTCTTGGTTGTCAAGAAAACACTGTTATCACTCTATTAAAAAAATAAGAATATTGTCTTACATAGTTACATGGTCTGGTTGAAAAAAGACACTCTAGTTCAAGTAATTAAAGGGAAAAAAATACAATCCTATATACATAATCCTATACCCCCAGTTGAACTAAAGGAAGGCAATAAACCCCAAGCATGATCTAATTGGATCCCAGCAAAGCATCATCCAATCTGCTCAAGCAGGAGAAAAATATCTTTCCTGAACCCCCAAGAGGTAATCGGATATTCCCTGGATCAACTTTACCTATAAATGTTAGTATCCAGTTGTATTATATGTGTTTAGGAAAGAATCCAGGCATTTTTAAAGCAATCCACTGAGCTGGACAGCACCAGCACTTGAAGGAGTCTATTCCACATTTTCGCAGCTCTTACTGTGAGGAAACCTTTCCGTATTTGGAGATAAAGGCCTCATGCACATGGGCGATTGCACAAAAATAAGCAAAACGCCGGGCCTGACGTCAGGGAAAAAACTGACGTTTTACTTGGCATTTTGCATTGACGTCAATGCACGTTTTTTCACGCTAGCTTTTTGCTGTGTTTTCTGCCTCTATTCAAAATCAATGGTTCCCTATGGGAGCCCATTGATTTGAATAGAAGCCGCACCAGAAGTCGGATCACGGTGATCCGACTTGCGGCGCGACTTGTGTGCTAGGTGTCTTAAAGGGGAACCCCGCAAAGAATTTGCGTGGGGTTCCCCCCCTAAGAGCATACCAGGCTCTTCGATCTGGCATGGATTTTAAGAGGAGCCCCCACGCCAAAAAAACGGTGTAGGGTTCCCCCCAAAATCCATACCAGACCCTTATCCGAGCACGCAGCCTGGCAGGCCAGGAAAGGGGGTGGGGACGAGCAAGCGCCCCCCCCTCCTGGACCGTACCAGGCCGCATGCCCTCAACATGGGGAGTATGGGTGCTTTGGGGCAGAGGGGGCTCTGCGCCCCCCACCCCAAAGCACCTTGTCCCCATGTTGATGGGGACAAGAACCTCTTCCCGACAACCCTGGCCGTTGGTTGTCGGGGTCTGCAGGCGGGGGCTTATCGGAATCTGGAAGCCCCCTTTAACAAGGGGACCCCCAGATGCCGGGCCCCCCACCCTATGTAAATGAGTATGGGGTACACCTTCTCCAAGAACAGGGGTAGTTGTACCCCTGTTCCACGAAACCCCACCCCCCGCGTCTCGGGGGAGACGGGGTTTCGTGGGTATGAGGGGTACAACTCCCGTACGCCGGACCATGCCAGGTCCTCCCCCCCCGCGAACGAGCAGGGGTGGGGGAAAGGACCGGACGGTCCGACGCACGAGCCTATTCCCAGACCATACCTAAAACCCCCCTTGGGATGTGGCAAAAAAACCGCACCCCCGAGGAGAATTTTAGGTACGGTCTAGCTTC
>BLSH010380484.1:167141-178080 GCA_018402905.1 Glandirana rugosa
CCCAAAGGGGGGGTGTTCTCGTATGGTCCGAGAAGCTAGATCGTACCTCAAATTCTCCTCGGGGGTGCGGCTTTTTTTGCCGCATCCCAGGGGGGGTTTTAGGTATGGTCTGGGAATAGGCTCGTGCGTCGGACCGTCCCGTCCCCACCCCCTTTCCTGGCCTGCCAGGCTGCGTGCTCGGATAAGGGTCTGGTATGGATTTTGGGGGGGACCCTACGCCGTTTTTTTCGGCGTGGGGGCTCCTCTTAAACTCCATGCTAGATCGAAGAGCCTGGTATGCTCTTGTGGGGGGGAAACCCCACGCAAATTTTTTGCGGGGGTTCCCCTTTAAGACCCCTTGCACACAAGTCGCGCTGCAAGTCGGATCACCGTGATCCGACTTCTGGTGCGGCTTCTATTCAAATCAATGGGCTCCCATAGGGAACCATTGATTATGAATAGAACGCCTGACGAGGCTTAACGCTGTGTATACAACGTTAGGCAACGTTATTGAGCGTTTTGCAGGCTCGGCGTCAAAAACGCCATGACGCTGCAGCTTCAGAACGCACTGGTCCCGCATTCTAGCTACAGCTCATTAACGCCAATGCCCTCTACTGCTCAGAAACGTCAGCGTTTTAGAGGGCCATTGAATAACATGGAGAGCAGCAAAAAACTCCCAAAAACGTGGCATAACAAAACGCCCGTGTGTATGAGGCCTAAATCTCTTTTCCTCCAGACGTAAAGAGTGCCCACTTATCCTCTGTGATGACCTTAAAGGGAATAGCTCAACACCAAGTTCACTATATGGACCCCATATGTATTTATACATGTTGATCATATCCCCCATTAACCTCCTCTTCTTGAGAGATAATAAATTCAGTTCCTCTAATCCTTCCTCATAGGTGAGCTCCTCCATGCCTCTTATCAGTTTGGTTGCTCTTCTCTCCACTTTCTCCAGTTCCCTGAACTGATTCACAAAACTGAACTGCATATTCCAGATGAGGTCTTACTAATGATTTGTACAGAGGCAAAATTATATATTTCTCTCTGCTGCCCATACCTCTCAATACAAGAAAGGATTGTGCTTGCTTTGGAAACTGCAGCTTGGCATTGCATGCTATTATTAAGCTTATGAGCTACCAAAACATACCAAATTCTTGTCCACCATTGAATCCCCCAGTTTACATTTGTAGCACAATGGTTTTGAACGGGGATGCTCAAAACTAGTTTGCTAGGTGGCAACTAGCCTGGTCAATTGTTAGGGGATCTCCTGAGTTTGATGCATCTCTCTTCTCTGCCACTGGGTGGCACTGCTACTTATGGCATTGGAATGATAAAGTGCATATGAACCTGGAATATGAATGGATAGGTTGCTCTAGCCAAATGGCAGGGGTTTCTTGGGCCCAATAGCCTGCTGGGAGAGCCTATTTATTTGGGAGGAGTCAGGTGATCGGTGTTCTGTGCCACCCGGATGGCTGTCTGGGACCTGCTAGGTCAAATGCCTGGGGCCTGTCCGGGAGTACCTGGTTTCTAGGCAGTCTGAGGCCTACCCAGGACAAGCAGCAGCAACATGGGATTGGGGCTTCATGTCGGAAGCCTAACCAAGTTATTATTATTATTATAATACAGGATTTATATAGCGCCAACAGTGTGTGTGTTGATTTACAATATAAAGAGAGACAATACAGCAACAGTACAGTTCAAATAAGAGGGTTAGAGGGGCCCTGCTCTTGCGAGCTTACAATCTAAGAGGGAGGGGCTGATGAAACAAAAGGTAGTTGCACAAAAGTTGCACGTGTTCTGCTGGCCAGAGAACCCCTCTTTGTCGCAGGTGAAGGGACCGAGTTGCTAATGGAGGACAACCATTCCTGTCGCCAGAGGCAAAGTGTGAACCAGGGTCAGAGGTAAAGTGGAAACTGTCGCCCTCAAGGGACAAAACCCCTGTTATCAGAGGCCAGAGTTCAGAATGTGAGAGTTAGGAAAGTCTCAGCGGAAGTCAAGCTAGGAACCCAGCAGGATAGAAGGGGAGATGTTTGCAAGAGGGTTCAGCAGTTAGGCTGAAGAGCCAAGTAAGGGACCCAGCAGGTCAGCGTGGAGACGCTCAGAAGGTACAGCAGTTGGCTGTGTGAAGTTCAAGGGACCCAGTGGCAGTGGGAGTCCAAGGAGTCTTGTTAAGAGACTGTGAGTTTAAGTTCATAAAGCTGCAGTGGGAGGCTGTAAGATGGAGGCCAGGTCTACATAATGGGGATACCAAGCTAGGTATGTGTATCAATCTGTGTTGAAGTCCACAGCACAAGTTCAATAGCAAAGGAAATAGTTTTTGTCTGGCCCCGTTCCATGAGAAGGACTGTGAGACTATACAACAACCTCATTGTCCTATTTTTGTGAATCTTGGAGACTGCTAAGTGCTTTTGGACCCACTCAAAGGGTGTCCTGGCCCTAACCCTTTCTTCCCCGTTTTTTAAAAGAAAATAAATCTCTTTTGTTCTGCATCATCAAAGTGTCTGGTGCCCAACTCAAATCTTCTACCTGCGCCCACTATGCCTAGCAACCTACTCTGTGAGGATAGATGTCAGCTGCCCCTGGCTCTGGAGGTCACCATCGGGTCTCTGGGGACCGGGGCCATGGCTACACATTTATCAACATTAAACCTAATTTGCCACATAGTTGCCCAATTTAACATTGCATTGAGGTCAGCTTGTAAGTTGAAGACACCCTGTAAGGACGTTATTACACTGCATAGCTTGGTGTCATCTGCAAAGACTGAAATAGTACTTTTAATCCCAGACCCTATATCATATATATTATAAATATATTGAAAAGTAAGGGTCCCAACACTGAAACTTCGGGTACACCACTGATAACCTTAGACCATTCAGAGTAAGAATCAGTAACCACTACTCTGCATTCGGTCTTTTAGCCAGGTTTCTATCCATTTACAAACTGATTTTTCCAAGCCTGTAGACTTTACCTTACACATTAGCCGTGTGTGGGGAATGGTGTCAAACACTTTTGCAAAATCCAAGTATACTATGTTCACAAGCCCTCTTTTGTCCAATGTTATACTTACCTCCTCATAAAAATAAATTAGATTTGTCTGACAACTTTCATGAATCCATGTTGTCTGTTGCTTAAAATATATTTTTCCAGCAAGAACTCATCTATGAGGTCCTTTGCTGACCTCTTTCTGAAAACTCTAGTTGCTTGACTAGCTATAGACTCTAAATTTTCTGACTTACTGAACTAGACCATATATGTTTAAAGTCAGTGATTTCAAAAGTATTGAAGCCCTTGGAATAGAATAACAGACTGTCAACTGGCATATTCAAAAGGTTTCAGCAAAAGCAGAACCTATATTGTCTCAGTACAGGTTTCCTAAAAGCAAATTAATGGTGAGGGATACTAACTGACAGTGACATTTTCCTATTGTCCCTCACCCTCTCCCCTAATCTTCTCATCTCCATCTTGACTTTCTATGTGACCTATAGATTAACCCTTTGCCTTTCTTAACTTAAGCATCGACCCTCTCATCTCTAAACTCCCAGTGTATGTGACCTATGTATTAACCCTGTATCCCCTATTTTGCAACCTTTGCAGGTTACTGGTGTGTTATGGCATCACATGTGTGGTATTAAGGAGCAGAGTCTTCGCTTTACCTGCTGTTACTAAGTGTTGGGGTACCCTTTTCATAGGTCAGATAGACTGATAGCCCTGCCCGGTTGGACCTCCTCTCAGCGGGCCCGGAGATCAATTCATTTCAACAGACACAAGACAGGCAGTGGTGTTGTTCAGAAAAGATCTGATTAGTACTTTTATTCTCTCAGTTTATATAGTTATTTTCTGCTAATCAGAAATACATAACAAGATGAAACATTTCCCATAACAATGCAATTAAGTACATAACAGAAATGATAGTCAAAATATATGACGAGAATAGACCTTGACTAGCAGATGTATAAGCGTCATTTCGGGGAAATAACATGTTTTGCTCAAACTTGCTTATCTGGTGAGAACTTCTATTCAAACTTTTGACTAGTTTGAAATGGCTGCTGTAAAAGAAAATGGAACTGAATAGGTATAGCATATTACGTCATATTACTTCACTAAAAACAGGACAGAATCTCTAAAAAGCACCAGTGCCTTTAATCATTTGAGTCTTGTGGATAACAAGTGCGACTCCAATTAAGAAAACATGTCAGTTGCCATAGAAAAATAATCCACCCTGTATTGTATTTGAAAGTCCACATATTGAATCGTAGGAACAAGTAACATCCAGTGAACCATCAAACGTTTTATATTCTAAAAACAAGAGCATCATTCCATTGTACAGCCCCCTAGCATGTTTTAGTGATGGGATTCTGCATTCATTTATAGTCCTTGCCCTGTGAATAGAGATCCGCTTTCCTCTAACCCTCTGCCCAGGTGCTCTACTAGAAGACTTTCACAATGATCCCTTCTAGAAATGTGCAATTTGTTTCGTTCCACATTCATTTTTCGTCAAAATTCTGAATTTTCATTCATTCAGAAATGTCCGAATAACAAAAATCCATTTCCCGAATTTTTCCGAAAACTAATTTTTGAAAAGAATGAAAGTAGGAGAAAATGAAAATCCGAAATTCAAAAATCCGAATGAACGAAAATCAGAAGCTTGAGGTTCAAAGTCCACATCTCTAGTAGGCCCTCTGAGGTTCTCGCTTCTGCTCACAGCACAGTACAGCACAACTAGGCATCTCATGGCTTTTTCTGCTCTCTCCCTGTGCTTCCCACACAGCACACTCTGCTCCATAGCCTCTGGACGTAAAGTAGAACTATAGGCAAAACTTGTGTTTTCATTTAGGATAGAGTAAAGGAAGGTTATAACCGCCGTCAGATTTTTTTTTTTGTGCCATCTGTGTTCCATTGCAGAGATTTCCCTTCACTTCCTGTCCCATAGCCAAATAGGAAGTGAGAGGAAATCCTTGCTAATTAAGGGAATGACTTGGGGACCCCCAGGTCACCAGAACTAGTGTCCCCATTGGAAGATTTCCCCTCTATTACTTTTCTGGGGACAACCCAAAATATGAGATTTTCTTTCACTTTCAATGATAATGGTAAACATGACAAATAGGGTGAATCTCCATAACAGGGGCACAGACAGCAATAAAAACTTACAAGCATTCTAATCCCTCTGTCCTCTATCCAAAATTAAAACAAGTAATGCCATTAGTTATACTTTAAGTTCCTAGGTTCCCAATGCAGGCTTTCTTCAGCTTAGTACACATGGGCTGAATGTTAGGAGACATCAGCTGGCTTAATAGAAACTGGGCAACATTCGACCTGTGTGTACTGCAGCCGGTCAGACAGAAGCCGCCCGTTCGGTGTGCTGATCGGCTCCCGATCAGTGCTCTCAGCCAGTGGCTGAGAGTGCTGACTGGAGTGTTCTGGCAGGAGGGCTGTCCCCCTGTCAGAACACAATAGCACAGCAGGGGAGATCGCTGTACTATCATCAGATTGTTAGTACAGTGGCTCCTCCAGAGCTGTCAGTTTTTATTGTTCAGCCCTGCTGGTTTGAATGAAAGAAAAAAAACTAATAGTGTGTACTAGGCTTTACTCTCCACAACTCCCAGCCAACCTGACACCAATCAGAGTTTTTCTTACTACTTTCTCCCTCCTCTAGTCTATAAAAGAAAAAATGACCACCATCACTCCTGCACTAAGAACACTTCCTCCTCTGACCAGGTACTGTCCTTGGCTACAGAAAATCCAGTTTCCCATCTCTTCTCCCTTTTCTACTGCTTAATCCAGTGGTGGGAGATAAAAGACAATGTCCACTGTGTGATACTTGCCCCTTAAAAGGGCTGTCAGCCAGAGCTACATCTGCCCCAGGTGTTGTGTTTGTGTTTTGTGGGATTTACACAGCCCCGCCATAGAGCACACCCCTGTCTGCCATAGCAGAAGACCTTTTCTCCTGCTGCAATTAACTAAAACTTACAGGTCTTGTCCCTTCCCCAGTATGTGACTGTACAGTGAAAGGAGAAGCAGTACACTGATGAGCTCTATGCCGCTCCTAGCATGTTCCTTATACTGTAGTGCAACCAGTTGGCTTTTTGTATTGCTTTTCACTCCACCAGTCTGAGACTGCAAGAGGCTGATACCAAGCCAAATCCAGATACATAGGCGTGCGCACATAGGGAGGGAGGTGTGCCTGGGCACACTATAATCACCCTGTACTGTGCAGATTACCCCCTGCTGCCTGGCTGCAGTGAAAGGGATGGGGAATCTCTGTCCTCAGTCTCTTTCTCTGTCTGAAAAGTGAGACATCAGGGGTCTGTTTAGACCCCTGATATTTCACCAAAGCCCCCCAGCAGGGCTCCTAAAAAAGTAGAAAAAAAAATAAGATATAATATTGTAAAAAAGTAATAAAAAAACAAAATTGTAAAAAAAAATAAATAAAATAAAAATAAGCTACTGACACCGATCTCTGCCCTACTGACATAAATACACACACACTCATGTTTCCGCTTTTGTGGTGCACACCCTAATGCAATAGGCTGCGCACACCTATGTTCAGATACATACACTGCTTGCATTTAAAAGAGAAGTATGGTACTTTTTGTATTGTAAAATCATGCTTACCTAGGTGGATGCAGCATCGGTCCGATGATGCATCTGTCCCCCGTCGGCCCTAAGACTGAGAACCGAGCGATCAAACTCAGCTGATTGCTCGGTTCTCACAGCTCTCTGCTCTGCCCCCTCTCCAGCCCGCTGTTTTCTGAAAACAGGTCACAGAAGTGCAGAACGAACTGCACTCCTGTGATCCAAAGGAGCAGTACAGCCAAACAAGCTTTGGCTGTACTTCCCCTTTAAGGAATTATTAAAGTGACATTAAACATTCAGTTTTAAAGCAGAACTTCAATCATTTGTTCATCTTTCCATCTATTAAATCTTCTGCCCTTGTTGTTTTAACTTTGGATAGTAAAACATTTTTTTTCTGCCAGGAAAATACCTTATACAGCCCACTTTTTCTTGTCTGGAAAAATACCTCAGCGCATGACATCATGCACAACTCTCTCTCTCACTTTTGTGAGAGTTTGCCAGGAAGGAAGGGGGAATGAGTCATAAGAGGGCCAATGAGAGCTGCAGAGCTGGAGGCGTGCCACTGTGTGTCTGTGTAAATCCAGGAAGTGAACAGGCAGCTGCTTCAGCTGCCCACAGTTAAAATGATTGCAGCCAGACTCAGTAGAGAAAGATTTCTGCAACATATTTGGCAAGTACAGAATCACAGTATATATAAAATAATATGCAAAGTGGTCAGAGGGAAGCTTCAGAATGGCAAAGATGTTTTTATTACAAATTATGTGAACAGACTGCAGTTCCTTTTTAAGAACTTTCAACAGCTGTTTTAATTACTTACTGAGTATGCTTTATCATTTAATTCTTGCCAGTTTCAGATTTAGCTGGTGCCATGATCCCCACCCCAGGTTTCCAGTTTCAAGGTGGGTCCTATAATTTGCAGCATCAATAAAAAACTGCTCTGTAGCCTAGGATGGCAAGGCACTCCCCTGCTCCTCCATTTATTTCCCCCTTCCTTGCATGATACTGCACTGTCTGCTTTTTAACTCTTTTCTGTGAAGACAGGTAGTTCAGGAAAGCAGCAGTGAGGGAGCAGGAACCAGAAGCACTAAACGTTGTAAACTGCCAGTGTTGGTGTATCAAATGGTTAACTGGGGAATGTTTGTATAACTGCTTGGCAGCCACCCCATTTGCTGTGGCAGGGCAGCCACTCTGTGCCAGATCACATACCTAGTATGTGATCTGACACTTCCAGGTCTATGGCACATGCGTGTGTTGCTGACGACCCACTCCCACTGTGATTGGACACAGCGGGATCCAATCAGCGAGTCCGATGGACTCGATGTCAGCCGGGACCCACTGATCGTTTGGTAAAGAAGCAGAATGGCGGAAATTAAGCCGGCCGGCTGTAGACTTCAAACACTCAATGGCAGTGAGTGTTTTCTTCCGAGGGGAAGACGCGCTGACGTCACTGCCATTGAGTGTTTGAAGTCTACAGCCGGCCGGCTTAATGTTCTTGGACACCCTTTTTGTTTTTATCTGATGTAAGTGCAATACTTTTATTTTATTAAATCCACTGAAACGTTATCACACATCAGTACCTTCTCTTTCTTTGGGTGCCGTGGTGAGTTTATCTGGGGGTGTAAAGAACCTTATTGGACTGCTATCCTACAAACGCCGGGAGGCGGATCCGGTTAGCCCTTTCCACTACCTCTGTGGTTCACCCAAGCCAACTCTGCTACATCAGGACCCCAAGAATGTCGTATTTATCCCCAGGGGGGACCCGGGCTGGGGTACAGCCAAAGTGCTCATGCGCTTACATCTGGTAAGCAGTTATTAGATGTGAGGTGGAGGTATCACTACTGAATTTGAACTATCACACGGTGGTCTATATCTGTGAAGATACATCTACATCTCTACTTTCATCTACACCATTAATGTTTATTTGGACTGTATGATTTACACGTATTTATTGGATGCATGCTATATGTATCTACCTACCGTCATTTTAGCGCAACCTGTTGTTTATAAAATAGTGTGTTTGTAGTACATGGTTAGTACTGTTTGGTTGCAGCTGTGGTTGCTTAGTGCTTTTATATAGTCTAGCGCGGCGTTATCCTCTTTTGTATTGCAAATATATACCATAGTTTGTAGACACTATACATTTTTCACAAACCAGTGAATATATGCTTATTAGGATATTTTTACCAAAAATATGTAGCAGAATACATATTGACATAAATTGATAAAGCAATTTGATTGTTTACATTTTTTTATTGAATGTGTTAGCAGAAAGTAAAAAATTTTTTTTTTTTTTAAAAATTATGTTTTTTTTATTTTTATAGCGCAAAAACAAAATGCAGAGGGGATCAAATACCACCAAACGATAGCTCTATTTGTGGGGAAAAAAATATACCAATTGTATTTGGGTACAGTGTTGCACAACCGCGCAATTGTCAGTTAAATTAATGCAGCGCCGTATCACAAAAACTGGCCTGGTCAGGAAGGGGGGTGAACCTTTCCGGGCTGAAGAAGTTAATAAATATAGAAGTGCATTCATCTGTGTCTTTTATAACTGCCTAGAGTTCACCTTAAATGAAAGGGAACTGAAAGGCACATAACCTTTACATCTTTTTTCTTTTTTTTTTAATGGCAAGAAAATGAAATGGGACTGGACTTTAGAATCTTGGTTGAACTAAGCTAAGCCGGTAAAGGTAACTGTCCCATGTTATTATAGTTTATACGGGATATATTAGGGAACAAAGAACATTGACAGTTTGATAATGGTCCCTGCAGAAAATGTACGAATGTTCCTGTTCTTATCCTGAAAAACTTTAGAGGATTGAAGACAGTATTGTGAACGAGTCTGTCTGTTCAGGAAGATGGCAGAGAGACGGGTAAGCCTTCACATTTCTAGGCTTCTACAACCGCTAACTGCATAAAGGACCCAAGAAAACAAAGTCTTTCAGACTCACTGGAACAGAAACACTTTCTAATCCTGCCAGTCTTTTTGTTCCTTTATTGATTTCTTCTTTTCCTACAGCGCTCTACATTAACAAACCCTATTTGTTTTCAGATTACTTTATGTATAACAACTAAATTCTTACATCAGGACTTGGACGTTCTCAAACTTTGCTGCATAGTTGAGGATATTGGAGAAACGATTTGGTAAACATCAAAATGAATTTCTGTGAACTTTTCAAAAGAAACTTTGTGATAGAATGCAGATGTTATTTTTGTAGCACTCTTTATACAGAATGCAGGCTAATTGTGTGTATGGGGGATACCTTTAAAAATAATGACAGCGCCTCCACACAATCTGGCTTTGTGAATAACAGGTTCGGCCCATTTGAAGAAATAAAGGTTGCCAATCATGCAACAATACATGGTAAACCAAAGAGAAAGTCGCCGTCCCAGGTGCAATGGCCCACACACCAGCTGGAAGCTCTGGAGTGCCCGCTGCGGCTCACCCCACGCGAACCCACCAATAGAAGAAAGAAGCGGCACATCCAGATGATTTCCAGGCTTTATTCGGGTCAAGGGCACCACAAATACCAGCAAGCAGTCCGTAGACATGTTTCACACACCAGTCGTGTGCCAAATAATAATGATTAAGCACACGACTGGTGTGTGAAACGCGTCTACGGACTGTTTGCTGGTATTTGTGGTGCCCTTGACCCGAATAAAGCCTGGAAATCATCTGGATGTGCCGCTTCTTTCTTCTATTGATGCAACAATACATAGTGAACTTTTTTTATTTTTTTAACTTGTCCAGACTGCATTCGCCAAGTTCTCCTTATTAAAACTATAGTCGCCTGGCCACTACTCTGACATACCTGCTTGGTTATTGCAGTATTTTGAGTCACTGACTTAGAAGAGGTACACAGGTAAAGACTAGTGTTGAGCGAACCTGGACTGTAACGTTCGGGTCCGTACCGAACTTTCGGGTGTCTGTGGCACGGACCCGGACCCGGACATTTCAAAAATCGCTCGGGTTCGGTCCGGGGTTCTGCTATTTTACTCCACGTGTTGAGAAGCTGCAGGGCAGCCAATCAACAAGCGTTTCACTGGTTTGCCCTTAGAAGCCATCACAGCCATGCCTACTAATGGCATGGCTGTGATTGGCCAGTGCATCATGTGACCCAGCCTCTTTATAAGCTGGAGTCACAGTGCTGCAGTCACATGCTCCTTGGGTTAGTGTAGGGAAAGGTAGCTGACTGCGTGAGGGAGAGATTTGAGACATTTTAAGACCTGATCCTGCATCCTGAGATAGATTACTTTACTACTGCTGTCTGTGCTGTTGCTCTGAGGACAGATAGCAGAAATTAGAGATTTCACATACCACTGCTTTGAGTTGCAGATCAAGCTCTGCATAGAACAACGATCGCTACGATCGTGCTCTACGATC
>BLSH010380484.1:180670-208439 GCA_018402905.1 Glandirana rugosa
TCCCTGTTACTTTATAGATATATATATATATATATATATGTGACATATTTATATCACATATATTCACAAATGTCGGAGAAATTGGCCAAAGGGTGGCGCGCGGCACAAAAATGCCGCCGTCACCCCCTCGGGACGCGCTTAGCGGCATTTATTTGCCGCTAAGCGTAAAACCGGTGGTCCCCCGCGCGCGCACGTGGGCGGCGTGAGGACTCCTCACACGGGCGCCGAGCTCGCCTGGGCTACAGGCGGCCGCTCGGCGCTACTCGCCGATGTGGGGGGGTTGGGCTAACATGGGCATGAGAGATCTAACTGATCCCAGTGACAGGGATCAGTAGATCTCTCATGCCCCACTGACAGGGCGGGAAACTGCCGTGTTTACATCAGCGGTTCCCCGTTCTTTGCCCTGTAGCCGCTCATCGCGGCTCGCCGGCGGACATCGGGTCCGCTCGAGCCGCGGGCACACTCCTCAGGAGTGCGGCGGGTGCACGCGCGCGCCCCCTGGTGGCCAAAATGCGAATCGCCGTTTATTTACGGCGATTCGCGCAGGGCTCCCCCACTGCCGCCGTAAAAACACGGCGCGCGGTGGGAAACCGGTTAAAGAGGCTGTAAACACTTATATACACTATATTTATACAGTGTATATATATATATATATATATAGATATTTCATTGTCCCTTTATCCCATATGTTATGTTATCCTATGTATTGTGTTTTATCCTGTGTATTTCCTGTTATCCTGTGTATTTCTTGTGTTTTGTTCTGTGTATTTCCTGTTATCCTGTGTATTTCTTGTGTTTTGTTCTGTGTATTTCCTGTTATCCTGTGTATTTCTTGTGGTTTGCTTTTTTTCCCCTTGTAAAGCGCTTTGAGAAGCCACCTTTAAAGGCGCTATATAAAATAAAGTTTATTATTATATATAAAAGTGGAGGTTACAAAGAATGCCATGCATGGGATGATTGGGAATCTATGACCTGGAAACACAGCAGATCAGCATGTTCATGTTAGGAAATTATTTCTGTGGGCAAAAGAATGCTATGCAACATGGCTATATAACAGCAGCCTAAATAGGCTGCTAGGTAAATTTAGTTTTTGGCTCCACTGTAGTGAGTGGAACAGTGATTGATTGTGTTGGTCTGTTTAGGGTTTCCTGAGCTGAGAGTTTGATTACTCCCACATGCCTCTGAGAGAAGTTTCGGGAGCAAAGGTTCAACGTTTTGGTTGACTATTTATCATTCCCCAGCCAATCCCTGGAGTAGTCCAAAAGGAGGCAAAGGAGGTGATAAATGTGCAGGAGGCCTGAACGGACTGTTCTCTCCTCTTCGGTAAGGGTTTTAGTCTCCCGGGGGGCTGTTGCCCGTGGGAGAGAGTTACTGAGACAAGAAACTGCTGGGTTTCAGCAGCTGCTAGATTAACGACATAGGGATGATTGCTGGAGGATCACGTTTGCTGGAGGGTAATGCACTAAAGTCCTGGGTCTGGAGAAGGATCTAGTTAATCTCCCTCACTTAGAATCTACCTGCAGATGTTATGTGGCAGACAGCTCCTGTGGCACTGTGAGTAAAGACCTTGTTGGGGACTATTAGTTGTGCAAGTGCCAGAAGAGAGCTATATGGACTGCTGCTTTAGGGTCCTAACTATACTGGGCATTACTAGAGTTGAGTGAACCCGAACTGTAAAGTTTGGATTCGTACCGGACTTTAGAGTGTCCGTGTCCCGAACCCAAACCCGGACATTTGAGAAAAAGTCCAGGTTCGGGTTTTTTTTAGCGCCTGCTGAATAGCTGCAGGGCAGCCAATCAACAAGCTTTTCACTCGTTTGCCCTTAGAAGCCATGACAGCCATGCCTACTAATGGCATGGTTGTGATTGGCCAGTGCATCATGTGACCCAGCCTCTATATAAGCTGGAGTCACGTAGTGCTGCATGTCACATCATCTCATACTAGTGTAGGGAGAGGATGCTGCTGCTGCTGTGAGGGACAGATTAGCTTTAGAAAATCTGTTAAAAACAGTGATTTATTGGTGGGTGGGTGCTAGAGGAGATTTTTGTTTGCTAGAGTACATTTTGTTTGCTAAGCAAAGTGCCTCATATAAAACCTTAGCAATTTTTCTGTTTGTTAGGTGGGTGTTTGTAGCCATTTTTGCAAGTACAGTGCACTTGCAACTGCTTGTGTGTCAGGGACACTACTTTAATCGTGTTCTGTTAGTTCAGTTGGCAACATTTTGGCATATTTAAATACTGATTTTACATTGCACTTGGACAAATTAAATTCTTTTTTTTTTTTGTGCAAAATATTACATTTGCGGCCAGCGGGGCATTTCTTACAGAAAATTAAAAAGTGCGTCTACATTGCTGGTTTAAAAAAAAAAATATTCTAAATACTACATTTGCGGCCAGCGGTGCATTTCTTGCACAAAAATAAAAAGTGCGTCTACTGTACACTGCTGGTTTAAAAAAAAAAAAATATTCTAAATACTACATTTGCGGCCAGCGGTGCATTTCTTGCACAAAAATAAAATGTGCGTCTACATTGCTGGTTTAAAAGAAAAGAAAAGAATAAAAATAGTGCTACATAGTACATTTGCACCTTGCTGTGCATTTCTTGCACAAAATTAAAACGTTTTAAGTTATTTCCCTATCCCCATTTGTTTGCAGGGCACTTGTCCTACTCTTACCCCCATTTTTGCTTCCTTTTGCAGCCCTTTAGCCCTTTCCAGGACTTTTTTAGAGCCATTTTAGTGCCCAAAAGTTCGGGTCACCATTGACGTCAGTGGGGTTCGGGGTCAAGTTTGGGGCCGAACTCAAACTTTTTCGCAAAGTTCGGCCGAACCCGAACATCCAGGTGTCCGCTCAACTCTAGCCATTACCCGTTACCTCCAAGAAAAGCTTTTATTGGATGATTAGTGAAAAGTTTGTCCTCCCATTACTGCTGTTGATCATTTTAGAGTATGCTGTGACTCTAAATCCCTCTCCTGTTAAAGTTATTCAGTAATAAATACTAAAAAGACATCCCTTAGGCCAGTGGATCTCAACTCCAGTCCTCGGGACCCCCCAACAGGCCAGGTTTGCAGGATAACTGAAATACATCACTTGCTCAGTGATTGCAGTGTTTTAGTCTGCATCTCCCCAAGGTAATACTTAAAATCTGGCCTGTTGGTGGGTCCCGAGGACCGGAGTTGAGAACCACTGCCTTAGACTGAGCCTGAATTGTCGGTGTGCCTACGACAGTATTTGTGTGACTGGCAACCTCTGAACTATTTGGGGGGACCTGCGCATATTCTCAGCACCTTCTTTGGGGGTGAGTGCTACATACATTTTATTTTGGGAAAGCTGCTAAGAATAGCCCTTAAAACAGTGTTTCTCAACTCCTGTCCTCAGGACCCACTAACTGGCCAGGTTTGCAGGGTAACTGAAATACATCACAGGTGATATCATTTGCTGCTCAGTGATTGCAGTATTCTAGTCTGCATCTCCCCAAGGTAATACTTAAAATCTGGCCTGTTGGTGGGTTCTGAGGACCGGAGTTGAGAACCACTGCCTTAAAACATATGAAAATAATCCAGGGGTGCCACTTCCTAAATGAAAGTCAAAAATTTGAATATTTATATTTAATATTTAATAGTTCCTATTTAACTGAATAATAAAAAAGAAAAACTATTTAAAAATATATACTTACTTTCATCCTAACCACAGCAAGCAAACACAACACTTAAAACAGTATTATAACTGGTTAAATTTTGGAAGAGGTGCATTTCTGTCTACTCTAGAGGGTCAAATATTGCATTTGTGCAGGTCATATAAATACCTGAATGAGAACATGATTTTACTTTACTGTGGTTTATTTATTAATTGCAAATACTTTATTAATAAAGTGTTTCAACACTTGCTTGCAGAAGAAAGATCAATAAAGATGAACTTACAAACAGGGCTGTCACAAAGCAAAATCAATATGAATTAGATCTTTCAAAATAAACATTCCTAAATCTGGGAATTGGATTTCGACAGAGGTCCTCTTACAAATAGTGGGTGACGTCGATATAGAAATGAAATAGGCATCATGGGATTAAGCGTGTCATTAGATTCCGTACACAAGGTACAGAGACCATTTTTTTTTAATGAAAAGAGAGGGATAAATGGGGAAAGAAAATATGAGAGAGAGAGATGTAGGAGTGTTTGGAGAGTCAATAAGGGCTTGTAACCAGGGCATTCTTAGTGTGGTTTATTTTATATATCTTATTGTCTTCTATAACACCTTCAAATATTGCATTGATTTACAGAGAACATTAAACCATTTACAAAATAAGGTCAAGCCAATCATGATAAGGTCACACGAACTGTAATAAGATCAGTGACCTGGAGCATTCCATGGGGTGTCAGAGGGATAAGGACTACATCGATTAGTAGCATGCTCCCTTTGGCAGTCAAACATCCAGTTTGAAACACTAACATTTTTGGCAAAGTTTTTTATTAAAGCCCAAGTAGTTGAGGGCTTTTAACGGAACATGGTGCTGGCTTCTTTTTGCCTCAACTTGACGATGGAAAAATCTTCATACATAAAGTAAATATACCCAATCTATGAAGCAAATGAAACATAACAAGCCCCAAATTTCACAGATCAACATGGATATTAATGGATCTAGGAGGGGCAATGACACTAAGGAGCCAATTTATAAAGAAGAGCAGCCCATTCATAAAATACAGGCCAAGGAAGGGATCACACAGTTCTCTCTGTGTGGGTGGGGAGTGGTCGGTCATTTGAATTTGACTTCTCTTTACACCAATTATTTTAATAACGCTCCTATGACTTTGGATCCCCGAAATCAGCAAAGCGCTAAGCACTGCATTAGGCTGCAGTAAGGCCATATTACTGCTTTTTAAATTGAGCCCTAAAAAGCTATTTCTGAACTACAAGTGACAGTAATTAAAGTGGAGTTCCACCCATATAAAAGTCAGCAGCTACAAAAAGCTAATAATCGGCCACTCATCTGTCCCTCACTCCAGCGATGCGGTCGCCCGAGGGCTCGCTCTTCGTCCCCTCCCCTCGATGGCACCAGCATCACAAGTTGAAGCCAAAGCCAGGAGCGCACTGTGCATGCGCGAGTTGCAGAAGATCGGCGAGAGTGAGGGGGGAAGGCGGAGCCGCGGCTCCAGGGGAGGAAGTGGACCTGGGACCCTGTAAAAACAGAGTCCCTGGTCACCCCCAAAAAAAAGACATGCCAATTGTGGCATGTCGGCGGGTCACCTTCTCTTAAAGCGGAAGTTTCACTTTTGGGTGGAACTCTGCTTTAACTAGGGGCAAAGAGGGCAAAGGAATCTGTCAACTGCCTGATCAGGTCTATCCAATGTTATCTCACAAAATTGAGTACACCCCTCACATTTTTGTAGATATTTTATTATATCTTTTCATGTGACAACACTGAAGAAATGACACTTTGTTACAATGTAAAGTAGTGAGTGTACAGCTTGTATAACAGTGTAAATTTGCTGCCCCATCAAAATAACCCAACACACAGCCATTAATGTCTAAACCACTGGCAACAAAAAGTAGTACACCCCTAAGTGAGAATGTCCAAATTGGGCCCAATTAGCCATTTTCCCTCCCCGGTGTCATGTGGCTCGTTAGTGTTACAAGGTCTCAGGTATGAATGGGGAGCAGGTGTGTTAAATTTGTTTTTTACGCTCTCATACTTATCACTGGAAGTTCAACATGGCATCTCATGGCAAAAAACTCTCTGAGGATTTGAAAAAAAGAATTGTTGCTCTACATAAAGATGGCCTAGGTTATAAGAAGATTGTCAAGACCCTGAAATTGAGTTGCAGCACAGTGGCCAAGACCATACAGCATGTTTCCAGACCTAAACCCTATTGAGCATCTGTGGGGCATCCACAAATGGAAGGTGAAGGATCACAAGGTCTCTAACATCCTCCAGCTCCGTGATGTCATGGAGGAGTGGAAGAGGACTCCAGTGGCAACTTGTGAAGCTCTGGTGAACTCCATGCCCAAGAGGGCTAAGGCAGTGCTGGAAAATAATGGTGGCCAAACAAAATATTAACTCTTTGGGCCCAATGTGGACATTTTCACTTAGGGGTGTACTCACTTTTATTGCCAGCGGTTTAGACATTAATGGCTGTGTGTTGAGTTATTTTGAGGGGACAGCAAATTTACACTGTTATACAAGCTGTACACTCACTACTTTACATTGTAGCAGAGTGTCATTTCTTCAGTGTTCTCACATGAAAAGATATAATAAAATATTTACAAGAATGTGAGGGATGCACTCACTTTTGTGTGATACTGTACATGGCTACACTCAGAAAACAATTGTCGGAAAAAGTAGAGAGGGGTAAGCCAACTTTGCCTCAATCATAAATAATAATGCAATATAATGTAAGTATTAAGTCTTAATTTCTTCTTTTTTTTTGTATTTAAATCTTTTATTTCAGAAGTAAAGGAAAGCAAAAAGGGCTCCAATCATTAAAACATACATAGATATGAACGTATTACTCAATATTGTGATTATTAGTATTTATTATTAGTATTATTAGTATTAACCAGCTAAGACTAATATATATAATTTTCAATATCAACATATTAAGAAAAATATCTTTCCTTTCTCGGTCATATACTCAAAAAGTCAAAGACCTAGTCCTGTATTCGGAATCCTAGAGTTACATCTCCATCAGGGGTATAAATGTTAAGCCTTCTTTTCCCTTCTCTCTCCTTCCTCTTTTTTCCCACTCAAAGAGAGGAAAAAAACAAAAAGGGACAAAACGGAAAAGTGGACAGGACCAATACATTCCCCCCCCTCCCCCCGTCGCCCACAGGAGCCAACAGGTAGAGTTACATTCATTCACTAAACCAGGCTGGATTAAAGGGGACATTACATTCTCTCCTCAACTAGTAGGATTCACATCCATGAGAGTTCTTCCCTCCTCTGAGTTGATAAAAAGATTCAATGGTGTCCATGTTTTGACATATATCTCTCACTTCTGTCTGGTTGTACAGACCAAGTCTTCCATTCATTTCACTTCTTCCACCTTTCTGAGCCATAGACCCACTAAGGGTGGTTGTGTCTGCTTTCAGGTGAGGGGGGTTGCAGGATTTAGCCATGTTCAAAAGGTGGCACAGAATGGAATTTTTGTATGTCTTACCCGGTGTTTTGAAGTCATGCAAGAGAAAAACAGTTGGATCCTCGGGAATCTCAAAATCACTAAATTTTTGAGTGGTCCTTCGAATCTCTCTCCAATAGTCCTCTAATCTGGAGCATGACCATAAAACGTGCAATAATGTCCCTCGCTCCTTCCGGCAGTGCCAACATCTGCCCGAGGCATTCTGAAAATATCTATGGAGGTTCAATACCATTGGGAGAAAATCTTGTAATTTGTTTCCTGTATTTTTGTACAAATTGAGCATTCAAATATGGAATGAATTCTGTTAGTACACTGTTCCTCCGTAAAAGCTATATGCAAGTCCAGCTCCCGTTTTCGAAATATGGCAACTGGAATTGAAGCTCAGAAGGTGTTACCAGTAAAGTGTATATCTTTTGAAATAATATGAGAGAGTAATCTTCTCTCACTACAGTATTCTTCGAAGGGGAGTAAGTTGCACTCAAAAACATCGGTGGAGGGTAAAGTATGTAAAAAAATGTCTCAGTTGAGCTGCTCGCCAAAAATCCAGTTGGTACAAGCCTGTTCCAGAGGTCAACATTTGAAATGTAGGCCATTCCCCAGAGGATGGAAGGTCTCTGAAGTATCAAGGGGCCCTATGTAACAAAACACTACTCTGTGCCTTAAGTCTTAATTTCAGCCTCATGCCATCCCTACGTACAACAAGCCTGGGAGAGAGACTGATTCTGCTTCAGTGTACATATGCTTGAAAATATACACGCTAACAGGAAGAGAGACTCATCATGGTTCAGTTGCTCCTTTATTGTCCAATCAGCAGGTTGGGGTGTGTTTTTGAGCAACCTGCTTAAATGGAGGTGGAGGACCTCTATTTGTTTTCTGTAAGGGGTCCCTGGATTTAAAAACTGGACAGGATTACACATTTTACACATTTTTGGGCTGCCAAAAAGCTCCCATATTTCTTTATCTTTGGAGTTCACCTTTAGGGTACATACAGTACACACACAGGTACCTTTCCCCTTGGCTTTGTCGCAATTTTACCATCTCTTCCATCTCTACTATCTCTTCCCTGTTTTTCTGTCTAGGCAATTGGTACAATTTTGTTAGTACATTATTATAACACATACAGACATTTTGCTTAGCAGTACTTCAAACAGATCTCAGTTTCATGTTATCTTTGATATTTTGCAGAACCAGAAAAGTCAAATCCAATTGATCAGTCAGAAACAGTGCACATTCCTGGAGTATTTCAGCTTCAGTGCAGCTCCCGCAAATTAACAAACCATCATGAAATTCATATATAGATTACTGGGCACACATTGCTAAGTTTTAAAAACGACACATTTTTATCTTACTCTGATAAAAAATGTGGATATTTTAAAATTATGTGTCATGTTATCTCTAAAGGGATTAAAAAGAAAAAAATCAACAGTCAGAGCACAATGGAATGTCTGAAAAGTCAATGGCCAAAAGATTACGTAGGACAGAAAACTAGAGCACCATCAAGGTTCCGCTTGCATTTCCACAGCTAAATTATATATTCTAAACCACTGTTTTATACCATGAACCATGAAGGAGAAAGCATTTCAGGGGCTGGCAGTGCTGACGGAAGATAGAGAAATGATTACAGTGAAGAGTTTCAACAACTAATAGAACAGATTGATGGAAAACTATCAAAAGAAGACTTCACATTAACTGCATTATGTTGTGCTCTGCACCACTTCTCCTAAAATACTTTCCCTCTAGTGATGGAATTAAATGGCAGGAATGAAGACATAGTTTGAACACAGCTTGAGTTAGGCCAAGTTTGTAAATATATCTGCTGCATGAAGAACATTTTTGTCATATCCCTTTTCTGGATTAAAGCATATCTAAAACCACAGCTTTTTTTTTAGCTTGGGATCGGGGATGGAAGCATTAGAACCCCTTGTCAGGTTTATTATTGCTCTCAATGTCCCCTAAAGGGAGATTCACCATCTCTAATGCATAGGTGGAGTGTGTGACAGACCACCTGGCACCCCACATGTGTGCCTCTGCCAAGATACAACTTCCTCCACTCTGGAACCAGGAACCAGGTATTATAGCAGAGAATTGCTCCCACAAACTAGACGACACTAGCTTAGGTGCAAACTGAAACTCTTTATTGTAAGTTCACACAGAATTTATAGCACACAAAATCAGATAAAAGCTTGATCCTAAACAATGCAAACTTTAAACAGTAATATCAACACTACATCTAACAGTGCATCTAATGAACAGCTAACATAAACATAAACAAAAAAAACCCCACGATGGTTTGGTAACGAGATAAAGTGGATACAATACTAATCACATCGCCAAGAGGATTAGCAATCAGACAGAAAAAAATAGATCACTTTATTAACAATGAGAATTCACACTTAGGAGGCACACAATGGGTGAATTATACAATGAAAGAAAGACACCTTAATAAACAGCTGTACACAAAGCAGCGGGAGACACCAGCATCAGGTTGTTTGAACTGATTATAATCTTCTGTTGTGAGCTTCTCATTCTAGGAAAGGTTGAAGCAGTCAAGACTGGCTGTGTGTTACAGTGAGACATGGACCTGAATCCAAAGCAAAACCACTTCAAAGGTTCCCCAGGCACACACCTCCCAAAGAATAGAGATCCCTCAGAAACCAGGCCCATAGTCAGTAGGCAAAAGGCCAGCCCGAATTCCCCTCTAAAAGTCACAGTCACAGTGGTTACCATGACATTGTGGGTGGCAGAAAAGACAATCGCTCAATTCCACTATCATCACAGTCAGGGTTAATGAAGAAGCCCCTCCAATGGAGCTATTGTGTTCTCTCAGTGGGGAGGCTAGGAGAACACACAGTGATCATTGCTAGCAGTTTTAGCCACTGGAAACAATTGCATGAAGTTGACCGATCAATCAACTTGGGTACAATTATCCTGTTCATAGATGGTTCAAATCTTGGCCAGTTCAGCAGGGACCATCTATGGCAGGCTTAATTGTCCTTCCTAGCAATGCCACCGGGACTGAGAGTAAAACAGCAAAAGTGGGAAGTCTTCCAATAGAGAGTTTGTTGCAGTTACAAGATTTTCCTTACTTTAAAGATATAAACACAAAATACCTGTTATGTCTATGAGACAGAGAGTTAAGGGAAATTTCTCCAATGGTAAAAAAAGAGGGTTTAATCCTCACCTACTCTATCCAACAAAAAACATTTTGGCATTGTTAGACTTTAAAGTCCTTCCGCATTTTTCACCCTGTGTCCCATTGGGAAGATTTACCTTCGCTTCCTGCCTTGCAGACACAACAGCAAATGAATTGAGGAAAACCTCTTAGACAGCTGTCACTTCAAAAAGTGTCCTCATTGGAAGATGTCCTTTTTTACTCCCATTCTCACGGCAACTTAAAATTCTACATTTTTGCTTACCTTTACTCCCGGAGACAATGGCCATTGAGACCATAGAGAGTATAAATCTCCCCAACTGGAACACAGACTGCACATTTGGGCACTGTTTTCTCACTATAGGGCCATCAGAAAGTATAAAGAAACATATTTTAATCCAACTGCTAAGATTATTAAAAGCCAAAGTTACTAACCTAATTTGACTTTTAAAATGAAATAAGAGAAAGTTACTGTTTTAATTGAATTACTAATTTGACCTGCCATTAATGTAATGCCTGTCTTTCTTTGTAATGTAATAAGACTTGGCTACAGTAGTACTGAAACCAGCAGCGCTAGGTTTATCTATGCTATGTTTCTGTTTCAGATGTCCCTTTGTGCAAGTGATATACATCTTTAAAAGCAGTCTGTATGGAGAACATGGTAGCTTGCTGACTTGACAAGATCCACAGATAGCTGAATTTACAGAGAAGACGCAGAACTAAACTCTGATGTACTTTAATCTAGATTTCAGGCATAAAGAGAATGTTTTATGTTTTCTTCCAAGATGATCAAAAAAGGTCTTTCAAAACGTTGCAAGCTATACATTTGTTTAGCTTGTGATCACTGCTGAAACTAGGCTGACTAGATGAAGAAATCTGTTTGGTATTTTGTTGGGCTTGTAGAGTAGGATGACCACACAACCTTAGTTTCCAGGGACAATCCCCGATCTAAGAAGCATGTCCCCTGAGAAAACATATGTCTTCGGTGGTAGTCCATGTCCCTGTTTGAAGTCCTGGCTGGCAGCCACTTTAATGTTCAGGTGCCGCTCAGCCTGGACATAGTGCCTGAGATGCTTGATCCCCTCTTCCTCCATCTCCTCTCTGCTGATTGATTAGACAGTGTAGTCTGATAGAGGAGAGATGGGAGAAATATGCAACGTGTTTAGCGCTACCCCCTGGACCAGGGCAAGAGAGAACATCTCCTGATTGCTGGGCAACCTGACTCCTAATCCTAAACCAACTGTTAGGGGGCCCCGATCTCAAGAATGAGGTCAGTGCAAAGTCTACTTTGGAAATGTAAATACTAGGGGACATCTGAGACCTAGAGGAATGGATGATCAAGCCTGGATTCTTTACATGCTGCCTCTTCTACTGTATAGCCTGTCTCCGATATAAATTGTCCCCTCTATATTGCCTATCCCCAACATAAACTGTACCCCCCTCCCCCATTAGTACTGCTTGTTTTTCTCCTCCCACTGACAACAACAGAGCATAATTTTTTTCCTCCCACTTACACTAATGTAGTAGCATTTTCCTTAGGTCTGGAAGGAAAAGAAAAGAAGATTTACTTACCTGATCCTCTGCTCCTCCATGCTGTTCGACCATTCCCACAGCATATTCTTCCCTCATGCTTCGGGACTCTAATATCCTGATATCATCAATATCAATGTAGGGTAATTAGTTCTGCATTGGATGTGATGACACTTGGGGGGTTGATTTACTAAAGCTAGAGAGTGCAAAATTAGTTACACATCTGCTTAGAAACTAATCAGCTTCTAACCTCAGCTTGTTCAATAAGCTTTGGCAACAAAACCTGGAAGCTGATTGGCTTCTATGAAGAAGTGTGACTGATTTTGAACTCTCTATCTTTAGTAAATAAAAACAAAACAGGAAAACAATTGCGCAAAGAGTATTGAGCTGCTAACACATCAATAGACTTATAGTGCATAAATTGTAATATATAACAAGTGTAGCGCTAAAAAACAGAAAAAAATAACAGTGAATATGTCATGAATGAGTGGCATTCAGAGAAAAAGTAAGTCCATGAACTGGATTAGGATATGGAGTTATAGAATTCCATATGCGTGCACAAAATAAACGAAACAAAAACTATTAACTGGTATGCAATACATGTCCTTTACAGGGTGCAGTGAAAACAATTCAAAAAGGGCAAAAACACAAAAGTCACTAAAGATGATGTGAGACTCCTTAAACTGTATGGAGGTCCAGTAATCAGCTTCAAAAGGTGGCACAATGAAGATAGTGTACTCCAAATGGCAGATGTATAGCACAAGTGCGCTTAAAGGTAGTAAGGTTGTATGCTTGCCGACTTTGTGGGACTAACATACTGTACGGTACCATGGGTCAATAACGCTTATTGGGATGATATCCCAGATGGATTCCTCTTACTGCAGGCTGCAGCAAATGGATCCGGGTGATGGATAACGATCCTAGAGACCAATCCACATTAGGTTGTGGGCTCCAATTGGTATCCTAAATGGTGGTCACATACTCACAGAGGTATGTAGGGAAACAAACTCCACATAGTGTGACTCAGATTAAAATGTTTAATTAGGTAAAAAGAAATGCACTTACAAGAATGTAGTACAAAGCCAGCATAAAACACTAAAAACAATGACTGGCGGTGCTCACACGGTCCTCACCCAAAAGTAAATAAACCCAGAGGGACAGCTCACAGTCGGAGTATGGGGGAGTGCCATCAACTAGGGAAGCAGATAATCAAGTGAGTAAAATGCTTTTACTCACCCCTAGACCAAAAACAAGCAGTTAGCTCTTGCAGTGCCCTGAAAGGAAGAGTCTTCAGATTTCCCAGAGTTGGTCTTTAAAGCGGTAGTAAAGCTTGCTTTTTGATATTTATCTACAGGTAAGTCTATAATAAGGCTTACCTGTAGGTAAAACGAATATCTCCTAAACATACACCATTTAGGAGATATTCACCCTGGATGCAGCCAATGACATCACCGATGCATGCATTCTGGACTTCCGAGCTTTGTGCCGGAACCGAGCGAATGCGTGAACCCGGAAGAAAGACCAAAGAAAGATGTCAGCCCTCTCAGCGGCGACAGCGTGCCATGGGAGAGGGCTTCGTTCCCAGGTAAATATGTGATGCATACTAGCACATTATGCAATCACCTCACAGGTTTTTTTTTTTTTTTTACCAGGCGCGGTTTACAGCCGCTTTAATATTAAGCGAAACAACACAAATCAAACACAAAGGAAATAATCAAGCACACACACACAAAATAATAAATACAAAGAACACTTGGAATACATTTTACTACCCTAAATACCACCACCCCACCATTTAAATAAACATTTTTTTTTTCAAGCAAATTTTCCCATAGTGGCTAAACTGACAGTTTCCAATGCAAAATGTAACCAACGGCTCAATCAGTTCTCCCCCAAATCTCTCAGCTTATTCCTAGTCACAAATAATAATGTTGTGAAGGTAAAAATCCATACAAGAAATGCTGTGTAGGGGCCCAGGCAGGTGCTGAATGCTACCCATCCCCACCACTGATTGCCTGGTCTCCATAATAACTCCCCATTCTCTGATGATGGATTGTCTTGCCTTTAGGCTCTACTGTAGCAGCACTGATTGCTCAAGCTGCATGTTCGCTTCTGAACATACTCGGTAAGAGTTTTAAATACTGATGATTCAATTAGAGTTCTTACACTGCACAGATTGCGGCCAGTAATAATCGCGTTTTCAAGAGTGAAATGATTTCAGTGAAATATTTATTTTATTCAATATAAATTGTATTATATTTGGTGTTCAACAAGATGTGCCTCAGTCTTTCTTGTCATATGCAAGTAAATGTTCTTTATCTTTACAGTTTATCATTGTAAACATCAGTAAAGCTTGTTTCATTCTGTTACTTAATAAAATGCTTAAGTAACAAACAACTGCCGTATTATATAGTTTTATCCATGAAAGCAATAAAAATGTTCTTTTAAAGTGATACTAAATACACACTGTTTACTGTATGTAGCGGTACCCCATAGGGGCTGCTGAAAGCTGTGGTCCACCTGTTACCCTGCCCAGCCCGGCATTCACTTTCTCAGACACTCAGAGTCAATGACTAGTCCATGTACTTGGTTTTGTATTTATTGAGGGGATTAACTTGGATGGGGTAAAGGAATTTATGAGATGCCCAGAAATGCAACATGGTTGGGACAAAATATGTACACTCCTTTCATCTTATTGTATAGATTGCATAATCTCCATAGTAGACAAGCATGGATGGTGTTCGGCAGTAAGTAAAATGGCCGTGATGGACCGCGCATGCGCAGTTGCGTAGTCAGCGTGTGTGTGTGTGGCTCCGACCGGTTTCGTCACAGATGGTCATCAGCTATTGTCTTTTGCAAATTATACTTAAACTGACCTTACAGTCTAACTAGAAAGGTAAGTATACAACCGTTTCTTTCACAGACTGCTCACATTTAAATTTCTATAAAGCAGTGACAAGTTTGCATTAATATTAAGCTATGCTAGCAGTGTTCCTCAAATGAAGAAAAAGCATAATAGATGGGCTAAAATATTTTGTTTCCTGGAGAAAAGACTGCTTTAATTTCCCTTCAGTGCAACCACAGGCCTGAATGACTAGACATTTGGACTACTAAGGACATAGCAAGAAGATCATGTTAAAAACCTTGGCCCTTAGACATGTGTCCAGTACTAAAGGCATCCTTGAGCAGCATTTAGTCTGAAAAACATAACTATGAGGGGAGGCCAATAAGTTCTTACCCTCACCAAGATCAAGATGTGCTAGGGATCTTAAATTTAGTCCACTAACTCTACCTTCTCTACATATCCACCTCCTATGGCTACACACTTCTCACATCTGTGGAACAGACCTTTAATACCATCTGCGTAGAAGTATGCAGATTTGGAGGAAAACCGCCTATCAATTTTTAGTAATGACTGCCTCATCATTGTGGAAACGTCTTCCCCGTAAATGTTTCTTCAGATTTGGAAACAGGAAGAAGTCCAAAGGTGCCAGGTTAGGTGAGTAAGTTGGATAGGTCAGAGATTCATAGCCACAATCATGAACAAAAGTGACAGTTGGTACAGGTCCAAAATGCTTTTTGCACATTCCACTGTTTTTAGAAAGGTGTCAGTAACCTGGGAACCCAACGTGCAGGCACTTTGATTATATGTAAGATGTTATGTAATATGTTGTAATCTGACCCCTACTAATGTTCACCTCCCTAGCTAAGAAATTAATAGTCACACATCTATCTTCAAGCACTAGCTGCTCAACTTTCGCCACCACTCTTGGTTCTATGGCAGTTGACGGACAACCTTCCCTTGGGTCATCCTTTATTATTGTGCAACCAAACTTGAATTCTCTCTTCCATTGTTTAATAGTCTCATATGTTGAGAAATCCTCTCCATACACAGCTGGCATCTCTTCATGGATTATCTGGACAGATTTCCCTTGAAAATGGAGGAACCTACTCACGGCATTCAACTTTGTGCGGCATGACACCTACTCCATCTCTTTTGGCTCTAACTATAACTCACCATGACCTACAAAAACAAAAAGTGGCATGCATATTACTAAGATATCCACATATAAACCTGAAAAATGTCAGATCCATAGCTGTTAGGACCTGGGCTTGAACCTAGGATATCTGCTGTGTCTGGCGCTGTCTCTACTTGCTGAGCCACCTGGAATGCTGGACAGCTCCTTAGACAAATCCTTGAATGATCCTGTCTTGAATCTTGTGTACCTTGAACCTCAAACTCTTTGCCCCTCCCATGAACTTCTTGATTTAAGTCTCGTCTCTGCACTTCCTCTTTGCCAGAATATTGTGCCTTCACCAACCAAGTTTCCTGCTTTTGATTTCCTCTGCTGCCGATAGTATCTACCGACATTTGGCTTGTTCCTCAACTATGCTTCTGCTTGATCCCAACCTGCAACCATCCGTTACCGAAATTTGGCTTGTTTCTCGACTACGCTTCTGCTTTATCCTTTTTTGCTATATCTGCTACTGGACCCCAGCTTGCTCACCTCCTGGTGGGGCTATCCTGAGGACCATGACCTGATACTAAAATGCAACAAAGTCCATCTCCACCATCAGGAGCTCTGGTTAATACCGGTTGGTACTTAGACCCTGCACCTCAGGTGAACCCGTGTCATCAACCAGGGGACCTGCGTGAATATCTGCTCCACTGCTAAAGCTATTGGCCTCTGAGCCTGCTCCTGACCGGGACACTAGCACATCTAAATCATGGTGAGGGTAAGAACTTATTGGCCCCCCTCTCGTATTTAAGCCTTCTGTTATAAGCAAAAGGGCTTTCCTATGAACAAACGAAAGCGAGAAGGAATATTTTATTACAGCAAAGCCTGGGTCAAAAATTGAACCCATAAGCAGGTAGACTGTGCTCTTTACAGTATATACACCTCATTACTTTAAGAGAAAGTATAATTGTTTGGGGTCAAATGTGACACCAGATTCAGAAATTGATATCTGTTTGTAGAAAGTGAGAGCAGAGCAGAGCAGAGCAGAAGCCTTCAGACTCTCTCTCTCATTGAAATTGTGTAGGGCTTCATTTGAACATTGCAGGCAAGGAGGGGCAGGGAGGATGGTGAGGATTGTGTCTGGCTTATTTAGTAGTTTGCATACATTTCAGCTTGAGTTATTGAGCCCTGCAAACAACTGTTTTTTTTCAGTAGTGCTCCTAAGAATTGAGTATAACATGAATAATAAGCTAACTTTCTACCTGCTGACTGTAAATGTAAACATTAAATAATCCAATGAAAATTTGCACATTTACCTCACATTTTTTCTTAATAATGTCCATAATATTGAAGAAAATATATACAATGCCACTGTACATCCCCTTTAAGGGATTAAACCCAAAAGCAAACGTTTCTATTTTTAGACTTTCTTTCTTCTATTTTCATCTAGTAATCCAGCCAACAAGTCTGTTTTTCGCAGCGCAAACTCTCCATCAGAATGTATCAGTTTAAATGAATAAGAAAAAACACTGGCAAGGGTGATGAAAATCATCAGCTTTTATATAGTAAAACCTTTATCCCAAAAGGAAAAAAAATACTGTTTGCCGTAACTGCTTATAGAGTGTGAGCTGGAGTTTGGCTTCAATTTGCTTGTGATTCTAAATCTGCTAATACATTTAACGCTAAACACCCCACCCCCGCCCAGAAGGTTGACAATGCTGCTGTCTGCTGTGCCTCTTATTCTCATTCCTCCAGAGTTGTGTCTCACTAAAACTGGAGGCGTGGTACTGGTGTTATCACCAGGTGAAAACAGAGGAATAGAGCCAAAGAAAAGAAAAGTGGTGCAGTCACCACATCTAATGATCGCAACAATATGATACATTTATGGTTTTGGGCTTAATACCATTTTAATTCTCCATTGCCACTGGTATGTATCTTTAAAGAAAATGTATAGTGGTATTGTCCATCATTTTTTTTTTCTTTATTTCAAATGGACAGGAGTCAGGACTACATTTTAGCATAGTTTTATGTTCAGATTTTGAACCAGCAAATGGAGCATTAAGTTTATTATTTACCAATTTCAAAGCTCTTATTTGTCTTCTTTGAGGAAATAAGCTCTTGCTTACAGAGCTCAATAACTCATCAGCAGTAACTCCTCACACTGACTCTTCCTTTATTTCAGAGATCAGATCTAAAATTTAGAGCCCATTCATACCTATACATTTAAAGGGTAAATTTACCTTTGCAGGTAAAAAAATGTACATTTATTATTTTTTTTTTATTAGGAATTTAGGATCAGCAGATCACAGGTGTAATCTCAGGCTCCTGCAGACTGTCAGTGTGGCTGTCTGTTCATACCTCACATGAGCAGGCAGTTACAGAATGACAGGAAGCATCAATGATCTAAAATGCTCATCAGCACCCTGTTAGTTCATTGAGAACTATAGGTCGTCAGCTGCAATAGTGAACGGTAATTGTAGTTCTCCCATTCACAGAATTAAATGAATAAATGACACGGCCAAAAATTGTGGCAGCTGGTACGGGAAGAAGATTCCTGGCCCGCTGTCACAACTGGGACTTTTGGGTGTGGGGCTGCTGCATGTGTAACATGTTACACTCTGGATATCGATGTATCTAGAGATGGGGGAATGGTTCGGCCCGAGCATCAGTTTGGGCTGAACATTTGCCTGTTTGGCCTTTCGCCGAACACTTGAATTTGCAGGGTGTTCATGGGATGTTCACCCCAACAAACACCCTGCAATGCACTGAGCTCTGCACAGTGCATTCTGAGCCCTAATTTGGGAAAGCTTTCCCCAATCAGGGTGCAGTGAATGCTGGTTGTTAAGGAGAGGGGCTGGGAAGCCTGCCGCAGCATCCTTAACAGCCGATGAGTCATCAGCTGTATGGATTTGGAGGGTAACCCCACGCCTAAATTTAAAAAAAATGGTGTGGCCCCCACGAACATTCATACCAGACCCTTATCTGGGCATGCAGCCTGGCAGGTCAGGAAAGAGGGGAGTGCCTCTCTCCTGAAGCATATGAGGTCACATGCCCTCAACATGGGGGGGTGGGTGCTTTGGGGCGGGGAGGCTCGCCCCCCTCCCCAAAGCACCTTGTCCCAATGTTGATGGGGACAAGGGCCTCATCTCCACAACCATGGCCGGTGGTTGTGGGGGTCTGTGGGCAGGGGGCTTTAACAAGGGGGCCCCCAGATCCCACCCCCCCATGTGAATGAGTATCAGGTACATAGTACCCCGACCCATTCACCATAAAAGTATCAAAAAGTAATCAACACGAGAGACAATTTTTGACAAATCATTTATCAAAAAAATAGTGTCCCTCGTTGTAAATCCATCATCAACCACGCCGCCCGCCGACCCAAAAAATAAAAAAAATTAAAAATGCTCCTGCATCCTGAGAAGCCTGCCGCCGAATGCCTACTCTGCGCTTTGGGTGGGGCCACCTGGCATAATTAAAGCATGATTAAAATCACTGATCCTGAAAAAAATATTTTTTTTTTTAAATGTATTGACACATGTCCCTCAGGGTAGTACCCAGACCCCCATACCCCTTTTATGGCCAAATATTTGCATATAAGCCTTCAAAATGGGCACTTGATCCATTCAGGTTAGAACATTTCCCCTGTTCGGGAGTTCTGCTGCGAACCGAACAGGGGGGTGTTCTGCCCATCCTTAGGTGTAACATACAACATGTTATAGAAGCTAAACATATCCTTTAAGTGCACAAGTTTTAATGCAAGTCAGCCCATGTACACAAGTTAGGCATTGTGTTCAATAATGTTAATTCACACCTATGTGATGCGCTACTGAGTGTTATCCATTTTTTGATCCATGGACAAACATTATAGAACCTACTGTGGACAATAGCATTGAGTGAAACATAATTTTACAAACAACAATTGAACTTGCAAAAAAACCAACAAAATGAAAATTGTTAAAAAAAGAATTAAATTGCACAAACAATTAAAGCTTCCCTTTAAATATACAATTGTGTATTTTAGTAATAGTTCTTTAACAAAGAGTGTTTGTTTTTGTTTTGTTTTTGGGGAGGGGGAGGGGATATCCAACCCTTTGTGGACCCCTTTCCTTTCTTCCCCACCACTCCATAAAGCATAATGTCTACCCCACCAGTATTTTCCTGAAATAAACAAAAAAACAATTTATGCATACCTTTTCTTCTTCCTTTTCTTCTTCCTGCAGTATTCATACCAGTCCAGCAATGTCATGGGGCCTTCTTCTTCTTCCTCTGCCTAATGAGCCCCTTACAGTCCAGATGTACAGGGTGGGCCATTTATATGGATACACCTTAATAAAATGGGAATGGTTGGTGATATTAACTTCCTGTTTGTGGCACATTAGTATATGTGAGGGAGGAAACTTTTCAAGATGGGTGGTGACCATGGCGGCCATTTTGAAGTCGGCCATTTTGAATCCAACTTTTGTTTTTTCAATAGGAAGAGGGTCATGTGACACATCAAACTCATTGGGAATTTCACAAGAAAAACTATGGCGTGCTTGGTTTTAACGTAACTTTATTCTTTCATGAGTTATTTACAAGTTTATGACCACTTATAAAATGTGTTCAATGTGCTGCCCACTGTGTTGGATTGTCAATGCAACCCTCTGCTCCCACTCTTCACACACTGATAGCAACACCGCAGGAGAAATGTTAGCACAGGCTTCCAGTTTTTCCATGACATCCTGGGTTCACAAGAAGTGTGTTAAGTAATGGTGCCTGTTACTCAAACCAGCAAAGCAGATCCTCTGCCGGATTGAAGGTGTGTATTTCAGCAAAACATGCTTTTTTATTTTGAAACCTTCAAGGTAAGCTATTTTATTTAAATAAATGTGGAATCTAGAGTTATCCTTTAAATTAGTTGTCCTTGAAGTCTCTTGATAAGTGCAATCATACAAAAAAACATAAGCACTTAATACAGCAGAAGGATCATGGCTTTACAGCTTATATATTTATATATAGAGTTATCCTTTAAATTAGTTGTCCTTGAAGTCTCTTGATAAGTGCAATCATACAAAAAAACATAAGCACTTAATACAGCAGAAGGATCATGGCTTTACAGCTTATATATTTATATATAGAGTTATCCTTTAAATTAGTTGTCCTTGAAGTCTCTTGATAAGTGCAATCATACAAAAAAACATAAGCACTTAATACAGCAGAAGGATCATGGCTTTACAGCTTATATATTTTGCACTCATCTCACCTGTCAATAAAGCTTTCACACCTATTCACTCTGCACTGGCTTTGTGCCTGATCTAAGTTTATGCACTAGGCAATTAGTAGTTGTTCATTATATAAATGGGTCATTTACAGTAGCAGGAAGTATTGATTGCAGCTCGTGAATACATGAGCTAGTTTATGTTGTGTGCACTTGCTGATAACTTCATAATATATTTCATCCTTTCCAGTGACAAGTTATTTTGAGTCGGGCCAAGCCTCCATATTAAGATATAACAAAGTAGATAATAAAGCGGCATCCATATTAAACCTTGTGAATAAAAACTGGAGGGAAGGAAAAAAGAGCTACTGCTCATTCTAATCAGATTCTGCCGGTCATTTGTCATGGCAGGCTGGACATGGTGGCTATAATAACTTTATTGTGTTTACTTAGCACCATTTTTTATCAATGTAATCCCCTGCCTCTCAGAAAGAAATGTGAGTACTTTATGAGCATACTGGTCAATAATTGGTGCTGGTAATTAAATATAGGTGAAACATGATGGATTGTTGCTAAACAAAGATGGATACATTTTTAAAAATCAATATCCATCTAAATTTAACCAATCCAAAACCCATATCTGCTCCAGTATCCAATTGTACCAACCTTGCATGACCTACTGGTAAAAGGAAGAACTTGGTATAATGGCCTAATAAATCTCTTTTAAAATACTGATCTTCTAAGTCAATAGGGTCAACCCTGTGGAAGTTTTATATCTCTTTAAAACATTCCTTTAAAAATTAACTGTACTGTTAAAGCACATCTACTCCAAAAAATCTAAGTACAAAAACTGAATATGTATTCTTCTGGTTTTATCCAATCCAAAACCCATATCTGCTCCAGTATCCAATTGTACCAAGCTTGCATGACCTATTGGTAAAAGGAACGACCTGGTATAATGGTCTAATAAATCTCTTTTAAAATACTGATCTTCTCTAAGTCAATAGGGTCAATGCTGTGGAAGTTTCATATCTCTTTTAAACATTCCTTTAAAAGTTAACTGTACTTTTAAAGCACATCTACTCCCAAAAATCTAAGCACAACCCTTGTCACTGTTGCAATTTACATGTTCATAGATGTGGTAGCTACATTTGTTTTTTTTTAAAGTGATACCAAAGGCTTATCTTTAGTAATTACTTTAATTATTGAATTAGGGCAATTACTTTAATCACCTAAATTAGGGTAAAAACCCTAATTCAGGGGTGTCCAACCTATGGCCCACAGGGCATATGCAGCCCAATACACCCATGAATGCAGCCCAATACAAAATCAGAAACTTTCTGAAAAATGTTGATTTTTTAAAAAAACATTTTTTGTAAAAATGCATTTACTCTTAGTGAACACCGCAATATCCTGGAACTCTTCCGGACACAACAGACACAGCAGAGAGGCACCATGCTGCCTTCCCAGGCCTCCTCCCGCAAGTCGCGCTCCCCGAGCAGGAGCCCTGCTCACAAGCAGTACCAGAGCTCTCAACCCACAGCCCCAGCACTAAGTCTAAGTGACCTCCAGACAGTGGCAGCGGACATAAAACATATACTGTCGGCTGCAATATCTGATTTGAAAGCAGATATTCAGACCATCACCTCCAGAGTAGATGCAATAGAAGCTACCACTGTCCGCCATGACACTTCTCTCTGCCACATCCAACAAGTTACAGAATCTCATGCCATACACCTCAGAGAGCTCAATAGGCATACTGAAGACTTGAATACAATAAAGTGAAATTAGTAGTGACTCCATACACCGCAAAATTCACAGTAACGCATAAATGAACAATAACATGCCTTTCTAATAAGCAGTGAAAGATACAAAATATAATAATTGTGAACTGTCCATGTTAGAAGAAGACCTGTGCTAAAAGTACTTGTTAGCACTTTTTTGCGCTTTTGCGCGCGCCTGTGCTCGTTTGCGCACTCCCGTGCACGTGCATATGCCGGACACGGCGCCAACGGCTCTATTTAGGCCGCGTGCACCCTGCAGCAAGTGCTGTCTGATCTACAGTGTGTGAGTGTTTCTTGTGAGACCTGTAACCTGTTATCTGTTCCTGTGACCCGGCCTGTCCTGACTTTGTCTGATCTCACCCTGCACCGACAGCCGGCTTGCCTACGACCACTCTCCTGCCGGAACCCAGTGTACTTCTGCTGCCTGCCTATTAACGACCTTGCCTGGATCCGACGATCCACCAGCCTGCTCCTTCTGTACCGCACTGCGAGCCCGTTCACGACCCGGCCTGTACGACCACGTTTCAGTTGCACGAGAGCTCCAACGGACTTCCTATCCTACCACCACCACCAATGACCCAGTCCGACCCTCGTGCCATCCTGCACTCCCGAGCCACCTGTATGCTCTACCAGGGGTTCCCGAGTCAGGGTAGTAAGGGAGGTTGCCTACTGCATAAGTCAGACTCATTCACCAGGTACGTTACAGTATCAGACAGCCATGACCGAGTCTGCGCAGAGGCCCTCTCCTACGAATGAACTGTGTGAGCATTTGACCAGCCTTACTCAAGTTGTGAGAGACCTGAAAACTGGCTACCTCTGACTGGAGGGCCAAATCCAGGAGCTCCCTCAGCATGCCATCGTCTCTGCACCCATAAAAACCAGAGGTGCCCTTGTCCGAACGGTTTTCGGGGGACCGTAAGAAATTTCAGGCTTTTCACATATCCTGCAAACTTTTTTTTGCTCTGCAACCCCGAGTGGGATTGGTCATCTCCCTCCTCTGGGATGGGCCCCAAGCCTCCACAGCGGAAGCCGCACTCCATGCGCTCCAGCAGGGCCACCATGCAGCTGAGGACTATGTGCCAGAGTTTTGGCGCTGGAGCGCCGACACCACATGGAATGACACGGCTCTCCGGTTCCAGTTCCAGCTGGGGCTGTCCGAGCCACTCAAGGACGAGTTGGCTCGTGTGGGCGTGCCTCCGACCCTGGATGCTCTGATCGATTTGGCTATCCAGGTCGACCACCGCCTGCAGGAACGATGCACCGAGGAGTCTGTCACCCCCATGTACTCCTCCTCCTCCAAGCACTCTCCAGGACCCCAACCGGTTGGTTTACGTCGCCCGGCTCTTTCCCCCGAAGAAAGGCAGATACGTCTGTCCTATGGCCTGTGCCTGTATTGCAGTGGCTCTGGACATTCAGTTCGGAATTGCCCCATCAAGTCAGGCAAGGGTTCTCCACTCACCCAAGGGGAGATATTATCCATGCCAGATTCCAAGACGCATGTGGTACAGGCCATTGTTCTGCAGCTGCCCGGTGGGGATGTCCCAGTCCTGGCCATCATAGACTCTGGAGCCTGCGGCTGCTTCATGGACCTGAATTGTGCAGCTCTGCATCAAATACCTCTCAGGCCCAAGGCTCGCCAGATGACCCTTCGTCTGGCCAACGGGTCCCCCATCAAATCCGGGTTTGTGACCCATGAGACGGTCCCTCTCTCGACCCGAACATCTGATGGCCATTTGGAACTCTTGTTATTTGACGCCATCGCGTCCCCTCTATTCCTGGTCATCCTCTGGCTTCCCTGGCTCCGGGCCCACTGCCCTCACATCAACTGGGTAACTAGAAACGTCCAGTTTAACTCAACCTACTGCCAGCACCATTGCTTTCCACCACCCGCTGAACCCTCCTTAGCTGCATCCTGCCCGGACTCCGATCTGGACTTGGAAGTCCGCCTTGCTGTTCCCTCAGTATACCATGACTTCCTCTATGTGTTCAGCAAGAAAGGGGCGGATGCCCTGCCGCCACACCGTCCCTATGACTGTCCCATAGAGTTACTTCCAGGCACGGAGGTACCGTTCGGCAGGATCTATCCACTTTCCGAGAAGGAATTGGCAGCCCTCAAATCTTACCTGGATGAAAACCTGGAGAAGGGATTCATCCGGCCCTCCACATCTCCTGCCGGGACCGGGATATTCTTTGTGGAAAAAAAAGATAAGTCCCTGAAACCCTGTATAGACTACAGAGACCTTAATAAAATTACGGTCAAGAACCGGTACCCTCTCCCGTTAGTTCGGAGTTATTTCAGAGGCTCAGTTCTGCCACCGTTTTCTCCAAGCTGGACCTTCGAGGGGCCTATAACCTCATTCGGATCAGGGAAGGGGATGAGTGGAAACGGCCTTCCGGACACGGTTCGGCCATTATGAATACCTGGTCATGCCGTTTGGACTATGCAATGCACCAGCCACATTTCAACATCTAGTCAACAACATCTTCCGGGACTTCCTTGACCTGTTTGTGGTGGTGTATTTCGATGATATCCTCATCTTCTCCCCTTCCCTGGAGGAGCACCGAACCCATGTCAAGAGCGTACTGAGCCGCCTTCGTCAGCATGGCCTCTATGCCAAGGCGGAGAAGTGTGCATTCGAATGCTCCAGCATTTCCTTCCTGGGGTTCATCCTCTCAGTCTCTGGCATCACAATGGACCCCCAGAAGGTCTCCACCATAGTGAACTGGCCGACACCAACCGACAAGAAAGTGGTGCAGCGTTTTGTAGGTTTTTGCAAATTTCTATTGGAAGTTTGTTAAGAGGTTCTCCGCTGTGATCACTCCCATCACCCAACTGACAAAACAGAACTCCCGCTTCCGTTGGACACCTGAAGCCCAAGCAGCCTTCCAGCAACTCAAGGAGCTCTTCACTTCCTGCTCTACCCTACATACTGGAGGTAGATGCCTCCGAGATGGCAGTCGGAGCGGTCCTCTCTCAAAGACAGGGGCCAAAGGCCGCACTGCACCCAATTGCCTTTTACTTCTGGAAGCTGACACCCCACGGAAAGGAACTATGATGTGGGGGATAGGGAGCTTCTTGCCATAAAGTCTGCTCTACAAGAATGACGGTATCTGCTGGAAGGAGCCTTGCACCCAGTTCTAGTTTTTACTGACCACAAGACCTTGGAGTACCTGCGCACCGCCAAGAGACTCAAGCCCCGTCAGGTGAGATGGGCTCTCTTTTTCTCATGCTTTTAGCTTCATATCACCTACAGGCCCGGGTCTCGGATGTTCCTGGAACCAGGGGACTCGCCTCCACTCGATACAATCCTCCCTGCACGGAGTTTCCTGTTGATCCAAGAGGATCTCTTATCTCAGATCGGGTGATCTTTTGCTGGGTCCCCCACTTTACCGGATCCCAGGCTGATACTTCAAGACGGGCTGTGGTGGTTCGGTACGAAGATCTTCATCCCTAAGGAGCAGCGTTTGGCAGTTCTGGAACTGTGGCACGACGACAAACTGGCAGGACATTTCGGTGGTCGCAAGATTGCAGACCTGCTCTCCAGGTCATTCTGGTGCCCATCATCCAACAAGGACTGCAGGGAATATGTGAAAGCCTGCCCCATCTGTGCTCGCAACAAGGTTGACAGAGCCAAAGGTTGGGGGCTTCTGAACCCACTTGCTATCCCTGGACGCCCATGGTCGCAACTCTCCATGGACTTTATAGTGGAATTACCCCCTTCTGAAGGGTTCACGACCATTCTTATAGTGGTCAACTGCCTTACAAAGATGGCATATTTTATTCCCATGAAGGGCACACCCTCGGGAATCCAGACGGCAGAGACTTTCATTAGAGAAATTGTCCGCCTCCATGGCCTACCTACCGTCCAGGGTCTGGAAGGCTCTGTGTTCAACTTTAGGAATTGAATTGGCCTTCTCCTCCGCCTACCATCCTCAAACCAATGGCCAGATGGAGAGAATGAACCAGACCCTGGAGCAGTATCTGCACTGCTACTCATCGTTTGCCCATGACGGTAGCCGAGTTCGCCTACAACAACTCGGTTCATTCTGCCACCAACCAGTCACCATTCTGGGTGAACATCGGCTACCACCCCTCCTTCCTTCCCAAGGTAGTACCTGAAAGCACCGTACCTGCCGTGCAGTACATCACCAGCTTTCTCAAAGAGAATAACAAGCTACTCAAGGAAACCCTGTCCTGGACACAGGAGCACAACAAACGGGCTTTTGATAGAAGGAGGCGGGGGAACTGGACCTGCAGCGAGGCGACCAAGTCTGGCTTTCCACCAAGAACCTAAATCTTTCTTGCCCCTCATGGAAACTAGGGCCTAAATTCATGGGGCCCTTTTTAGTCAAGAGAAAAGTCAATAGAGTGGCGTATGAGCTGAACCTCCCCTCTTCGCTCCGAGTACACCTAGTATTCCATGTCACCCTGATTAAACCCATAACGAGGGATCAGTTTCCAGGAAGGAACATGGTTCTACCTGAACCGGTTCTTGTGGATGGAGAGGAGGAGTACAAAGTCGAGGCCATCCGCGACTGCAGAAGAAGAGGGGGCTTGATTCAGTACCTGGTCAAGTGAAAGGGGTACGGACCAGAAGAAAGCTCCTGGGAACCTGAAAGGCACATCCATGCCAAGGAGCTTATCCGGTTATTTTGGAGGACTCATCCAGATCTGAAGGCCCGGCTGGGCATCTGCAGACTGTCCCTTGGGGGGGGGGGCAATGTTAGAAGAATACATGTGCTAAAAGTAATTGTTAGGGTTTTTTGCGCACACCTGTGCGTGTTCACGCACGCGCACGCAACGGAAACGGCGCCTAACGGCTCCATTTAGGCTGTTTGCACCCTGCAGCAAGTGCTGTCTGATCTACAGCATGTGAGTGTTTCCTGTGAGACCTATAACCTGTTATCTGTTCCTGTGACCCGGCCAGTCCCGACTTTTTCTGATCTCCGCCTGCACCCTCCCCAGCTTGCCTACGACCACTCTCCTGCCTGATCCCAGTGTATTTCGAAGATTGTAA
>BLSH010380484.1:208449-222868 GCA_018402905.1 Glandirana rugosa
TTGGCCAAGTCCATCCCCGCCTCAGACCGGCGCGATGACATACCGGCGGACTTCTCTCTCGAGGCGATTGTGCCCTGTCATTGTGGCTGGACAGTTTTCGATGTCGCGTCGGTGTGTGGGTCTTAGTCGAGACTTCCTGGGGCGTATGGAAGCTCTACGGAGCGTTAGTTCCATGCTTCGGCGGGCTCGGGGCGGCGGAGTGACTAAAGAAGCCGTCGAGATCCGGCGCACCTCGGGTTCTACCGCGACTTGCTTCCAAGCCGCTTGCTTGTGTACGTAGGGGCGGCGTAAGTCATTATCTTCTGGTCCGCTGGCTAGTCTACCATTCTGGGTGTGTGGCTGCGCTGTAGCTTTTGACAGGTCGGTGTTACTGTCCCGTGTTAGCGGAGCTCTCTCTTCAGGCGGCCATACAGTAGCGCGGCCAGACTCCGCCCCTACCTGAACCGGTTCTTGTGGATGGAGAGGAGGAGTACAAAGTCGAGGCCATCCGCGACTGCAGAAGAAGAGGGGGCTTGATTCAGTACCTGGTCAAGTGGAAGGGGTACGGACCAGAAGAAAGCTCCTGGGAACCTGAAAGGCACATCCATGCCAAGGAGCTTATCCGGTTATTTTGGAGGACTCATCCAGATCTGAAGGCCCGGCTGGGCATCCGGAGGCTGCCCCTTGGGGGGCGGGGGGGCAATGTTAGACGAAGACATGTGCTAAAAGTACTTGTTAGAGTTTTTTGTGCACGCCTGTGCGTGTTCGCGCACGCACCGGAAACGGCGCCTAACGGCTCCATTTAGGCTGTTTGCACCCTGCAGCAAGTGCTGTCTGATCTACAGCATGTGAGTGTTTCCTGTGCGACCTATAACCTGTTATCTGTTCCTGTGACCCGGCCTGTCCCGACTTTTTCTGATCTCCGCCTGCACCGACCCCAGCTTGCCTACGACCACTCTCCTGCCTGATCCCAGTGTACTTCTGCTGCCTGCCTGTTAACGACCCTGCCTGGACCTGACGATCCACCAGCCTGCTCCTTCTGTACCGCACTGCCAGCCCGTTCATGACCCGGCCTGTATGGCCACACTTCAGTTGCACAAGAGCGCCAATGGACTTCCATATACCACCAGTGACCCAGTCCGACCCTCGTGCCATCCTGCACTCCCGAGACACCTGTCTGCTCTACCAGGGGCTCTCCCCGAGTCAGGGTAGTAAGGGAGGTTGCCTACTGCATAAGTCAGACTCATCCACCAGGTATGTGACAGTCCATGAGGTAATTGTGCTTAGCTAAAGTCCAATTTGTGTAGTAACAGGTGATACAATCAGCAAAAGTGGCAACCACAGAGAAAAGAGTCCTACACCAGTGCTACAAATGAAAGTGAAAACCCTTAAGGAAAGAGGCTTACCAGATGCCATAAATCATAAAGAATAGGTCTCAATACATGCCGCAATGACTGCCTGATTCCCATACAATCATTACAGATCTCCGCTGGTAAAATCATTCCACATGCAGAAACAAATCACACATAGCCTCCGATAGCCAAATTTATTCTAATAGTAATGCTCTTACATCAATATTCATTCTTTAACCACTTGCCGACCGCCGATTGGCATCTGACGGCGGCAAAGTGGCTCGTTCCCGCAAAACGCCGTCATACGACGGCGGCTGCGGGAACGAGTTTAGTGAGCGCGCGCGCGCCGCCTGAGGCGCGCCCGCGCGCTCACTGTGTTCGGGGAGGGCCAGGGAGCGGGTGCGGTGGCTTCGATTGCCGCCGGCTACCCGCGATGGCCCCCCCGGAGCGAAGGAGCGGAGGTCCGTGTATGTAAACACGGACCTCCGCTCTGTGTGAGGGGGAAGGGCTGTGATCACAGCCTTCCTGTACGTGAAGGCTGTGACCACTTCCCTTCCCCACATAGTGCAGCCCCCACACAGTTAGAACACGCCCAGGGAACATAGTTAACCCTTAGAGCGCCCCCTGCAGGTTAACCCCTTCACTGCCAATGGCATTTACACAGTAATCAGTGCATTTTTAATGCACTGATCGCTGTATAAATGCCAATGGTCCCAAAAAAGTGTCAAAATGTTCCGACATGTCCGCTGAAATATCACAGTACCGCAAAAAATCGCAGATTGCCGCCATTATTAGTAAAAAATAAAAAAAATAAAAAACCCCAAAAATGAATTCTCATCATCCGTAAACGCGACCACTTTTGCGCAAACCAATCAATATACGCCGATTGCGATTTTTTTTATCGCAAGTATGAGGAAGAATATAAATCGGCCAAAAACGGTGAAAAAAAATGTTTTTTTATATTTTTTTTTTGGATTTGTATTTTAGGAAAAAGTAAGAAATTTGGGTTTTTTTGCAAAATTGTTGCTCTTCTTTTGTTTATAGCGGTGATCAGAAATGACGCAGCGGTGATCAAATACCACCAAAAGAAAGCTCTATTTGTGGGAAAAAAAGGACGCAAATATCGTTTGGGTACAACGTCGCACGACCGCGCAATTGTCAGTTAAAGCGACGCAGCGCCGAATCGCAAAAAGTGCTCCGGTCCTAAAGCTGGAAATCCTTCCGGGGCTGAAGTGGTTAATTGCATCAATACATTACTGATACTAGTTGTGCATACCGGTGCTGCCAATCTCCAACTCCCAGCCTGCACAGGTGAATACAGCGTCCAGTATAAAATCCCAACTGCCTTATAGCCATGCCTCTGACACGTTTCATCACTTCCGACTTCTTCACAGAGGGGCTTCTGTGACGAAGTCGGAAGTGACGAAACACGTCAGTACGTGGATATACGGCAATTGGGATTCTATACTGAATGCTGTACCCTCCTATATACCCTCCTAATTCATGTCTAACAGAGCCAATGTAGGAACAAACGTCCCACTTCCCGCACAATCAGGAGCTTGAAACACATATACTGGGTCATTATCCACCGATTAAACCCAGACTACTGTTAGTAAGGGCCCTTCTACTTTATGAGGCATCCCTTTCTGTACTCTCAAGAGACAATCTTCTGAACCACGGAGCCACCAGCTCTACCCCACCACTCCACGTGGGTGAAGAAAAAATTTACAGTGTCGCTTTACTGGACTTTTATAAGTTTTCTCGTCCCAAAGTAAAATATCCCACTCTTCACAATCACACTTTATTCATGTCATCAACATTCGGCAGCACCTATACTTGTGAGCAACTATTTCCAAAGATGAAGCACATGAGGTGCAAAATTAGAAACAAAATATCTGATGAACAACTTGAGAATTCATTGAGAATTGCTATTACATCCATCGAACCATTACACAAGAGATAAAACAATTATCCTGCCAATTTATAAAACTCTGGTTTGGCCACATCTGGAGTATTCTGTCCAGTTCTGGTCAGCAATCCTCAGGAAGGATGTGCTGGAACTAGAAAAAGTGCAGAGAAGAGCATCAAAATTAATAAGGTGACTGGAGGATCTCATTTACAAAGAATGGCTACAAACACTAAAATTATTCTTCCTGGAGAAGAGACGTTTGAGAGGAGATATGATAGCTGTATACAAATACCTCAATGGTGATCCCAGTGTAAGAAGAAACCTATTCAGTCTCAGGGAGTTTAAGAATACAAGGAGCCACACAATGCCACTGGAAGAGAAGCGGTTTAATCTTAAGCTGTGTAGGGGTTTTTTCACTGTCAGAGCAATACAGATGTGAAACTCTCTTCCACAATTGGTGGTGTCAGCAGGGAGTATTTATAGTTTTAAAAAACTCTTGGACTTGCATCTTAGTGAACACGACATACAGGGATATGGGAAATAATTATCGACATTGACACATATACACCTACACAGGTTGAACTGGATGGACTATTGTCTTTATTCAACCTTACCTACCATAAAACTAAGAACCAGATATTGATGCGTTTGTTTATAAAAGACAGTGTAAAATATTGCAGTAGATTTATTTTGCCTTTTTCACTTTTATTATAAATATTGCAAAAAATGAAGTTTCATTACTCAGATGGGTACATTCTCTATATCAGTGATCGGTTACTTGTGATCTGCCCCACTTTTTTTGCTCATCAGCTATCCTTATTGCTAGTGCATTTTATGAGTGCCTCAAGACAATTCCTCTTCTTCCAATGTGGTCCAGGAAAGTCAAAAGGTTGGACACCCCTGCCCAAATACATTCAAAACATTAAGTAAAAAAAAAAAAAACAAAACAGGAGACCATGAGGGTATGGCAGTCAGAGGCTCAGGCAGCTGCCTGTCAGTTTGCTAGGATGAGGGAACAAGGGCATGGCTTGCTGGGTGCTGTGTGTTTAAATGGATGCACACAACCCCACCCGGAAGCTTCTGGACATGGGTGCCTCCTTAGCAGTTGGCTAGTTAGCCTTTAGTTAGAGGAGACACCCTCAAACAGGGAGACAGCAGTTTTCGGATCAGATGGGCAACAAAAAAAGGCACAATTCCAAAAACATGACTATGCTTACTGTATTATGTAACTCTGGATTTCATCAGCTAATATTAAAAAAAAGGGTTTAATATCACTTTAAGATAAGTACAGGAAAAGTACAGGACAATGCCTGTTGACTTGTCAGAAATTGTGAGTCCTGGTAACTTCTAATGGACTGCACTCAAATATTAATGTTATCAGCTTTCTCAGCTATCTTGTCTGAACTACAAAGCAGCATCCTTCTTTGCAATGCAGATGAGAAAAGGGTGAGGTGTTTGTAATCCAAACCAGGAAAACTGAATGGGTGACAATGCTGTTTCTCCATAGATGCAGTACATTGAGGGAACATTGTCACCTTTGGTTAGGAAATGTGGTATTGGCAGATTGGCAAGGTGAAAATTATTTTAAAAAATCCTAAAAAAGGGAAAGTGATGTAACCACCACAAGGACTGGTAAGCTGCAATATGACATTTTTGCTTTTTCATTTAAATAAGCTTTAACACAAAGACTTAATGACCAGGTTATAGCCCTTTGTAGGATGTTACCATATCTATAACTATCTTGATCTGAACTACAAACAACTCTCCCTTTCCTCATCTAATTTACTAAGGGTACTTTCACACTGGGGCAGCCGGTCCATAAGTGGTAAAGTTCCGCTAGTTGTAGCGGCGCTTTACCCCTGTTTAAGCGGTGCTTATCGGCCGCTAGTGGAGCACTTTTCTGCCAATACCGGGGCACTTTTAACCACCTAAAAGGGTTTAAAAAGAGGTTAAAAGCGCCCATGCAATGTGCAGGTCCAGTTTAGGAGCACTGTATACAGCACTCCCAAACCGCCCCAAAAATGCTGCTTGCAGGACTTTTTTTCCCGTCCTGCAAGCGCACCGCCCCAGTGTGAAAGCACTCGGGGCTTTCACACTCGGGTGGCATGAGAGGCAGTTTTCAGGTGCTTTACAAGCGCTATTTTTACAGCTAAAATGCCTGAAAACTGCCCCAGTGTTAAAGGGGTCTTAGTGAAGAGGTGTTATATACTTCGCAGCTGATAGCTGGAAAGGCTGATAACATTATTAAGTTTTCAGTACATTGCACAAGACATTAAAAGGACACTGGATCAACGAATACATACAGTATCTCACAAAAGTGAGTACACCCCTCACATTTTTGTAAATATTTTATTATATCTTTTCATGTGACAACATTGAAAAAATTACACTTTGCTACACTGTAAAGCAGCGAGTGTACAGCTTGTATAACAGTGTAAATGTACTGCCCCCTCAAAATAACTCAACAGACAGCTATTATTGTCTAAACCTCTGCCAACAAAAGTTAGTACACCCCTAAGTAAAAATGTTCATATTGGGCCCAAAGTGTCAATATTTTGTGTGGCCACCATTACTTTCCAGCCCTGCCTTAACCCTCTTGGGCATGGAGTTCACCAGAGCTTCACAGTTTGCCACTGGAGTCCTCTTCCACTCCTCCATGACAACATCACGGAGCTGGTGGATGTTAGAGTCCTTGCGCTACTCCACCTTCCGTTTCAGGATGCCCCACAGATGCTCAGACAATACGCTGCACACTGCATCAAATTGGTCTGCATGGCTGTCACCCCAGAAGGAAGCCTCTTCTAAAGATGATGCACAAAAAAGCCCACAAACAGTTTGCTAAAGAAAAGCAGAAGAAGGACATGGATTACTGGAACCATGTCCTGTGGTCTGATGAGACCAAAATAAACTTATTTGGTTCAGATGGTGTCAAGCGTGTGTGGCGGCAACCAGGTGAGGAGTACAAAGACAAGTGTGTCTTGCCTACAGACAAGCATGGTGGTGGGAGTGTCATGGTCTGGGGCTGCATGAGTGATGCCGGCACTGGGGAGCTACAGTTCATTGAGGGAAATAATGATTGCCAACATGTACTGTGACAAACTGAAACAGAGCAGGATCACCTCCCTTCAGAGACTGGGCCGCAGGGCAGTATTCCAACATGATAATGACCTCAAACACACCTCCAAGACGACCACTGCCTTGCTAAACAAGCTGAGGGTAAAGGTGATGGACTGGCCAAGCATGTCTCCAGACCAAAACCCTATTGAGCATCTGTGGGGCATCCTCAAACAGAAGGTAGAGGAGCACAAGGTCTCTAACATCCACCAGCTCCGTGATGGAGAAGTGGAAGAGGACTCCAGTGGCAACTTGTGAAGCTCTGGGGAAGTCCATGCCCAAGAGGGTTAAGGCAGTGCTGGAAAATAATGGTGGCCAAACAAAATATTGACACTTTGGGCCCCATTGTGGCATGTTCACTTAGGGGTGTACTCACTTTTGTTGCCAGCGGTTTAGACATTAACACTTAACGACCGCCTGCTGCCATTATAAGGCGATACTTTGCCGTTGAATACCGCTGATATGGCAGCAGATAGCTGCCATAATCCCAGTATTTTTTTTAACTGCGGATCTTTCAGATAAAACTGGTCTCTGTGGTGGATTCAAGATCACTTTTATCTGCGGCGGGAGAGGTGCCCCCCTTCCGCCCCTTTCAGACTGTCTCTGCTACTTACCGGAGCCGTCGGTAGTGGTGGAGCCGATAGAGTCCTCTCCCCTCAGAGTCTGGATGCCTAGTGAGGGAAAGATGGCCCCCGCTCGACTCCATAACACTGCATGGCGGAAGCGTCATCAAACGTCACTTCCGCCAAATGCTCTTCAAGGGGATTTTTTTCTTTCTTCAAATGACATTTATTTAGTATTTATTTTATTGCATTTTAGTGTAAATGTGAGATGTGAGGTCTTTTTGACCACAGATCTCAAATTTAAGAGGTCCTGTCATGCTTTTTTTTCTATTACAAGGAATGTTTACATTCCCAATTTTTTTTTAAAAGGACAGTGTAAAAATAAAAAATAAAATGTAAAATAAATAAGAAAAAAAATAAAAATAAAGCGTCCCGTCCCGCTCAGCTCGCGCGCAGAAGCAATCACATACATAAGTCCCGCCCGCATATGAAAATGGTGTTCAAACTACACATGTGAGGTATTGCCATATTAAAGTGAAAGCAATAATTCCAGCACTAGACCTCCTCTGTAACTCAAACCTGGTAAGTTGTAGAAATTTTTAAACATCGCCGATGGAGATTTTTAAGTGCCAAAGTTTGTCGCCATTCCACGAACGAGTGCAATTTGGAAGCATGACATGTTGGGTATCGATTTACTCGGCATAACATTATCTTTCACAATATAGAAAAAATTGAGCTAACTGTACTGTGTCTTATTTTTTAATTCAAAAAAAGTGATTTTTTTCCAAAAAAATTGTGCTTGAAAGACCGCTGTGGAAATACGGTGGTGCATAAAGTATTGCAACGACCGCCATTTTATTCTCTAGGGTGTTTAAAAAAAATATAACGTTTGGGGATTCTAAGTAATTTTCTAGCAAACAAAAACCTGATTTTAACTTGTAAACACCAAATCTCAGAAATAGGCTCACCCTTAAGTGGTTAATGCCTGTGTGCTGAGTTATTTTGAGGGGACAGCAAATTTACACTGTTATACAAGCTGTGCACTCACTACTTTACATTGTAGCAAAGTGCCATTTCTTCAGTGTTGTCACATGAAATGATATAATAAAGTATTTAAAAAAATGTGAGGGGTGTACTCACTTTTGTGACATACTGTAAGTTTGTGCAGCCTATTGCATTAGTGCGTGCACCCCAAGCTCAAACACACGCCTTTCTCTGCAGCCTCAGCTGCACGAGAAAGGGAAAGAATGGGACGTGCTCTGCGCTGAGTGGCTTCCTGTTCATTCATAGACTGAAGCATAGAAAACACAGTTTGTATGATTCCATTATGAATGGACACAGTGAGTGAGTGTATTCACTGTGTTCATTTAGAAAAGAAAGAGTTGGGTAAATTTCATATTTACTAGCTCCCTCCCCTGCTCTCCATCCTGAAACATTTCCTACACACTGTGGGGCAGGGGGGCAACAAGCGGGGGCGGGAGCCCAGGCAGTAGTGGTTAGGGTGTGCCCAGGCACACCTGGAACACCCCCTGCACATAACTATGAACAAGTATTTATTTTCACTTGAATAAAAATGTACTAGCCTGAAGAAGAATCTAACGCAACCACCACATCTAAGGACAGGTAATCTGCAATATATTTCATTTTTGTTTTTCTGAATTTAGATACACAGAGAGATGGCCCCCATTATATTTTTCTTCCCAAGTAGACTGTAAGCTTTAATAGCCGGTTTAGCCATTTCTGTTAAATGATTGCACAGTCTAATATTATCCAATATATATAAGTGAATTTTATTATTTACTGGTGATATAATAAAGATCATTCAGTAGAGATAGCATTATGTGTTCGCATTGTATTTTTCCACATGTGGCCACAGTGATTTTTACTTTCTGCTTTTTGTACCCAGCCTATATATTATTTGATAACAGGCATGAAAGAGAGTCCTGAGTGCCTTCGCCAGCTCATAATTTAACGTAATTCAGTGTGAATAGAGCCTTCAGATTCTTTCTTCATATCCAGACAGCACACAAAGAGAGATTGTTCATATACAGTGCATAAAATGACAGAAATAAATATATACATACTGTGCGCAGATGAATTACCAGCATGGAACAGAGCACATGGCACACCGGCACGTGTCTAAAGCTTCTAACATGAGATCTGAACATATAGATATATATAGAGAGCCAGGAATACAAGATTATTCAGCTGGCAGTGGGTGCTGGAATGTAGATATGAACTGTAGTCTAATTCCTTGAGATCAAGGCTACCAGCAAACGGTGGGGCGATGGCTGGTACAGAGCATGCTAATTAGAAGCTTTGTGTGCCAGGACCAGCGTGGCAGGATTTGCAGTCTTGCATTATTAAAGTTCACTGGCAGATATCTGTGCCTGGCTAGGAGAACGATAGGGGATGTTGTATGGTAGGGTTAAGGTGCTCGAATGAGCTGACTTGAAGAATTCAGCACCCAGGAGAGTGCTGAACTGTGCGTTCTCTTTGTGCTGTTATAGATACGGCAAGGTGGAAAGTCTGCAGCATCTGTCGTGTATCAGGGATAGTCTAACAAGCATTAGGCAAATCAGGCACTTGCCTGAGGGTGCCTCGGAATTTTGGCGAGCGCCAGACTTGTCCCTGCCACAGCTAAATTTTAGAATGTAAATATGTTTCCAGTAAATGACTTGAAAGCTGTGTGTTTGCGTAGATCTGGCCTGGTGTACTGTGACATTGGGACAATAAGAAATCTTAAAGGAATACTCCATTACCAGTAAATATATATATATATACCCCTCACATTTTTGCAAATATTTTATTATATCTTTTCATGTGACAACACGGAAGAAATTACACTTTGCTACAATGTAAAGTAGTGGGTGTACAGCTTGTATAACAGTGTAAATTTGCTGTACCCTCAGAATAGCTCAACACACAGCCATTCATTTCTAAACCGCTGACAACAAAAGTGAGTACACCCCTAAGTGAAAATGTCCAAGTTTGGCCCAAAGTGTCAACATTTTGTGTGGCCACCATTATTTTGCCTTAACCCTCTTCGACATGGAGTTCACCGGAGCTTCACAGGTTGCCACTGGAGTCCTCTTCCACTCCTCCATGACGACATCATGAAGCTGGTGGATTTTAGAGACCTTGCGCTCCTCCACCTTCCGTTTGAGGATGACCCACAGATGCTCAATAGGGTTTAGGTCTGAAGACATGGTTGGCCAGTCCATCACCTTTACCCTCAGCTTCTTTAGCAAGGCAGTGGTCATCTTGGAGGTGTGTATGGGGTCGTTGTCATGTTGGAATACTGCCCTGTGGCCCAGTATATATATAGTATTGGGACACCTACCTTTACACGCACATGAACTTTAATGGCATCCCAATCTTAGTCCGTAGGGTTCAATATTGAGTCATATAATGATACTACACCGCACTATTGCATGTGACTATGCTCTTAAAACTAAATAAACACAAGTCCATAAATACAGTCCCAATGCAGGTGAAGTGAAGTGCTCAGTACCAGAATCTTATAAGGTGCTGTAATAGTGCTCAGACTAAGTGCCCCACATAAATGTACACTCACCCCACTTCAGTGATCCACCATCTCTTGTGCAGTCAAATGCGTTTTGTGGGGTGACCCCTATAGATCTGTGGAGACTGTCAGCTGCTGGATAGGGACTCCGTCACCGTAATAGCATGTATGATAAAACAGAAAATCTCATCCAAATACCAAATTTATTAAAAAACTTAAAATACAAGTGAAAACCACTCACATGGTATGGTGCCTGAACATCCTGGTACCCCGGCATGAAAAACGGATAATTGAGTATAGAAAATTGGAAGCAGGCTTTGTCTGTTCCTGGACTTTAAAGGTGCCAGTAATACATATACGGACACATATTGATAAAATATATGTTGATTTTATTTGGTACAAATATTAAAATGATTGTATAAACACTAACATAGAATCACTTATTTGTACACTCTGGTGTCCCTGCTCAACATGTTTCGCCTGACGGGCTTCTTCAGGAGACTCATGGGGACTCTACCACAGCAGAGAATAGGTAACAAAAGGTAACAAAATCACTCATAGGTGAAGCAGTGCCCTCTCCAATTTCTCATTTCCTGGCTCATGAACCAAGATCCCCATAGAAGAAAGGACAATCATAGATCTATATAAATTGGATAGTAAGGGATAATAAAATATAATATATATATATATATATATATATATATATATATATATATATATATATATATGAGACACCAAAGGTGCCTCATAAGAGAAATTTGTAAACTGCTAAATTAGGTGAAATACCCGTTTGTTATTAGTATTATGCAGCAAATGAATAATTCACAGGATATTAGTCCAGGAATGAACAGACTTCCGACGATTGCCACACCCAGGATGGTATCCCCAAAAAATTCAGCGGGGAGAGCTTGAAGCACTGGGACCTGGTGACAATAGTCACTAAACAGGCCAGTGGTGGGGTGGTGGTTAGTGCGGTCTGGGAGAAGGATAGATAGAATTCAATTAGAATTTGTGAGTTTGGAAGAATGAGGGGAAGATGGACAAATGCTCTGGTTAGATAGCTCGGCTATCAGGGCCAGATATACCAAGTCCCGAGTTGCTGCATTAATGGCCGGCAATGGAGCAGCACATCAATACTCCCCATGATAAAGAAACATATAAGTATTGTGATGGGAAAATCTCACCATGGTTGCTACTATTACCTTGTCAACGAATTGGAGATTACTTGGGAGAGAAGGGAGAACGGAACCCTCCGTGGTTCCACTCCTGCTGTCCTCGGTCAGAGAATAGAGGCGCATGGCTCCTTCTTATCCCCCTTCCGCTCAGACGGTGTCTGACGTTATCGCTTGAGCACGGGCTCACCCAGTTTGGAGTTTACATAGCTCTGTCACATAGGACAGACCAGTCTCACTGGACAGGAGCATCAAAAACAATCTCTTTCGCTCAAATGGGCAGTTCCATGAATTCAATGGTGTATCCACACTTTGCTGCCCACTTAGGTCTAAGGGCGTCCTGCTATACGCAGCCCTGAAAAATAATGGAGTGTGCACCAGCCTGGCGCATTACCTGTAAACACCATCTATTGATTTATTAACCACTTCAGCCCCAGAAGGATTTTCCCCTTTAGGACCAGAGCACTTTTTGTGACTTGGCACTGCGTCCCTTTAACTGACAATTGCGTGGTCGTGCGACGTTGACACAAATAGAGCTTTCTTTTGGTGGTATTTGATCACCTCTGCGTCACTTTTGATCACTGCTATAAACAAAAATAGAGCAGCAACTTTGCAAAAAAAAATATTTCTCACTTATTTTGCCAAAAAAGAAATATAAAAAAACAAATGCATTCATCGGTTTTGGCCGATATATAATAGGTATAGGTGTTGCCGTGCTATGGAAAGAATGTGTGTATGCAAGAATAGCTGCTGCCTCCACCTTACATCTGACAAGCAGATGCTAGTAAATGGAGAAAGAGAAGGGGATAGGTGGGTATGGCGCTGCTAGAGGGATGAGGTTTGAAAGTATGACATGTGCAAAAAATTGTTAAATTCTAAAAAACACGTAATAGTGATGTAAAGTGCAAATGCTAAACAATCAGTAAATGTACCAATGTGCCATATTAGATGAACAAAGTGCTAAGTGCCAGAAAAATTAATATATCCAAGTAAAAGAAAAATCTTATAAGGTGCTGGGTATGCAACAAAGGTGCAAGTGCGATCCTTAAATCATAAAATACAATATCAAATGCAAGTGAGATAATTAAGTCATAAAATGCAGTACCATGTAATAGATATTGGATATATTCATTTTTCTGGCACTTGGCACTTTGTTCATCTAATATAGCACATTGGGACATTTAGGCCCCTTTCACACTGGGACCACCCGATCGTCAGCGGTAAACCGCCGCTAATTTAGCGGCGATCTACCTCTGTAATAGCAGCGCTATGGTGCCGCTATATTCGGGCGGCAGCATGGCACTTTTAACCCCCCACAAGGGGTTAAACAGGGGTTAAAAGTGCCCGCGCTCTGCGCTCCCAGAGCGGTGTACAGCCGCTACAGGAGCACTGCCCATTCATTCTAAAGGCAGGGACAGTGGAGGAGTGGTGAATACACCACTCCCCACATTCCTGAAAAATCATGCTTGCAGGAGTTTAATTTTACTCCTGCGAGCGCACCGCCCTGAGCCGCCCCAGTGTGAAAGGACACACTTGGTTGAATGGGGAAACGTTTTACAGGCATTATTTTTAGCGCAGTAGCGCCTGTAAAGCGCCCCCGTGTGAAAGGGGTCTTACTGATTGTTTAGCATTTGCACTTTACATCATTATTACGCCTTTTTTTAGAATTTAACAATTTTTTGCATATCTCATACCTTCAAACCTCATCCCTCTAGCAGCGCCATACCCACCTATCCCCTTCTTTTTCTTCCTCATATTTTTGGTAAAAAAACTTCACAATCGGCGTATATTGATTGGTTTGCGCAAAAGTTGCCACGTTTATGAATAATGAGAATTCATTTATGGGTTTTTTAAAATTTTTTACTAGTAATGGCGGCGATCTGCGATTTTTAGTGGGACTGCGACATTGCAGCAGACATAATATTATAATATAGTAAATTCAGCGCACATGTGGAAAGAAGGTAAGCGAACTTGATTGCAAGCCAAGCACTGAAAAAGGCAATTCATAACCTTAAGTATATACAAAAAATCAATGAAACAGTGCAGCGCAAACAAAAAAAAAAAACAGTCTTTCAGCCAGAAAAAACCATAACAATCAGTGAAGTCCTATTCAGTTAGTGGTTAAGGCTGCGTGTCAAACAATATCTTCCAGCTTTGTTTAGGAACATCATATAATCATCCTGGTGAATCACAGTGCCTATATTCTACAGAGCATGCAGGTGAAATGCACACGTGGATCCTGCCACCTCAGACACTCCAAGCCTCTCACCTCATTAACTCGACCCTCAGGGGTCATAAGGCATATGTAAGTCACACGAGGTCCAATCCTGACAGTGCTGTCACTTTACTTAGGGTACAGCCAAGGTGCTCCTCAAAGGTGTTTCATACAAAAACAAATGGAAGAAAATCTAGTGCTCTCCGTTTGTTTAAAAACACATTCATTTATTAAAAAAGAAAATAAAAAAAAAAGAAAATCACTCACATGGTTCAGCACCTCCACTGGTGCGAGTACAGATAGCAGACTTGATAAAAGCTCAAAAGGACAGCGGTGGATAATGACGAACAGCGCGGCTTCAACCTCCAGGTACGCGTTACGTCCAATGAAATAAGGACTTCTTCAGCGTGAGGTGAAGCGTCTAAGAATCCATTCCTATTTATATATCGTCATATCCTAATCATGTGACTACCGCTGTTTTTCATTGTAAAATCAATTGTGTGTGTAAGTTAACCCGGAAGTGCACGTCCGAGAAGGAAGTGGAAAGAGCCCGTTCACATGGTCTGCTCTACCTCCAATTGGAAGTCCC